>SJYA01003257.1:1045909-1131322 GCA_006410615.1 Neotragus moschatus
AGTAAAGTAATGCTCAAAGTTATTGAAGCCAGGCTTCAACAGTACATGAACCATGAACTTCCAGATGTGCAAGTTGGATTTAGAAAAGGCAGAGGAACCAGAGATCAAATTGCCAACATCTGTTGATCATCAATACAAGAGAGTTCGAGAAAAACATCTACTTATGCTTTATTGACTATGCCAAAGCCTTTGACTGTATGGACCACAACAAGCTCTGGAAAATTCTGAAGGAGATGGGATTACCAGACCACCTAGCCTGCCTCTTGAGAAATCTGTATGCTTGTCAGGAAGCAACAGTTAGAACTAGACATGAAACAACAGACTGGTTCCAAATAGGGAAAGGAGTACATCAAGGCTGTATTTTGTCACCTTGCTTATTTAACTTATATACAGTGTACATCATGAGAAATGCTGGTCTAGATGAAGCACAAATTGGAATTAAGATTTCCAGGAGAAATATCAATAACTTCAGATATGCAGATNCAAATAGGGAAAGGAGTACATCAAGGCTGTATTTTGTCACCTTGCTTATTTAACTTATATACAGTGTACATCATGAGAAATGCTGGTCTAGATGAAGCACAAATTGGAATTAAGATTTCCAGGAGAAATATCAATAACTTCAGATATGCAGATGACACCATCCTAATGGCAGAAAATGAAGAAGAACTAAAAACTCTCTTGATGAAAGTGAAAGAGAAAAGTGAAAAAGTTGACTTAAAACTCAACATTCAGAAAACTAAGATCATGGCATGTGGTCCCATCACTTTATGGCAAATAGGTGGGGAAACAATGGAAACATTGAAATACTTTATATTGGGGGGGCTCCAAAATCACTGCAGATGGTGATTGCAGCCATGAAATTGAAAGTTGATTGCTCCTTGGAAGAAAATGATGACCAAACTAAAAGGCATATTAGAAAACAGATACATTGCTTTGTCAACAAAGATATGCCTAGTCAAAGCTATGGTTTTTCCAGTAGTCGTGTATGGAGGTGAGTTGGACTCTAAAGAAAGCTGAGAGCCCAAGAATTGATGCTTTTAAATTTTGGTGTTGGAAAAGATTCTTGAGAGTCCCTTGGAGTGCAAGGAGATCCAACCAGTCCATCCTAAAAGAAGTCAGTCCTTAATATTCATTGGAAGGACAGATACTGTAGCTGAAACTCCAATACTTTGGCTATCTGATGCGAAGAACTGACTCATTTTAACAGGCAAAGATGGAAGGCAGAGGAAAAGGGAATGGATAGAAAATGAGATGGTTGGATGACATCACCGTCTCAATGGACATGAGTTTTAGTAAACTCTGGGAGTTGGCGATGGACAGGAAGGCCTGGTGTGCTGCAGTCCATGGGGTTGCAGATAGTTGGAAATGACTGAGCGACTGAACTGAACTGAACTAAAAACTCATTTTGGGCTTCTGACCTCTAGAAATGTAAGATAATAAGTTTACATTGCTTTAAGCAGTTAAATGTATGTTCATTTATTACAGCAGCAATAGAAATCTAATTACATATACTATGGATTTGTGTTAAGATTTGCATAAATCAAGTATATGAATAGTTTGTCAAACTATAAAGTTCAAGTTTATATTTTTGAGATTCACAGCTGAGTCAAAGCAATCATTGTTAACAGTTGCATTATCAGTCCAGAAAGTGAAGAATCATCCTTTACTAATCCCTTCTTAGGATGGCTACATATTTACCCAGTTTCATGTCTGCATTCCTGGTATAATTGCCTTCTGATCACCATCGATTTTTTCCTAGAAGCTAAGTAAGATTTGTTTGTTTGTTTTTTTCTTACCTGAAAATTTCCCCAAAATTCTTTCCTTTGAAATCACTATTACAAACTTTATATCACAGATGATTTACCTCTTTCAAACACTCTTGCTTCTTTTTGTGTTTAGCTATCACAGTCCAGGAAGTATTGAACATTTTTGTACATGTCTTCTTGTGCACAAGTATGAAAAGAAGTTTCAAGTGTGGATGCAATGAGTGGAATTTCTGGGTAATACAAGAATGGGAATTGTCAGCTTTACTAGATTTTGCCAGATTGCTCCTCAGAATCACTATTCTTGTTTGTACTCTTTTGCCTTTATTTTCATCAACACTTTATCCTAACAGATGTTTTGTTTTCCCAATTGAATGAGTGTGAGATGGCATCTATATTTTCTAAGGAAGACCCTAAGTTTTTCTAACAAATAAATTCAAAACCATAGTGGATTAAACACAATGGAAATTGGTTTATCTCTAGTGTCCAAATTAGAGTGTTAGGCTTCCCTGGTGGCTCAGCTGCTAAAGAACACACCGCTAAAGCAGGAGATGCAAGAGACATGGGTTCAATCCCTGGTTCAGGAAGATCTGCTGGAGGAGGAAATGGCAACCCACTCCAGTATTCTTGACTGGAGAATCCCACAGACAGAGGAGCCTGGCAGGCTACAGTCCGTAGGCTCACAAAGACTTGAACACGACTGAGTGCACATGTGTGTGCACACACGCACACACACACACATGCGCACGTGTACACGCACATGCGTGCGTGTGCGCGCGCNACATGGGTTCAATCCCTGGTTCAGGAAGATCTGCTGGAGGAGGAAACGGCAACCCACTCCAGTATTCTTGACTGGAGAATCCCACAGACAGAGGAGCCTGGCAGGCTACAGTCCATAGGCTCACAAAGACTTGAACACGACTGAGTGCACATGTGTGTGCACACACACACACACATGCGCACGTGTACACGCACATGCGTGCATGCGCGCGCGCACACACACACACACACACAGTTGGAGATTAGCTTTGCCAACCTGAGCTCATTACTTTAAGGTCGCTCTAATCTTTGCCATTGGCTTCCCTAATGACTCAGTAGGTAAAGAAACTGCCTGCAATGCAGGAGATGCAGGTTCAATCTCTGGGTCAGGAAGATCCCCTGGAGAAGGAAATGCCAACCCACTCCAGTATTCTTGCCTGAGAAATCCCATGGACAGAGGAGTCTGGAGGGCTACAGACCATGGAGTCGCAAAGAGTCCGATGTGACTGAACGGCAGCAGCAGCTTTTCCATGACTGAGTGGGTTTGAGGGGACAGGAATGAGGAAGTTCCAGGAAAGAGCTTGAATTTTTAAGGAGATGACCATAAAAGAAATACACTTCACTTTTTCTCAGATTCTATCTGTGGACCTGTAGTCATCTAGGCTCAGTTAACTCCAAAGTGAGACTGAGAATTCTGTATCTTGCTGGGTGACTGAACTTGTGGGTATGAACTCTTACCAGTTAAGAAAAGGAGGAAATATTGAAAGCCAATTAACAGTATCTGTCAAAATCTACCCCACTGAATTCCTAAGTAGCTATGTATACATGTGGAACCAATCCAATTGTACGTGAGCTCTAATTATAAGAACCCGGGGTGACAAACAGTCCTCTCCATAGAAAGTTTAATCTCCCCATGTGTAATAGTGGAGAAAACCATCATAAAAAGAGAATGGATGGGGAGAAGAGGGAATGTACAGTAGTCACTGTACCATAGCAATGAGGGAATCCTAATAGAAATTGTTAAGATCTCTGCCCTTTACTATACATTCTCGCCAATTACCACCTGTATCTCCCCTTCAGGCTTATTTGCCTCCAGAAATATCCAGGTAAAGTAATTCTGTTTGAAAAACCTTTTTGTTTAGTCATCATTTTAAACACTCAGATTCTCCTTACCCTGCCCCCTTTTATTTAATTTGAGACGTGTCTGCTTTCTTCTTCCTGCTTCCTCTCACTAGTGACAGATATCCACACATTTTCTGAGATAAGATTCTTAAGTAAGAAGGCAATTAGCCCAAGAACTAGCTTAGCAGGTCAAGCTAGAAATATGAACCAGAAGCCTTTGAAAAAAAAAGCTGAGGCACAACCTCATCCCTTTTGTTTGGGACAGATGAACAGTTAATGTTTCCAATGCTTTAAGCACTGAATTTCAGAACCCTTCGTCCAGTGGTCACAATCATCTACCTTTCTCCAAGTTTTGTATTTTTTTTTCTGATAAAGCAATTATATAAGTCAATTGTGACCTTATAGCAGAAAGTGAAGAGGAACTAAAGAGCCTCATGATGAAGGTGAAAGAGGAGAGTGAAAAAGCTGGCTTGGAAGGACTGATGCTGAAGCTGAAACTCCAATACTTTGGCCACCTGATGGGAAGAGCCAACTCAGTAGAAAAGACCCTGATGCTGGGGAAGATTGAAGGCAGGAGGAGAAGGGGACAGCAGAGGATGAGATGGTTGGATGCATCACAGATTCAATGGACATGGGTTTGAGCAAGCTCCAGGAGACGGTTAAGGACAGGGAAGCCTGGAGTGCTCCAGCCATGAGGTCACAAAGAGTTGGACACAACTGAATGACTGAACAACAACCATAAGAAAATTTTGTTAATAATTAAGTTTTTCAGTAGAAATTGCCATGAAATTTGCATATTTAAGTAAGTTTATAATACTTCCTAAAAGCTCAGTTGGTGAATAGTACCAAGCAATTCTGGTGAAAGGTTTTCTTCCAGCTCAGTGTTCTGTTTGACTTTGTATTGTCTGGGCAATTTACAGCTCTGTAGGGGCAGAGATTTACTTTCCACTTTTTGTCTGTTGACGATACAAATAGTTTCTGCCAGTGGAACAAATAACCACAGAGATTGTACTTCATAACACTGAGACATTAAAACATTTTTGTATCTAACAGCATTCTTATCCTGTTTTTAAAATTGTCTCTATGTGCCCAGCATTCTTGCCTGGAAAGTCCCATGGATGGAGGAGCCTGATAGGCTACACAGTCCGTGGGGTCACAAAGAGTTGGACACGACTGAGCGGCTTCATTTCACTTCAGACTGGTTTAACATCTCAATAGCACTCATTTATTAATGAATTAACTAAAATCATTTTTTTATTCAAATGAGAATCATGATTTTGCCTCTTAAAAATTATAAGTTAACGGCTTGCATTAATCTGTTTATTCACTGGTACAAATTACTTCCACCAAATTCTGATAAATTGCTTGTGCTCAATATCAATTATTCCTCTTGAACAACTAGGTTTAATGAAATGCTTAATAAAAATATACTGTGATGTCAAAATTGTGCTCACTTCATGTTGAAACAGGATGGTTACAGTTTCTATGAGAATACATGTTCAAATATTCAGAGCTTTAAAGTATATGTAGATCATTTCAAAAGTATTGGAATTTTGAAACTATTAGCCTAGATAGTAAGTTGAAACCCTACTGAAAAAATACTCTTAGAAAATGGTTATAAAATAAGCTTTAGAAATACAGTATAAAGTTTTTCACTTTGAATAAAGAACAGGAAAGCATAGTAAATCTTTATTCTTAATGAAAGTCAAAGGTTAAAGCTGAATCTTACTTTTAGACAAATTAGATTTCATTTAGGACCATAAAAATAAAAGCCATAAAAATCATGCAAACCATTGAGATGAATCGAGTACACTTCAATATATTGAAATACTCTCTCTGACCACACGTGCCAGAGTATTTGCTTTGGAAATCTATAAAGGTTTTCTGTTAGGAAAATAGATTTTGATAAATTTGCCAGTTTGCTAATTTGCTTAGGGGGAAAAAATCCTTATCTCAGGAAAGAGTATTTGTGAAGAGAATTCAAAACAAGTTCCATGCCTTTGAAGAAGGCTGAGTGCTGAAGAACTGATGCTTTTGAACTGTGGTATTGGAGAAGACTGTTGAGAGTCCCTTGGACTGCAAGGAGATCCAACCAGTCCATTCTGAAGGAGCTTGGCCCTGGGATTTCTTTCGAAGGAATGATGCTGAAGCTGAAGCTTTGGTACTTTGGCCACCTCATGCAAAGAGTTGACTCATTGGAAAAGACTCTGATGCTGGGAGGGATTGGGGGCAGGAGGAGAAGGGGACGATCGAGGATGAGATGGCCTGATGGCATCACTGACTCGATGGGCGTGAGTCTGAGTGAACTCCAGAAGTTGCTGATGGACAGGGAGGCCTGGCGTGCTGCGATTCATGGGGTCGCGAAGAGTCGGACACGACTGAGCAACTGAACTGAAACTGAAACTGAAACTGCATTGGGAGAGTGGGAGCAGGGCATTTCAGTGTGAGCGATGGCAATGAGGAGGGCAAGAAGTTGGTGTGGTAGAAATGGTTTTGCTATTGATGCTTTTGAACTGTGGTGTTGGAGAAGACTCTTAAGAGTCCCTTGGACTGCAAGGAGATCCAACCAGTCCATTCTGAAGGAGATAAGCCCTGGGATTTCTTTGGAAGCAATGATGCTAAAGCTGAAGCTCCAGTACTTTGGCCACCTCATGCAAAGAGTTGACTCATTGGAAAAGACTCTGATGCTAGGAGGGATTGGGGGCAGGAGGAGAAGGGGAAGACCGAGGATGAGATGGCTGGATGGCATCACTGACTCGATGGGCATGAGTCTGAGTGAACTCCGGGAGTTGGTGATGGACAGGGAGGCCTGGCATTCTGCGATTCATGGGGTCGCAAAGAGTTGGACACGACTGAGCGACTGAACTGAACTGAACTGATGCCTTTGAAAAATTTGTTTTCCTATATTTTATGAAATAGCATCTCAAACCATCTTTGTGTTTTAAAATTTTTACCTACCAATGTAATAAATAATGTGGATATGTAAAAACACTTTTGTATAAATCATACATTTTTTTCTTTAATTGGACTAAAGGCATACGGACCTGATAATAATAATAAATCATAAGACATAGTATGGAAAAGATTTTAATAACCTTATCAGAAAGAGAATTAAAGTGTTCTTCATTAATGTCTAAATGATCACATTGAAATAATTATTTTATAGCCACTAAAGAAATCTCTTTTTCACTGAAAAATTAACTTATATAAGATAGAAAAAAAGAATTATTCTAAGTCATATGTGCGCATATGGTGTGCATTCTTGTTACACCGCAGGACAGCATGCTCAGTCACTTGCTCAGTCTAAGTCTTTGCCATTCTGTGAACTGTAGCCTGCCAGGCTCTTTTGTCCATGGGAATTCTCCAGGCAAGACTACTGGAGTGGGTTGCCTTGCCCTCCTCCAGGGGATCTGCCCAACCCAGGGACTGAACTCCTGTCTCTTAGGTATACTGCACTGGTAGGCAGGTTCTTTACCACTAGCACTACCTAGGAAGCCCTGTTATATGTCTTAACATCCTGCATATTTGAAAAAAATTCTGCTATGAGAAGAACTGCCAGTTTTACAGTTCACTGTTAGTATCTCAATGTGTGGGAACCATAGTTTCTGTTTTCTTTCTTTCCATTTTCATACTTTCCTACATTATCAATTATTCCCTTCATCTGTGATCTGCAACATACTGTCTCTATTCCTTTTTTCTTTCTGTGTAATAATCTTTTATGTGACTATGCCCAGGTTGTTTATCTGTTTCTTTCTAAATGGCCATTCTGGTTGTTTTCACTTTGGGATACTTAAGAAAACGTTCTCATAGCCATTAATATAAGCCTTTTATAGATGTTTGAATTCTTTCTCTTGAATGTTTACCTAGGAATACTATCACTTGGTTACTAGATACAGATAAGTTTAACTTCACTATAAAGTAACATAGAATTGTCCCAAGTGATTGTTCCATTATACACTCCTACCTACAATGCATAAAAGTCCCATTTGCTCCTGATTTTTATCAACACTTGGATTTGTTATATGTTAAATTTTAGTCATTCTGGGAGATACAAGTATTTATCTACAAGTAATAGTATTTACTTGTGATTGTAGTTTGCATTTGCTTGATGAATAGAGATGCTTGGCACATTTTCTTATGCTTCGTGGTCATTTGAATACGTTTTATGAAGTGCCAGCTGAAGGCTTTTGCTTATCATTCTATGTGATTGTCTTTTTCTTATTGTCTTTAATGAGGTATTCATATTTGAAAGATACAAGGCTTTTGTCACATATATGTGTTGAAAATATTCCTTCCAGTTGTGGTTTTTCTTTGCTTATTGTTATCATTTGATGAGTGGAAGTTTTAAATTTACATATCTATATACTTGCATCTTCCTATTTATCTATAAAGTTTTCTCTCTATATATACTACAAAAATGGACATTCTGCAATAAATTGCTTTTTTGTAGTTTAAACAGCCAATAGTCTTTTTTTCTTTATATTTCCTCGCTTAGTTTTTGTTTCCAGTAATGTTATTTTTCCTGTAATTCTCTTTCATGTAATTTATTTTCATCTTCCTGAAGAATTCCCCTCAATATTTTTTGAATAGAAGAAATACTACTGATAAATTCTTTGTCCTTCTCCTTGTTGTAAAACAAACAAAAAAAAACCAAACAAAAACATTGTCAGATGTCTGTTTGTCTGAGTTGGCTGTAAATGACCTTCAAAAGAGACCCAATTGACTCATTACTTTAATAGAACAGAGAGAAAAGGAGAAGCACAATTAATATAATAATACTGGAGAGTTATTTCCATTGACAGCATATCAGGGTCTGAAGTTACCAGCTAGAAAAAAATTACTCAAGCCTTGCTAATGGAATAAATTCTCTGTTCCCCTCTGCTGCTTCTAACTGATTAATTCCTGCTTACTGAGAGCTAGGAGGTATCAAAAATTCTTTACGAGGCCAGATTCTATGTGAAAAGTAAGACAGAAATGTTCTCTTTGTGAACTTCAGAGGGACCTTGTTGACAGGGGACACGGTAAAGAAGCATATGCCAGAAGCACTTTTCCACTTTGGGTAACAANTCCTGCTTACTGAGAGCTAGGAGGTATCAAAAATTCTTTACGAGGCCAGATTCTATGTGAAAAGTAAGACAGAAATGTTCTCTTTGTGAACTTCAGAGGGACCTTGTTGACAGGGGACACGGTAAAGAAGCATATGCCAGAAGTACTTTTCCACTTTGGGTAACAATGTTCTTAATAAGCATAGACTTTGCTTCACTTGTTGAAAAAGGGAAAAATAACCCACCAAATATTTTTACCTCCACATGTTTGTCATTTACAATAGATGCTTTCACACATAACTTCTTCTTTTTTTTTTTAAATAAAGCTATACTACTATTTTATGACACTTTTTATATGTCATAACTTTTCTGAAAGAGAANTTTGGGTAACAATGTTCTTAATAAGCATAGACTTTGCTTCACTTGTTGAAAAAGGGAAAAATAACCCACCGAATATTTTTACCTCCACATGTTTGTCATTTACAATAGATGCTTTCACACATAACTTCTTCTTTTTTTAAAAAATAAAGCTATACTACTATTTTGTGACACTTTTTATATGTCATAACTTTTCTGAAAGAGAAAAAAAAAACAACATTATCACTGATTGCTGTCAGCTTGGAGGTACTCTGGCTCTAATGACTATGCCATACCAAACCTAAATAATGTCAGAGAACTCCAACATAAGACATAACCATTCTCTGACTGTACAGATAGAGACAAACATAAGACCACTCTAATTATGTCTGAACACAGACAAAAATAACAAAATAGGTGAAGCAGATTAAGAGGTAAAAACTTCAAGTTGCAGAGTAAATGGGTCCCGCTGTGAAATTACAGGGTAAGGAATGCAGTCAATAATTCTGTAATATCTCTATATGGTATGAGATGGTAATTACACATACAATAGTGATCAGTTTGATATATATAGAAATACTGAATCACTGTGTTGTGTAACAGAAACTAACGTAGTTTTGTAGGTCAATTATTCAAAAACAAACAAACATGGGAAAAGAGAATAGATTTGCAGTTATCACGGGCATTGGGTAGAGACAAAAGGAATTCAGAAAAGGTACTCAAATGTTGTTATTCAGTCTCTAAGTCATGTCTATTTGCAACCCCATGAACTGCAGCACACCAGGCTCCCCTGTCTTTTATTATCTCCTAGAGTTTGCTCAGATTCATGTCCATTGATTCAATGATGGAATCTCACCATCTCATCCTCTACCCCTTCTCTTTTGCCTTCAGTCTTTCCCAGCAGTAGGGTCTTTTCTAGTGAGTCAGCTCTTCTCATCAGGGGGCCAAAAGTATTGGAGCTTCAGCTTCAGCATCAGTCCTTCCTATGCACATTCAGGGTTGATTTCCCTTAAGACTGCCTGATAAACTACTGGTTATAAGAAATAAGTTTTAGGAATGCAATGTACAACATGATAGGTAATGTACTACATTGTTGTATGAATGTTGTTAAGAGAGTACTTCCTTGGAGTTCTTATCACAAGGAAAAGGAAAAGGTTTTTTGTTTTGTTTTGTTTTGTTTTGAGTGTGTATGAGTTGATTCATGTTCACTAAATGTGCTGTGGTAATCGTTTCATGATGCATGTAGGTCAAATCATTGTGCTGTTCAATTTAACCATATAGTGCTGTATGTCAAATATATCTCAAGAAAGCTAGAAGGAAAAAATAAAGTAATTATTGATAAGGAAACAAACATCAAAAAAAATTAAAACAAAGGTGCATTTTAAAAATATATCACTGAGAAAGAAGATGAGAAAACAAAATGAAAAATATAAAACTCAGTAGGCATAAAGAATAGAAACAAAAGTGTCCAAATAATAAAAATCACAGAAAAAAATAAAAACGTTTGTTTTTAAATGTGGTAGATATTTGTAGAAATAATGTAGACTAAGGTGCCAGATTTTTAAAAAGATAACAGGTCTAAGATTGTAAGTTCCTACAGTGCCAAAACTTCCTTCGTGGCTCAGCTGGTAAAGAATCCACCTCCAATGCAGGAAACCTGGGTTTGAACCCTGGGTTGGAAAGATCCCCTGGAGAAGGGAAAGGCTATACACTACAGTTTTCTGGCCTGGAGAATTCCACAGACTATACAGTCCATTGAATCCCACGTGTTCCCAAAGAGTCAAACGCAACTGAATGTCTTTAACTTTTCACAGTGCCAAAGAAGATAAAGAAAAAAATCAAAACATCATGCTAAAAAAAAAATGAAAAAGATACAGATAAAATTCTAAGTGCTAAGGAAAAGGAATGAGTATCAAACAATTCCAAAAAAGAAAAAAGAAAAGAAATGTTCTAATGTTTGTTAGAATTCCCTCTCTAGTTCTTAGCAGACAAGGACCTGCAGGGAGGTTCTGTTTTCAGTGCCAAGGAGGCAGAAACTAACTCAAGCCTCTCGTGAAGTAATAATTGAAAACCCTGAGCAAAATGCAGAGTCTTTGGAGGATGAATAAGAGCAGTCAGATCTTGTGAGACAAAACTTGTAATAGAGACTAGCACTGGGTAAATCCTTCAATTTTCTAGCCTTAGGTTGAAGGGCAACCACATTTGCAATGCAGTACAGCTGTATTCCCAATATAAAACACTTTTTTTCTGGTCTGAAGAACAAAAGAACAGAACTCAGGACAGCCACAATTATTTTGTGTATAAACACTAATTTTATGTATAAAGGGTACATAACTGACAAGCTGATTCCTGAAACATACATGCTCTGGGCACTCTCATTGCAACCTGTAAGTAAGATCAAAAGAACTAAACAGATTGGAAATGCCAACACTCTTTGGAGAAGTATAACAGAACAGAGAATCACAACAACAAAACACAAAACATGTCCAGAAATTATCAGTTTATTTATTTTTAAATTTTTATTGAAACATACTTGACTTACAATATATTAGTTTCACATATACAACATAGTGATTAAATATCTTTATAGATTATGACTAACACATTGTATAGACTCTGGATTAAGTCAAATTTCTCTGATACTTTTATTTATTTGTTTGTTTATTTTCATAGCAACTTACCTTGTTAGACTTAAACTCCAATCCCTTTCTCTCTTATGCTAGGAAACATCTGAATTCTTTGCTTAGTTTCCTCAGCTTCCAGTTGCTGTCTTTGCCAACACTTTGGAGTATCTTCCATGTACTTATAGATCAGTGTTTAGGGAAACATTTGGAAAGGGCTTATGTACATATTCTGAATCTTACACTCCTCGGGGCTCCCTTCTTTCTAGGACTCTACTTTATGATTTCTTACTGATCTGATAGTCCAGAAAATTGTCTTCTGACATATTCAGCCAGTAAAAATTAAGTTTTCAATATCCCACCCTCAGTCAAAAAGCCAAAGATATTCAAGTCTCACCCAGTGTAATTCCCGTCTTTAAAAGTCGATTTCCTTCTAGTATCTTAGTACATTTGGTAAATATACATTTCATTAGTTTGTTTAAAAAAATAGCATTTCATCTAAACTTCATAATTTTTATCTGTGTGATAGTTAATCCAACTAAACTGCTTTACAATGACTGGATGCTAATCTCTCATTGCTCAAGTTTTGGCCCCATTATACATACTCCATTGCAGTCAATGTAATTTTGTCTCTCTGTGAGTAGGCAGGCACTTATTAGAGTCTACCCAACTAAAGTATATAGAGAAAAGTACAGCAGAAAACCAGGAGATCAAATGATATCCCATAATTTTACTAGAATTTGTTCATTATACTTTGTGTATTGAGTGGTCTTCTGAACTTTTAGATTCTTATTGGTGATGAGCAAACATTAAAAAATTCTTTATATGTGGTTCATTAAATTTTAACTATTGCCATGACTTCCTGTCTCCATAACTGTGGTACATTTCACAGTTTATGTTGGAAAAATAAATTTAATAATATTATAGCCACTATGGAAAGCAGAACTGTATTTGGAGGTTGGTGAGAGGAATAAATATGGGAGAAGGAAAAGGACTTTTTAACCTCCAAAATCAGTGTAGACAGTAACTGCAACCATGAAAATTACAGATGCTTTCTCTTGGAATGAAACTTTTGAAAAACCTAGATAGTGTGTTAAAAAGCAGAGATATCACTTTGCCAACAGAGGTCCATCTAGTCAAAGCTATGGTTTTTCCAGTAGTCATG
This sequence comes from Neotragus moschatus, assembly GCA_006410615.1. NCBI lineage: Eukaryota > Metazoa > Chordata > Mammalia > Artiodactyla > Bovidae > Neotragus > Neotragus moschatus. The sequence continues at coordinate 1,058,745 of SJYA01003257.1, forward strand.
TACGGATGTGAGAGTTAGATCTTAAGAAGACTGAGCACTGAAGAATTGATGCTTTCAAATTGTGATGCTGGAGAAGACTCTTGAGAGTTTATTGGATTGCAAGGATATTAAATCAATCAACCCTAAAGGAAATCAACCCTGAATATTCACTGGAAGGATTCATGCCGATATTGAAGCTTCAATACTTTGGCCAACTAATACAAAGAGTCAACTCATTGGAAAAGACCCTATTGCTGGGAAATATTGAAAGCAAAAGGAAGTCTGGGTGACAGAGGCTGAAATGGTTAGACAGCATCTAAATGGACATGAACTTGAGCAAACTCAGGGAGATAGTGAAGGACAGAGGAGCCTGGAGTGCTACAGTCCATGGGGTTGCAAAGAGTCAGACATGACTTGGCAACTGAATAACAACAACAACAAATTCTAGATTTTAGAAGATTCTGAACAGTACTATTGTTTCTTGTTTGTTTGTTTGTTTTTCCCCAAAGACTGTTAATGAAGGTGGAAGTGGAATAGGAAAGAGATTTTATTTGGTGGGGGGGGAAAAAGTGGAGGTTCCTACTATTTTTTAGCTCTATGTACCTTGACATGGCAGTACTTACTCTCAGAAACAGTAATGTGCAAAGAAACCGTGCTAGAAAGTACATTCTAAGAACACACACAGGAATTTATGACACCTACTGATACACTTCATGGCCAAGTGTGTCAAACTGAATGAACTGAGCTTTGGTCTTCTAAACTTTAGAGAGGAAGAAACTGTTCTACAAATATCTAGGTTTCTTTCTACAAAAGAATAAAAAACATAGTATATCTTCTCTCTCTTTGATGTCTCCTGAGCTCTCTGAAAATATGATAATAAGGTGTCCAGCTTAGATTCTACAAATACAAGGCAAAATAAATAGTTCCCTTACATAAGTTCAAACATCACACAGGTCATCATCAAAGAAGTCAAAGATAAAAAGTCATTTGGTCCTTTCTATTTATTATTAATGATTTATGCACTATGTCCACAGAAATCCAAAATCATGTTTTTAAAAAGCAATCTTTAAAGATAGGGAAAGAAAAGCTGTTAAAATAATATCATACCTTAATCAGTAATTATTTTGAAAGAATCAAAGTAGCAGATAGCTTCAGTTCAGCTCAATTCAGTTCAGTTGCTCAGTTGTGCCGACTATTTGCGACTGCATGGACTACAGCATGCCAGGCCTTCCTGTCCATAGCAACTCCTGGAGTTTACTGAAACTCATGTCCATTGAGTAGTGATGCCATCCAACCATCTCATCCTCAGTCATTCCCTTCTCTTCCCACCTTCAATCTTTCCCAGAATCAAGGTCTTTTCAAATGAGTCAGTTCTTCTTATCAGGTAGCCAAAGTGTTAGAGTTTCAGCTTCAGCATCAGCCCTTCCAATGTATATTCAGCACTGATTTCCTTTAGGATGGACTGGTTGAATCTCCTTGCAGTCTTCAAGGGACTCTCAAGAGTCTTCTCCAATACCGCAGTTCAAAAGCATAATTTCTTTAGTGCTTAGCTTTCTTTATAGTCCAACTCTCACATCCATACGTGACAACTGGAAAAACCATAGCTTTGACTAGACAGGCCTTTTTTGGTAAAGTAATGTCTCTGCCCTTTAATATGCTGTCTAGGTTGGTCACAACTTTTCTTCCAAGAAGTAAATCTTTTCATTTCATGACTACAGTCATCATCTGCAATGATTTTATTTAGATGTTATTCTGGAACTCTCTTGCTTTTTGGATGATCCAGCAAATGTTGGCAACTTGATCTCTGATTCCTCTGTCTTTTCTAAATCCAGACTGAGCATCTGGAAGTTCATGGTTCATGTACTTACACAGGACTGGAGAAATAGACACTTGGAAGACACAAATAGAACATTATGTGCACCAGGACCCAGGAGAAAGGAGCAGTGGCCCCACAAAAGACTGACCTAGACACTCAAGGGAGAGTCCAGAAGTCTCATAGGAGGTCTGGGTTGGCAGTGGCCTGCTGCAGGGTTGGGGGCACTGAGTGTAGCAGTGCCTTCATGGGACCTTTTGAAGAAAGTCACCATTGTCTTCATTATCTCCACCACAGTTTAGGGCTTCCCCTGTAGCTCAGCTGGTAAAGAATCTGCTTGCAGTGNTTTTTAGCTCTATGTACCTTGACATGGCAGTACTTACTCTCAGAAACAGTAATGTGCAAAGAAACCATGCTAGAAAGTACATTCTAAGAACACACACAGGAATTTATGACACCTACTGATACACTTCATGGCCAAGTGGGTCAAACTGAATGAACCGAGCTTTGGTCTTCTAAACTTTAGAGAGGAAGAAACTGTTCTACAAATATCTAGGTTTCTTTCTACAAAAGAATAAAAAACATAGTATATCTTCTCTCTCTTTGATGTCTCCTGAGCTCTCTGAAAATATGATAATAAGGTGTCCAGCTTAGATTCTACAAATACAAGGCAAAATAAATAGTTCCCTTACATAAGTTCAAACATCACACAGGTCATCATCAAAGAAGTCAAAGATAAAAAGTCATTTGGTCCTTTCTATTTATTATTAATGATTTATGCACTATGTCCACAGAAATCCAAAATCATGTTTTTAAAAAGCAATCTTTAAAGATAGGGAAAGAAAAGCTGTTAAAATAATATCATACCTTAATCAGTAATTATTTTGAAAGAATCAAAGTAGCAGATAGCTTCAGTTCAGCTCAATTCAGTTCAGTTGCTCAGTTGTGCCGACTATTTGCGACTGCATGGACTACAGCATGCCAGGCCTTCCTGTCCATAGCAACTCCTGGAGTTTACTGAAACTCATGTCCATTGAGTAGTGATGCCATCCAACCATCTCATCCTCAGTCATTCCCTTCTCTTCCCACCTTCAATCTTTCCCAGAATCAAGGTCTTTTCAAATGAGTCAGTTCTTCTTATCAGGTAGCCAAAGTGTTAGAGTTTCAGCTTCAGCATCAGCCCTTCCAATGTATATTCAGCACTGATTTCCTTTAGGATGGACTGGTTGAATCTCCTTGCAGTCTTCAAGGGACTCTCAAGAGTCTTCTCCAATACCGCAGTTCAAAAGCATAATTTCTTTAGTGCTTAGCTTTCTTTATAGTCCAACTCTCACATCCATACGTGACAACTGGAAAAACCATAGCTTTGACTAGACAGGCCTTTTTTGGTAAAGTAATGTCTCTGCCCTTTAATATGCTGTCTAGGTTGGTCACAACTTTTCTTCCAAGAAGTAAATCTTTTCATTTCATGACTACAGTCATCATCTGCAATGATTTTATTTAGATGTTATTCTGGAACTCTCTTGCTTTTTGGATGATCCAGCAAATGTTGGCAACTTGATCTCTGATTCCTCTGTCTTTTCTAAATCCAGACTGACCATCTGGAAGTTCATGGTTCATGTACTTACACAGGACTGGAGAAATAGACACTTGGAAGACACAAATAGAACATTATGTGCACCAGGACCCAGGAGAAAGGAGCAGTGGCCCCACAAAAGACTGACCTAGACACTCAAGGGAGAGTCCAGAAGTCTCATAGGAGGTCTGGGTTGGCAGTGGCCTGCTGCAGGGTTGGGGGCACTGAGTGTAGCAGTGCCTTCATGGGACCTTTTGAAGAAAGTCACCATTGTCTTCATTATCTCCACCACAGTTTAGGGCTTCCCCTGTAGCTCAGCTGGTAAAGAATCTGCTTGCAGTGTGGGAGCCCTGGGTTCGATCCTTGGGTTGGGGAGATCCCTGGAGAAGGGAAAGGCTACCCACTCCAGTATTCTGGCCTGGTCACCATGGTTTGGCATGGGATCTAGAATGCATGGGCTTCAGTGGTTGCAGCAAGTAGACTCAGGAGTTGTAGCTTGCAGGCTCTAGAGCAAGGGCTCAGTGGTTGTGGCACAGGGGCTTAATTGCTCTGTGGCATGTGGAATCTTCCTGAATGAGGGATTGAGCCCATGTCCCTTGCACTGGCAGGCAGATTCTTATCCACTGTGCCACCAAAGAAGTCCTGCCTAAAGTGTTTCAATCATAGATCTCTTCAGAACAATCTTGGTTACACAATTTTGCAGAGTTCTGGAATATATTTGTCTTACTCTAAATGTATTATACTTCTCAGGACTCTGTTATATACAGGTACTTGAAACACCCTCCCCAATCATACTCAACTGGCAAATTTCCCACTTAATGTCAAAAGAAAGTGAAAATGAAGTCAATCAGTCGTGTCCAACTCTTCGCAACCCCATGGACTGTAGCCTACCAGACTCCTCCGTCCATAGGATTTTCCAGGCCAGAATACTAGCCTGGAGTGGGTTGCCATTTCCTTCTCCAGGAGATCTTCCCAACCCAGGGATTGAACCCGGGTCTCCCACATTGTAGGCAGGCGCTTTACTGTCTGAGCCACCAGGGAAGTCCCTTCCTCCCCAATCATACTTAACTGGCAAATTTCCCACTTAATGTCAAGATGCTGCCTAAAGTGCTATCCAGTATTTCTTTCTGACATTGTAATTTTCGCTGGCTAAGAATAATCAGCAAGTAATCAGACTGTTATTAATGCTTCCAGTTTTCCTTTCACTCTTACTAGCAAAGTCAAGGATTAAATGGTGAGGTACGTTTTCATTCCCTTCCAATTGTACAACTTCAGTTCATGCCCAGTTTATTTATCCCAAATGTCTGTGACAATAAGTACATCTTCAAAGTTATTTTAAGTGATTGTAATTTATCGTAAAGGTGAATGTACTTTACTGACCATATTATGTGCTACATCTTATTCTTATCACGTAAGCACACTAATTCATTTAATCTTCCAAACAGCTCTGTGAGGTAAAATTAACATTAGCTTTGTTTTACAGTTGAGAAATTTGAAGCACGGGGAGAATTAGTTACCCAGCCAAGGTAACACGTCTAGCAAAATAAGTGGTATCTCAGAATTGAACCCAGACAGTGGATTATTCTAGCTTGATTTTCTCATTCAGCTGTATCAAAAGTGGGTGCAGATGAAATCAATATAAGGAAAGAGGAAATTGATCCCAGATAACCTCAACAGAATTAAACTGGGTGCAGTTTGGTGACCTAATATACATGTAACTCCTTCTCAGAGGCACACCAAGAACATTTATGTGAAGCCTTATCATCCAGCTACATGGAGATGTATTTGAGGATAGATTATACACAAATGAAAGTCCCACTGGCATACAGTATTTTTGGTTGCATGCCATTGTTCCAAAAGGCATGCCCCGATAGCTTTCATGACAACAATACATGTAAAATACATGTGGTCTGTAAAGGCCAAATTTTGCCAGATGCTTTGTGTGGATTTTAACTGATGCTTTGGTAGGGGTACTATGGAAACAGCTGAAAGGCAATGCTAAAGGCTCACCATGATGAAAAAGGCTTGCTAATCTACCCAAATAGTGATGCTAATAAGAACTGTCTTCCAAAAGAGTGACTGTGGTTATAAATCAATTTGGCAGGCTTCATTGGTGACTCAGTGGTGAAGAATCCACCTGCCAGTGCAAGAGACACAGGTTTGATCCCTGATCCAGAAGGATCCCACATGCCACAGAGCAACTAAGCCTTCACACTATAACTATTGAGCCTGTGCTCCAGAGTCTGGAAACCACAACAACTGAAGCCCTTGCACCCCAGAGCTGGTGCCCTGCAACAAGAGAAGCCAGAAGCCACCACAGTGAGAAGCCCTTGCACTGCAACTGGAGGCAGCCCTCACTTGCTATAACAAGAGAAAAGCCTCGCACAGCAATGAAGACTCAGCACTGTAATAAATAAATTAATTAATTTAATTAAATAAAACAGCCTGGAAGGTCAGGGAAGGTATAAGTAACTTGTTAATCAAGTAATTACTCCAGTCAAGAAACCTGGGAGAGGACTTATCCTTTCACCAAGGCCAACTGGATATTTTAATTGCTGTAGAATGTGAGTCTTTATTGTCTAGTGCACTTGAGGTCAAGATGAGGGAGTGTATTGTCTAAGGGAACATTAAAATACACCTAAATTCTGAGAGGGTATTATTGGACAGTTTGGCCTTTACTGTTGTTCTATAATAGCCTGGTTAACCACAGATAAAAAGGAAACTAGTCAAAGATTGGAGAGAGAGCCTCACCTTTACAAAAATTAGATTGAAAGCATTATCTAACTATTACTAGGAATCTGTGTCTGTAAAACACTGTAATATTTGGGATATGGTTATGATCACAAGCCATATGAAATAAAGTTTTACTGAATAATGTCTCCTAGTCAAAATTCCAGTCACTGGGGAAATATGGCCCATAGGAGACAGTAGTTTCTTTTAGGAAGAAATAGAGAGTGGTGCTCTGGTTGTATCAGATAAATGACACATCAAATATTGTTTTAATCTCTGTGCTGCTCCAAGGTATATTAAAGGGTTTGTAACTTCATTGGTAGAATTAAAAAAAAAGAAGAAGAAGAAGGATTTATATGTCCTCAGATGAGAAAATTGAGGAGCCTGATTTGAAGTTCCCAAATAAGATAACAATGGAAAATGATTGACCAGAAAAATTAATGAATTTGATCTTAAAAACTGACTCTCACAATTAAATGCCTCCACTAACACATGAAATGCTACAAATGATTTTGAATGATGAAATAAAAGAACAATTAAGAGATTGGGATAAAATCAAAAGATCCCTGTAGGGATATGTCACAATTAGCATGTTTTGTAGAGGGAATTTCTATTCCCTTCTTGGGTGATTTAAATCCTGGGTAGTTATATGAGATGTCAGTGGGCTTGTTATATTTAAGACAGTGTCATATGGTGGGAAATACAAAGTAAATAGAAAGTCTTGTTGTTTCTATGTTTTTCTGCCACAAAATCTGTGCAAGTTTATTCAGAATTCAGACACAGAAGAAGTAATGCTAATTTTCTCTAAAGAGCGTTTTAATATAATTTGTGTTTGTATTATTTAAGTAATTAAACAAGGAGACCATTAGACTGAGGTGGTTTTAATGCTTTGGTAGCCTATAAAATCACACTGAAAAATAAGCTGGAGTTAGTTCCTGTAAATGCACTCATATCAAAGAAGACAAAATTTAAGAACAATCAATCACATATAGCCAGCTAGGTTTTCTCAGACAAGGGAGCTCCTTAAGCTATAGCCAATCATATAATTTCCTTGTTTTACTTCTGTATAAGCTCTAGGGAAGCCTTCTTCTAGCTCCTAAAACTTTTTCCAGTTCAAATTGATGGTTTCTCAAATAAACTCTGGAAAATTTTAATGTGCCCCAATTTGAGAATTGGACTATAAAGAAAGCTGAGCACAGAATAATTGATGCTTTTGAACTATGGTTTTGGAGAAGACTCTTGAGAGTCGCTTGGACTGAAAGGAGATCCAACCAGTCCATCCTAAGGGAGAACAGTCTTGGGTGTTCATTGGTAGGACTGATGTTGAAGCTGAAACTCCAGTACTTTGGCCGCCTGATGCAAAAAATTGACTCATTTGAAAAGACTCTGATGCTGGGAAAGATTGAGGCAGGAGGAGAAAGGGACAACAGAGGATGAGATGGTTGGATGGCATCACTGACTCAATGGACATTGGTTTGGGTGGACTCTGGGAGCTGATGATGGACAGGGAGGCCTGGTGTGCTGCGGCCCACGGTGTCAAAAAGAGTCCGACACGACTGAGCAACCCAACTGAACTGAACTGATCTTTTAACAGTTTGTCTCCATATTACCATAAATATAGAATGAAATGACATAAAGTTCAAATTGTCTCTTTATAATAATACCTATTTTCAAACATTTTATAATATTTTTAGGCAAATCTAAAAATCATTTTTATGATAGTCATAGTTTAGTTCAGTTCAGTCGCTCAGTCATGTCTGACTCTTTGTGACCCCATGAATTGCAGCCTCCCTGCCCATCACCAACTCCCAGAGTTCACTCAGACTCACATCCATCGAGTCAGTGATGCCATCCAGTCATCTCATCCTCTGTCGTCCCCTTCTCCTCCTGCCCCCAATCCCTCCCAGCATCAGGGTCTTTTTCAATGAGTCAACTCTTCGCATGAGGTGGCCAAAGTACTGGAGTTTCAGTTTTAGCATCATTCCCTCCAAAGAAATCCTAGGGTTGATCTCCTTCAGAATGGACTGGTTGGATCTCCTTTTAGTCTGAAGGACTCTCAAGAGTCTTCTCCAACACCACAGTTCAAATGCATCAATTCTTTGGCGCTCAGCCTTCTTCACAGTCCAATTCTCACATCCATACATGACCACAGGAAAAACCATAGCCTTGACTAGACGGACCTTAGTTGACAAAGTAATGTCTTTGATTTTCAATATGCTGTCTAGGTTGGTCATAACTTTTCTTCCAAGGAGGAAGCGTCTTTTAATTTCATGTCTGCAGTCATCATCTGCAGTGATATATATATATAACATGATTGAAACATCACACATATTTGGTCACTTAATTCTCATAACTATCTGAGATATAAGTAGTGTACCAATTCTACAAACAGGAAAAAACAAAAAAAACAAAAAAACGGTGGATTTAGTTTCTCCGGTGTTATGCAGGCAATAAATTGTGGAAGTAATACTCTTAAAATCAATATTTCTCTGGGGATGACTTAATGCATTAGGCTACTTTTCTAAAATAAAAGAATAAATTTAGCATTTTCTGAGTTCCTTTTTTTGTGAAAATCTGTGAAAATATAATGATATACAGTTACTGAGTGAAAATTTTAGGTGTTACAAACATATTAAGCAATCTGGTAAATGTATTTTAAAATTAAAACTAAACATCCTCTGACATCAGTTCCATTCTTGGGAATCTATCCAGTAGAAAAGAGGATCCTGGCACCTAAGAATATGAAGGTATGCAGCATCTTTCACAACTGTCTTTAATTAAGCAGCTTTATAGTGTAAAGTTGCTCAGTGACTCCTGATTGTTTGCGGCACCTGGACTGTAGCCCACCAGGCTCCTCTGTCCATGGAATTCTCCAGGCAAGAATACTGGTGTGGGTCACCATGTTGTCCTACTCCAGTAATCTTCCCAACCCAGGGATGGAACCCGCTATTCTTGTATCTCCTAGATTGGCATGTGGATTCGGTACCACTAGCACCACCTAGGAAGCCCCAATATAAAAGTAAAACAGAGCAAATATAGAAATATAGATTATAAAAGATAAAAATGATGAAAATATGACCATAGAGGAAATGTCTTTCTATCTGAAAGATCATGCACAATTTCACTTAAAACAAAACCATCTGAGATGAGCCTTGAATGGATCACAAGATTATAATGTTTGCTAAGAGGAAAAAGGACTTCTAGGAAGGGAGCATGCTTGAATTTGTGTGTGTGTGTGTGTGTGTGTGTGTATGCATGTGGACATCAGATATTTATCCAAATTTTTACCCAGATATATTAAAAGTAGAAAGATGTGAATTACTCTTCTCTTTGCTTACAAAGATCATTTCTCTCAAAGTGCTTATTTATTCATTGGTCAAAGAATGGATATGAGTGAATTTCATTTACTGACTTGTAAAAGATAATGAAATGGTGATCACAGGAATCTATTTCCTGGGAAAGAGTTGTAATATCTGCCCTTTAAGCAAACACACGATAACAGGAAATTCTTTGTGACTACAATTTTCTACATGTGATATGAGAAGATGCATGACTTATCACTGGTTATATTATGATTTTCTTAAATGAAGTCAGTCAGATTCCTCTAGTGTGAATTTACTATATGTTTTCCATGTTCTATTCTTTGGAAATACAACACTTAGTTCAGCCCACACTCAAAGGGAGAAGGAGAATTAGACTTCACTGCTTCAGCAATACGTGAACTGTCAAATTCCAGATGTTCAAGCTCGCTTTAGAAAAGGGAGAGGAACCAGAGATCAAATTGCCAACATCCTCTGGATCATCGAAAAAGCAAGAGAGTTCCCGAAAAACATCTATTGCTGCTTTATTGACTCTGACAATGCCTTTGACTGTGTGGATCACAATAAACTGTGGAAAATTCTTCAAGAGATGGGAATAACAAGACCACCTGACCTGCCTCTTGAGAAACCTATATGTAGGTCAGGAAGCAACAGTCAGAACTGGATGTGGAAAAACCGACTGGTTCCAAACAGGAAAAGGAGTACGCCAAGGCAGTATATTGTCACCCTGTTTATTTTATTTCTATGCAGAGTACATCATGAGAAACGCTGGGCTGGAAGAAGCACAAGCTGGAATCAAGATTGCTGGGAGAAATATCAATAACCTCCAACATGCAGATGACACCACCCTTATGGCAGAAAGTGAAGAGGAACTAAAAAGCCTCTTGATGAAAGTGAAAGAGGAGAGTGAAAAAGTTGGTTTAAAGCTCAACATTCAGAAAACGAAGATTATGGCATCTGGTCCCATCACTTCATGGGAAATAGATGGGGAAACAGTGGCAGGCTTTATGTTTTGGGCTCCAAAATCACTGCAGATGGTGACTGCAGCCGTGAAATTAAAAGACGCTTACTCCTTGGAAGGAAAGTGATGACCAACCTAGGTAGCATATTGAAAAGCAGAGACATTATTTTGCCAACAAAGGTCCATCTAGTCAAGACCATGGTTTTCCCTGTGGTCATGTATGGATGTGAGTTGGACTGTGATGAAAGCTGAGAGCCGAAGAATTGATGCTTTTGAACTGTGGTGTTGGAGAAGACTCAGAGAGTCTTGGACTGAGACTGAGAGTCCCTTGGACTGCAAGGAGATCCAACCAGTCCATTCTGAAGATCAGCCCTGGGATTTCTTTGGAAGGAATGATGCTAAAGCTGAAACTCCAGTACTTTGGCCACCTCATGAGAAGAGTTGACTCATTGGAAAAGACTCTGATGCTGGGAGGGATTGGGGGCAGGAGGAGAAGGGGACGACAGAGGATGAGACGGCTGGATGGCATTACTGACTCGATGAGCGTGAGTCTGAGTGAACTCTTGAAGTTGATGATGGGCAGGGAGGCCTGGTGTGCTGTGATTCATGGGGTCGCTAAGAGTGGAACATGACTGAGCGACTGAACTGAACTGAACTGAATTGACCTATAGGGGTGTGTATCTGCATTTATGCTTTAAGAGTCTTCTGTAAGGAAGATGTATCCCTCATCCACCCTTTGTATGGTCAATTATTTATTTATATCTGCATAGATTCTTATTTCTGTTCTTTGATCATAATACTATATTATCATTATTTTTATTTGCTTAGTCACTTCTCGTTTTGATGATTGGCAGATCTTTCAAGTTGGGTCTATTTTTATTTTACTGACTGCTGTGGACTAAAATGTGTTCCTCACAATATTCACACATAGAAGCCATAGCTCCCAAGACAAATATATCTGGGTACAGAAGGTAACAAAGGTAGAATGAGGTCACAAGTGTGGAGTCCTAATCCGTAGAACTAATGGATTCTCTCCCTCTCACTCTCTCTCCTCACTCCTGCCAAAAGGAAAAACCATGTGAGAACAGAGCAAGAAGGCTATCAAACCCAGGAAAATAGACCTCACAAGACACTAATCCCAATAGCACATTGACCTTGGATTTCTAGTCTCTAGGACTATAAGAAAATGATTTTTTTTTTTTTTTTTTTGCTTAAGCCACACTATCTGTGGCATTTTTGTTATGGCAGCCATAGCAGACAAATGCATTTTGACCTTAGAACTTAACTGCTTGACTCCACTCTGATACGTCAAGAGCAGTTGTTATTCAACTTTTGAGATTACAAGCTTCTTTGAGAATCTGTTGAAGGTATGAACATTCTACCCAGAAGAAAAATGTATACATACATATCTAAAATTATACAAAAGCAAACAAACAAAAAAAAACCAGATACCCAATCCTGAAACCATTCTGTGAATTCCTTGCAATTAACATAGGAACCAACTAACAAATCACTGATTCTTTGTTAAAAACAGCAAAAACAGACCAACAAATTAAAATGAAACAACAACAAGAACAACAAAAAACCTGTCCTGGTTGAAATCCTTTGAATATTTACAATTTTTGTAGATGAGTTTCGGATAGTAAATTGTGGTTTGATTCACCTGAAAGCCACTAACAGAGGAGTGTATATAGAGCCATATTTTTTATTTACATCTATGTTATTTATGGGGTCTTCCTTAGTGGCTCAGGGGTAAAAAACTCACCAGCAGTGCAGGTGTCTCAGGAGATGTGGCTTTGATCCTTGGGCTGGGAAGATCCCCTGGAAGAGAAAACGGCAACCCACTCCAGTGTTCTTGCGTGGAGAATCCCATGGATAGAGAAGCTTCGGGGTATACAGTCCATGGGGTCTCACAGAATCAGACACAACTGAAGTGACTGAGCACACATATTATTTATATATTTAGACATATATCTGTTGGCATCAAACACAGTCAGAGAGCAGGAAAAGAGAAGGGTAGAATTTAAGACAGACTTCCATTCAGCAACAAATTGAGTTTCCTAGAGGAGCTCATGAATCAAATGGCTGCTGTGGTGTCTGCCCTCCTCAGCTGTAGGTTTAATCATATTCTTAGATCATGAGACATTGCAGTAACCTTGTGCCAGAGCCCAGTCTCTAATCACACATTCCCTCCTTAGGAAGTAGTACAAATTCATTCCTCTAGTGGGAACATTTTCTTTATCCCCAGGTTAACTGTGATTATCATTTGCTGGGCCAGATCCACTTAACATTTTCATAGGCAATTGTCAGTGTCTTCATGAGCAACTCTGAAGATCAGTGGGAAGGCATTTCTGAATCACTCTGAGCTCTTGAAATGAAAGGATTTACATATATGAAAGGTGATGGTTTCATTATTATAAAAGTGCCTTTGGAGATTTCCACTTATACAAGCAGGGGATCATGCAGGCCTTATGTCTTTTCATTTTCTCATTTAAAGTCTTTTTCTAAGTGGACACAAGGTGCAGAGTGACAGATTTGAAAACCACACAGGATACCAAGACTGCCAAATGAACCCAGCTCTATCAGTCAGATACATGTGGAAGAAGTATTTTATTTTTATAAAATACTGATTTATTTTATAAATCAGTCATGGGGACCTTCTCTATGTAGTGAAATGTGTTTCCTCTTTTTATATGAACACACAGATTTAATCAAAAGACAACACATTGATCAAGTGTTGACAGGGTCATTTTTTCTGCAGTAAATAGTCTGACTTTCTAAGCTACAGCAAGCATTTCTGAAATTTTCTGCCACTTCTTGAAAACAAAATTCTCATTTTATTTAGATTGAAATTCATTTCATAAAATTGATTTTTCTTGCTTTGCCAAAATATTGAAACAAAAGAATTTCTATAGTCTGTCTGCATCCCCCTAAAATCACTGTGTTGAAGCCTTAACTCCCAATATGATTATATTTAAGTCCAAACTATAATTAAGATTAGAAGAGATGAAAGAGAAGAGTCCTAAGATGGCGGAGGAATAGGACAGGGAACTTTCTCCCCCACAAATTCATCCAAAGAACATTTCAACACTGAATAAAATCTACAAAACAACTTCTGAAAACTGGCAGAGGACATCAGGCATCCAGAAAAGCAGAACATTGTCTTCAAAAACAGGTAGGAAAAATACAAAAGATGAAAAAACAGACAAAGGAGGAAGGGAGGGAGCTCAGTCCCAGGAAGGGAGTCCTGTTCCGGGAAGAGAGTCTTAAAAAGAGAGAAGTCTCCAAACACCGGAAAACACTCTCACAGCCGGATCTGTGGTGAGCCTTGGAAGCACAGAGGGCAACATAATAGGGAAGAAAAATAAATAATTAAAACCAACAGATTATGAGCCAAACAGTAACTCCCCCAGCGGAAAAGCAGAGCAGACGCCTGCATCCGCCACTAGCAAGTGGGGTGGGAGCTGGGCAGGGAGGCGTGGGAGGCGCGGGCTGCAGTGCTTCTTAAGAATTGGGCCGGAATGCCCCGCAGGTAACCAGAGCGAACTAACTTGGGCTAGCACACCAGACTGCGGGACAGTTACCATGCATAAAGCTCTAACATAAGACTCCGCCAGGACCATGCACAGAACAAAGGATGGAACAGAAATAGCTGGCTGCAGATCATCCCCCACCTGTGACAGGCAGCCAGAGCTGTAAGGGCTGGAAAGTGGCAATCGTAGCCCCAGAGAGACTTAGACTTTACTTACCAAACTGCAAGCAGGCTTCTCTGCTAACTAAGACTTCTTGGGGTGCTGGACAGACACCATATACTTAAAAAAGGGGTGCCAGCGATACATCCAGAAAACTGAGCAGCAGGAAAAGGTGACAAGCCACGTGAATGCGCTCACCAAACACCTGAGCTACTTAATCCTGTGAGGGCACAGAGAGCAGGCCCAACCAAACCTGCGAATATCTGGGCCCTGAGCTTGAGCGGCTTAGACCAGGGAGGTGCATGAAGCCTAGGGCCAGCCTCAGATGGTTCCCGGGGGAGAAATGTAGAGCCTGAGCTGTGTGCGCCATGTGTAGGGGGATGCCCAGTGTGGCTGAGACACTGCGAGTACACGCCAGTGCTATTTGGTAGCAGCATCCCTCCCTCCCCACAGCGCGACTGATTTAGTGAGCCTTAAAAAAAAAAAAAAAAAAAAAGTGACTTCCACCGCCCCCGTTGCATCAAGGTGGAAATTAGACACTGAAGAGACCAGCAAACAGAAGAAGCTAAACAGAGGGAACCGTCTTGGAAGTGACACCACACTGCCCACAATACCAGAGAAAGTGCCAGAAATATCTACTATTTTTATGACCATTCTCTCTTTATTTATTATTATTATTATTACTATTATTATTTTTTTGGTAGATGTTTTTATTTGATTGTTTTTTCTTCTTTTCTTTTTCTTCTCCTTTTTTAAAAATATTAAATCCTCTATTTCTCTTTTAATTTTAATTTTTATAACCTACTATCACTTTTCAAAAAAAAAAGAGACCCTATTTTTAAAGCAAATGCCGTGTATATATATAATTTTTTTTTTTTGCTTTTTTGGTTTTTTGTGTGGCTGTTGGTTTTGATTCTTAATAATTCCCATGACTATTTTTTTCTTTTCTTCTTGTTCTTCTTTTCTTTAATATTGTATTTTTGAAAACCCAATCTCTACTCTAGATTTTTAATCTTTCAATTTGGTATTTGTTGTCAATTTCTTACATTTAAAAACCCAATCTTCATTACCCAATTTTGTCTGAGAGCGAGATTACTGGCTTGACCACTCTCTCCTCTTTTGGACTCTCCATTTTCTCCAGCAGGTTGTCTCTCTCTCCTCCCTCCCCCTTCTCTTCTCTACCCAACTCTGTGAATCCCTGTGTGTTCCAGACGATGTAGAACACCTAGAGAACTGGTTACTGCTAGGATCTGCCCTCTCCCCATTTTCATTTCCCTCTTTTATCCTCCTGGCAACCTCTGACTACTTCATCCCTCTCTTCTTCCCTGTATAACTCTGTGATCATCTCTGAGCAGTCTAGACTGAGGAGCACACATAAGNCCCCCTTCTCTTCTCTACCCAACTCTGTGAATCCCTGTGTGTTCCAGACGATGTAGAACACCTAGAGAACTGGTTACTGCTAGGATCTGCCCTCTCCCCATTTTCATTTCCCTCTTTTATCCTCCTGGCAACCTCTGACTACTTCATCCCTCTCTTCTTCCCTGTATAACTCTGTGATCATCTCTGAGCAGTCTAGACTGAGGAGCACACATAAGGAAGTTTTTACTGGCTAGCTTTCTCTCTCTTCTTTTGATCCCACCTCATCTCATTCCAGTCACCTCTAACTACCCCTTCCCTCTCCCTTTCTCCATGTAACTCAGTGAACCTCTCTGGGTGTCCCTCANACCTGTATGCAAGACAGCAAAAGAGACACAGATGTATAGAACAGCCTTTTGGACTCTGTGGGAGAGGGAGAGGGTGGGATGATTTGGGAGAGTGGCATTGTAACATGTATGGTATCACAAGTGAAACGAATTGCCAGTCTAAGTTCGCTGCAGGATGCAGGATGCTTGGGACTGACGCACGGGGATGATCCAGAGGGATGGTGTGGGGTGGGAGGGGGGAGGGGGGTCGGGACTGGGAGCTCATATATACTCGTGATTCATGTCACAATTCATGTGACTGACTGTCACGAATCATGACTGATTCCTGTCAATGTATAGCAAAACCAATGCAGTATTATAAAGCAAAACAAACTAAAAAATAAAAATTAAAAAAAAAAAGAAGAGATGATAAGAGCAGGCCCTGATCTGGTGGGGCTGATGCCCTTATAAAAAGAGAAAAGGACAGCAGAGCTCCTTCTCTTTACAATGTGAGGACACCTCAAAGCATCCATCCACAAGCCAGGAGAGAGCTCTCACAAGAAAAGAGCAAACCCTGAGGGCAGCTTGGTCTTGGACTTTCCAAGCTCCAAACCTGTGACAACATAAATTTATATTTTGCAAGATGCCCAATTTGTAGTATTCTGTTATGGCAGCTCAATCAGACTAAGTAGATAGTAGACGCAGTAACCCATATGCAGATTAGGAAGCAATAGTTAGAACTGGACATGGGAAAACAGACTGATTCCAAATAGGAAAAGGGGTACGTCAAGGCTGAATACTGTCACCCTGCTTATTTAACTTATATGCAGACTACATCATGAGAAAGGCTGGGCTGGAAGAAGCACAAGCTGGAATCAAGATTGCCGGGAGAAATATTGATAAACTCAGATATGCAGATGACACCAACCTTATGGCAGAAGGTGAAGAACTAAAAAGCCTCTTGATGAAAGTGAAAGAGGAGAATGAAAAAGTTGACTTAAAGCTCAACATTCAGAAAACTAAGATCATGGCATCTGGTCCTATCACTTCATGGCAAATAGATGGGGAAACAGTGGAAACAGTGGCTGACTTTATTTGGGGGGGGCTCCAATATCACTGCAGATGATGATTTCAGCCATGAAATTAAAAGACACTCCTTGGAAGGAAAGTTATGACCAACCTAGAAGCATATTGAAAAGCAGAGACATTACTTTGCCAACAAAGGTCCGTCTAGTCAAGGCAATTGTTTTTCCAGTAGTCATGTATGAATGTGAGGGTTGGATTATAAAGAAAGCTGAGAGCCGAAGAATTGATGCTTTTGAACTATGGTGTTGGAGAAGACTCCCCTTGGACTGGAAAGGCGATCCAACCTGTCCATCCTAAAGGAAATCAGTCCTGAGTGTTTATTGAAGGGACTGATGCTGAAGCTGAAACTCCAATATTTTGGCCATCTGACGTGAAGAGTTAACTCATTTGAAAAACCCCTGATGTTGGGAAAGATTGAAGTCAGGAGAAGGGGATGACAGAGGATGAGATGGTTGGATGACATCACTGATTCAACGGACATGAGTTTGGCTAAACTCCAGGAGTTGGTGATGGACAGGGAGCCCTGGCGTGCTGTTGTTCATGGGGTCACAAACAGTTGGACACGACTGAGCGACTGAACTGAACTGAGACAGTAATGGAGAAATATAGGAGAGAATAAACTCATGCTCTTTGTAGTTATCTTTAGTCTGAAACAGAAGTGTTCGACATATCCCTGGTAAAAAGCTTATGATGCAATTATGATGGGGATTCAACAGGGAATGTAATGAGCAACATAAACAGGAAATAACAATGTGGCCTCTTACAGTTGACCTTTAAGTGCAACACACTCAAAATCTGCACTGAAAATTTATATAAGGAACTCATAGTTTTTCTTATTTCTGGTAATTTCCTTAACTATCCATTATAATTTTTAGCAGCAAACTTATACTTCTAATAGTCAAAGGTCAGTTGTGAACTTAATTATAACATTTCATAAAATGCATTCTTTCCTTCCACATATCCTCAAATGTTATTTACTCAATGACCTGAGTAGTGCAATACCTGATAATTATATCCAAGTGGATAAAAAATATTTTATCCAAAACAACTTAAGTAAAATGCTTTCAGACTTCCTCCAGCAGAGACACCACAGAAATAAAATGTCTTTCCATGTTAACTTCTGGAAGAATACAAAGATTTCAAAGCATAAGTGTTTTCACAGGAGTTGTTTAAACAGGGAGATTCTAAATGACTAATATATTCAACAAAAGACTTGTAGGCAAAGATATTAATTGATTGAGTAGCCTACACTTACTTTGCAAATTTTCCTGCAAATTCACACACACACACACACACACACACACACGTGTTGTGTGTATCCATTGAAAATATCACACCTGTTTTAAAACACTCTTTTAGTTATTTGAATTATTGGAACCTCTGATATAACTGTATAGAATTTGATTCTATACCGAACAACTTGTATCTCTTACTCTTTTACCCCTGTTTCCCTTTCCCCCTTTGCTCTTACCACTCATAACCACTAGTTCGTTCTCTGTATCAATGAGTATTTCTGTTTACTTCACTAGTTCGTTATACTATTTTTATTCCACATATTAGTGCTATCATATAGTATTTATCTATCTGTGTCTGATTTATTTCAATTAGCATAATGTCCTTTAGGGCTTCCTAGGTGGCGCTAATAGTAAAGAACCCACTTACCAATGCAGGAGACTTAAAAGACATGGGTTCAATCCCTGGGTCAGGGAGATCCCCTGGAGAAGGAAATGGCAACCCACTCCAGTATTCTTGCCTTGGAAATCCCATGGATGGAGGAGCCTTGCAGACGATAGTCCATGGGTTCACAAAGAGTTAGACGTGACTGAATCAATATAGCACACATGCAATGCCCTCTAACTCCATCCATGTCACTGCAAATAGGAAAAATTCATTCTTTTTATGGCTAAGTAGTATTCCATTGTGTGTGTGTGTGTGTGTGTTTTCACCATCTCATATCTTTCTTATCTATTCATCTGTTGATGAACACTTAGGTAGTTTCCATATTTTGACAATTATAAATAATGCTGATATGAATATTGGAGTGAATGTATCTTTTAAAATTAGTGTTTTTTTTTTTTTTTTTTTTTTTGGGAGGGACATATATCCCAGAGTGTAGCTGCTGGATCATATGGCATTTCTATTTTTAGGTTTTTATAGATACCTCTATACTGTTTTCCACAGTGGTTGTACCAATTTACATTTCTNTATGAATATTGGAGTGAATGTATCTTTTAAAATTAGTGTTTTTTTTTTTTTTTTTTTTTAGGGAGGGACATATATCCCAGAGTGTAGCTGCTGGATCATATGGCATTTCTATTTTTAGGTTTTTATAGATACCTCTATACTGTTTTCCACAGTGGTTGTACCAATTTACATTTCTACAACAGTGTGCAAGGGTTCGCTTTTCTTCACATCCCTGCCAATGTTTGATATTGTGTTCTTTTTGGTGATAGCCATTTGACAAGTGTGAGGTAGTACCTCATTGTGGGTTTGATCTGCATGTCCCTGATGATTATTGATGTTGAGTATCTATTCATGTATCCATCTGCCTCTACTCTTTGAAAAAAAAGCCTATTCAGTTCTTCTGCCCATTTTTTAATTAGAATGCTCATTTTTTAATGTTGAGTGGTACAAATTGTTTAAATATGTTGGATATTAGCCCCTTATCAGTCATATCATTTGTAAATATTTTCTTCCATTCAGTAGATTGTTTACTTAGAGCCTTTCTTCTTGTTTTCCAAAAGCATGTCCAACATTCTTTCCCTTACTGGCCTCCAGTTTTTCCATGTCTCTTTGGCACTTACTATAATCTTAGATACTAAAAGATCTCCTGAATTCTGGTTGACGTCATTGTATCCTAAACAAATAAACATCCAGGGCAAGAGTTCACACTAAAGGCATTCTGGTGTATATACTAACTCTCATCAGCTGTATGACTTGGAGAGGCTGATTAATCTCTGTCTCAGTCTTATTTTGAAGTGAGAATATCAATACCTTTTTTGAATAATGTTTATCTTTTTAATGCAAAATACTT
Source organism: Neotragus moschatus (assembly GCA_006410615.1). NCBI lineage: Eukaryota > Metazoa > Chordata > Mammalia > Artiodactyla > Bovidae > Neotragus > Neotragus moschatus. The sequence goes on from SJYA01003257.1 coordinate 1,078,618, forward strand.
TTTACATAAATATTATATGTTTGTTCTCTTGGCTGGTAAAATGCATTTATTGGTCATTTGGTGGCAAAAATGTAGATTGGATCTCAAGAAGTTGAAGTTGATCAATAAATAAATGGATGCCTTATTTGACCTGTGAAAGAAGTAAGAAAAATTGTATTTCTGTTATGGAAAACAGGGAAAGTGCGGCATGTCCTAAAGAGGTAGCCTTGGACAGAGGTGGAAACAAGAAAGAAGGAAAAATGAAGGAGGGCAAGAGACAACTTAACATGTGGCAGAAGAGCAGGGACCAAGCAGAAAATTTGGTCTTTGGAAAGTTGCCTGTAAGAAGAAAAGCTAATAAACTTTCAAGAATAAAGATATCTTGTAAGCTATTAAATTTTGCATCAGTTTATGAAACATGCTGTTCCCTAGTTATCCAACACATCAATAATTGTCATGTGTCTGTTGAATGTTGAGAGTCATTAAAGAAAAGGTATAGTTTCACTTTACTTTGGGGTTCATATGGTATATAGATCAGAGAGTAGACCAAAAAAGTAACACAGAGAAGAGTAATCAAGCCTAAGTGGAAGCAAGAAACCTAAGCAAGAGTTTCTTAGGAAAAAAGGAAGATCTCAGAAACTTCTCCACATTACTGATAAGAGGACACTAGATTTCTATCTGCATATGGTGTGGACTGGGGATCAAGACAATTAAAAAAACAAATTTAGACTATCGGTGATTCTCAAGCTAATGACATTCCTCTTAAAGAAATCATGTATGTGACAATCACTTGGCAGATATTATAAATATTTATATATTTGTTAAGAATTTCAATAAATATTTAACCTTTTTTTTTTTTTTTTTGCCTTTTAAAATATTTTTATTTATTTATTTGGCCGAGCTGGGTCTTAGCTGCATCAAGCAGGATCTTTCGTTGTGGCATGTGGGATCTGGTTCTCTGACCAGGGATGGAACTAGGGGCATTGGGAGCTGGGAGTCTTAGCCACTGGACCACCAAGGAAATCCCGACAATGCCTTTATTATGCATATTCTAGGGAATGATTAAATGATTCTGCAAGGGAAGGTACTAGCTGCCAAAGTGGAAGCACAGCGACTCCGGCCTGGCTCCGCTGGAGGCTCTGAGTCAAGCTCCTGCGGGGAGAGGGGACGTCACGCTGAGCCTGGGCCACCGAGGACCCAGCCTGGAGCTCCAAAGAGGTGACCCAGGTGCCCGGATGTGGAGAGGAGCCTCCTCCTGGGGGGGTGAAAGACATCAACTCGGCGGACTCCTCTCTGGGCCGAGGAGGGCCGTCTCTGGGCTTCACCGGGGCAGGCAGCTGGCCTCGGGGTCTGGCCGCGGCAAGGGCACAAAGTTCAAGGGGCACAGAAGCAGTGGGCACACCTTTTCGTGCTCCTTCAGCGCCTCGCTCAGGTGCTTCAGCTCCTCCATCAGCTTGCTGATCTCTCTCCGCAGCACTGTGTTTTCTTGCTCCAAGCACTCATTCATACTCCTCGAGGAGTTTGTCAGCCTTCTGGATCTGCTTCTTCCGACTTCTCTGAGCAGCAACTCGGTTTTTCTCCCTCCACCAGACCTTCCTATCGTCATCCTCAGGGCTCTGTGGCCGCGCCTGGTTCCCGGCCCCCAGACGCTCCTGTGCAGGACGCTGCCGGCAGCCGGGAGCCCTTGCGACATGCCAGGCGCTGCTCCGGCCGGCCCGGCCCACCGCACAGCCTCGCGGACGAGCGGCCACGTGGCCCTGCGCGCCCTGCATGCGGGGCACTGCCTACCTATTTAACCTTTTTTCATATTTTTCTCTCAATAAAAAAAAAAAAAAATCTTTAAAAGTTTAGCCATCATCATTTCATTGTCAACATTACCACTATATCATTTGAACACTGAACATAGCAGATACATGGATGCTTGGTAAAGTTTCGGAGGTCTCAAAATATGTCTATTCCTTCACCCATCTGTAGACGGTTTGTCAAGCACAGTTTACTACATGTCTCACAAAGGAAAACTCTGTTTTGTAGGAGGTAATCTCACCCTGAGGGTTACATGCTTTGGTTCACCTGTCACTCAGCACTTTCTACAAAAGTAATCAGCAGCCTCAGGACACTTATTTATTTCAGTATTATTGGCATATATTTCAGTTTAAACAATTTGGGAAATGTAAACTAGGAAGTTTATCATATTATCATCTGACTATGTCATATTCATTTAGAAGTATGCATCAATATGATTAATTGAATGTATGTATACAATTGAACCTATGTATGCAGCAATTACATTATAGCCACAATAAAAGCAGAAAAGATCCTTTTTTTAAAGGTCCAAGTGGCATGATAAACACCTATTAATGAAGATGAACAGTAGTGACAATTGGTATTATTTCAATCTTTGGTGGCCATTTGCAACACTTTAATTATAAATTTTTAGTTTTAATCCCAAACTTAGAGTTCTAAAAATGAGCAATTCATGTGTTATCTTGTTGTTACAGATTGCTGCCTTCAAATGTGTCCAGCCAGCACAGTGTTTATTACCACTCACAATGAATATATTCTAAAGGATTTACTTACAGTAGCTACTGAAACCTAAGAGATTCACAGTTGTTTAGCCTTGTATCTTCAGAAAACACTCTACCTACTTCTGGACATCCTGAATTTTGTAAACTGGCCCTATTGGTCTTCAAATTCAGACTGGGTTTGTTTACCAGCCAATAATGACTCTTAGCTATAAAGAGATGGATTTGGAGAACTGTTAAGACATGACTAAACTCCCCTCCTAAAAAATCTTCTTAAGATTTTTTTTCTCCTTTCTTCCATCATCCCTCCCTCTGTTTTATTATATTCAAGGATAAAGCTTAACCTACTATAACTATAAAATTTTAGAAAGAAGGAAATATATTTTTAAAAGAAACAAAGTTTATGTAACTATTGCCCTTGAAAATTAAAGCTTGAATTGATGCCTTATAACTAAACTGATTTCCCTTTTTCCTTCATAGAAGGAAGAAATAAAGAAGGTGACATTTCTGAATCTACAGTGATAATTGTAAAGTCTACAGTACAAATATTAATAAGATCTCACTGTGGCTGCTGTGGAGAAGGCAATGGCACCCCACTCCAGTACTCTTGCCTGGAAAACCCCATGGACGGAGGAGCCTGGTAGGCTGCAATCCATGGGGTCACGAAGAGTCAGACACGACTGAGTGACTTCACCTTCACTTTCATGCATTGGAGAAGGAAATGGCAACCCACTCCAGTGTTCTTGCCTGGAGAATCCCAGAGATGGGGGAGTCTGGTGGGCTGCCGTCTATCGGGTCGCACAGAGTCAGACACAACTGAAGTGACTTAGCAGCAGCAGCAGCAGTGGCTGCTGTATCAGAAATTTTTATCTACATATGGAATTACCATGGTATAGGTGTAGTGCACCCTTTTAAAATTTGATACATACTGCCTGATTATCCTTTCTAAATTTTATATTACATTACCAGCAAACCAGTGTTTGCAAGTTTCTATTTCTCCCAGCATCTTAACAATAACTGTCCACAAGTCCTCTTTAACTTGGCTAATTTGACTAGTAAAAAGGATATACAATTTATAGTTTATTTATGAGTACAAGTATTTTTCATGCGTCTATTGTCCATTTGTGTTCATTTTTCATTTGAATTTTTATTTTTGTGTATGCCTATCTAACATCCTCCACCCTTATGGCAGAAAGTGAAGAGCAACTAAAAATCCTCTTGAAAGTGAAAGAGGAGAGTGAAAAAATTGGCTTAAAGCTCAACATTCAGAAAACAAAGATCTTGGCATCTGGCCCCAGGACTTCATGGGAAATAGATGGGGAAACAGTGGAAACAGTGTCAGACTTTATTTTGGGGGGCTCCAAAATTACTGCAGATGGTGATTGAAGCCATTAAATTAAAAGATGTTTATTCCTTGGAAGGAAAGTTGTGACCAACCTAGATAGCATATTCAAAAGCAGAGACATTACTTTTCCAACAAAGGTCCATCTAGTCAAAGCTATGGTTTTTCCAGTGGTCATGTATGGATGGGAAAGTTGGACTGTAAAGAAAGCTGAATGCAAAAAAATTGATGCTTTTGAACTGTGGTGTTGGAGAAGACTCTTGAGAGTCCCTTTGATGTTAAAGCTGAAACTCCCACACTTTGTCCACCTCATGCGAAGAATTGACTCATTGGAAAAGACCCTGATGCTGGGAGAGATTGGAGGCAGGAGGAGAAGGAGACAACAGAGGATGAGATGGCTGGATGGCATCACCGACTCGATGGACATGAGTTTGAGTGAACTCCTGGAGTTGGTGATGGACAGGGAGGCTTGTTATGCTGCAATTCATGGGGTCACAAAGAGTCGGACACAATTGAGTGACCGAACTGAACTGATCGAAAATCCTCACTAGAATCTCACTTGAAAAGTAAAGGTATTTTTTAATCTCTATTTTGTTACATTAAAAGTCAAAGTATCCTATAAATATGGATCATGAAAAAGTGTGCATTTGATAAAAGAGCAAATAAATGAAAATGCTATTATTAGTTTAATTCAAAATCATCTCTAACTTTCATAGTAAACATTATTATGCAACTTTCATTTTATAAGAAAATGTTTATTATTTAGAACTTTTATCAATATAAAAAATTTATTTCTCCATGCCAAACAATTACCATATACTTCATTAACGATGAAGCATGAAATAATGTCCTAATATTCAGAAAGCATAAATTATAAAGTGTAAGGTTCAGACATCAAGATGTTCCCATTTCTGCATCTGTCATTTTGTTTCTGTTTTGTAGATAAGTTTGTTTGTACCCTTTCTTTAGATTCTGCACATAATTGATGTCATAACTCAGTATGACAGTCTCTAGGTCCATTCACATCACTGCATAGATATAGAAGACAAACATGGTTACCAGGATGTAAGGGGATGGATGGATATACACGTTACTGTTGACTAATAAGGACCTGTTGTGCAGCACAGGAAACTCCACTCAATACTTTGCAAAGGCCTATATGGGAAAAGAGTGGACATGTGTATAGGTATAACTGATTCACCTTGCTAAAACTAACACAACATAGTTGAGTAGATATACTGCAATATACTTCAACTATACTCCAANGGATGTAAGGGGATGGATGGATATACACGTTACTGTTGACTAATAAGGACCTGTTGTGCAGCACAGGAAACTCCACTCAATACTTTGCAAAGGCCTATATGGGAAAAGAGTGGACATGTGTATAGGTATAACTGATTCACCTTGCTAAAACTAACACAACATAGTTGAGTAGATATACTGCAATATACTTCAACTATACTCCAATAAAAGTTTTTAAAGGTATTTGCATTTTTGATTATATAAAGAATGATACAGTGAGTATGAAAGTTAAATTTCTGCTTATGCTGTTTTGTTTCATTTTTTATGGTCAAGGACAACACAAAACATCCAGGAGCAGTCAACAACAAAATTCTTGAAGACAACATATACCGTGTACTACTGCTTGAGAGCCTTAAGGAGATGAAACTAGTTTAGTAGATTGTGTCGTGTATAAAAACTGTAAACCCACTAATAAGCTTTTAATTTTTATTTCAAAAAGTAGATTGTTCAAAGATTCTATTAATTCCTAAAAAAGCTATTGAAGAAATCTCTGGATTCAAGTAAATCTAGGGACAGGAGAAAACATAAGACTTCTTTCTGTGTTACTATTATATTTTTCATATATCTGTTCTGTTTCAGAATCTTTTCCCATTTAGCTTACTGCAGAATATTGAGTAGAGTTCCCTGTACTATACAGCAATCCTTATTGATCACCTATTTCATGTGTAAGCATGTGTATATATTAACCCTAAACTAATTAATCTTCCCCACACTCCTGCATTTTACCTTTGGTAACCATAAATTTGTTTCCTATGTCAGTGAGTCTGTTTCTGTTTTGTAAATATGTTCATTTGTACCATTTTTTCTTTTAGATTCCACATAAAAGTGATATCATGATATTTATCTTTCACTGACTTATTTCACTTAATATGTTATCTTTGGGTCCATCCATGTGACTTCAAATGTTATTATTTCATTCTTTTTTGTGGCTGAGTAATATTACATTTGACTGTGTGGATCACAATAAACTGTGGAAAATTCTGAAAGAGATGGAAATACCACACTAACTGAACTGCCTCTTGAGAAATTGTATGCAGGTCAGGAAGCAACAATTAGAACTGGACATGGAACGGACTGGTTCCAAATAGGAAAAAGAGTATGTCAAGGCTGTATTTTGTCACCCTGCTTATTCAACTTATATGCAGAGTACATCATGAGAAACGCTGGGCTGGATGAAGCACAAGCTGGAATCAAGATTGCCAGGAGAAATGTCAATAACCTCAGATATACAGATGACACCANCAATACTTTGGCCACCTGATGGGAAAAGCTGACTCATTTGAAAAGACCCTGATGCTGGGAAAGATTGAAAGCAGGAGAAGAAGGGGACGAGAGAAGATGAGATGATTGGATGGCATCACTGACTCAATGGACATGAGTCTGAGTAAACTCCGAGAGTTGGTATGGACAGGGAGGCCTGGCATGCTTCGGTTCTTGGCGTCACAAAGAGTCGGACATGACCGAGCGACTGAACTGAACTTAATGTTGCATTGTATCTGTGTACCACATCTTCTTTATCCATTTACCTATTAGGGGACATTTAGACTGTTTCCATGTCTTGGCTATTGTAAATAATGCTGTGATGAACATTAGGGTACATTTATCTTTTCAAAATATGATTTTCACTGGATATTCCCAGGAGTAGGATTACTGGTTCATATCATAGCAATCTCTCTCTCTCTTTTTTTTTTCTAAGGAAACTCCATACTGTTCTCCATTCTGGCCACACCAATTTACATTTCCACCAATTATACAAAAGGGTGCCCTTTTCTCCATAACCTCTGTGGTGTTTATTGTTTATAGAATTCTTGATGATGACCATCCTGACTGGTGTGAGGGGATACCTTAGTTTTGATTTCAGTTTCTCTATTAATTAGAAATGCTGAGCATCTTTTCATGTGCTTTTTGGCCACCCGTATGTCTTCTTTGGAGAAATATCTAGATTTTCTGTCCATTTTTTGATTTTTTTTTTAATATTGTGCTGCATTAGCTGTATATTTGAAGATTAACCCTTTGTTGGTCCCATTGCTTGCAAATATTTTCTCCCCTTCTGTGGATTGTCTTTTTCTTTTGTTTATGGTTTCCTTTGCTGTGCATAAACTTTTAAGTTTCATTAGATTTCGTTTGTTTACTTTCATTTTTACTTTTATTACTCTAGGAGATTAATCTAAAAAGGTATTACTGTGATTTATGTCAAAGAGTGTTCTGCCTATATTTTCCTCTAAGAATTTTATATCACCAGTCTTACATTTATGCCTTTAATCCATTTTGATATTATTTTGTATATGGTGTTAAAGAATCTTCTAAATTTGTTTCTTTCTTTCTTTTTTTTACATGTAGCTCTCAGTTTTCTCATCATCACCTCTTGAAGAGACTGCCTTTTCTCCACTGTATATTCTTGCCTCCTTTGTTGTAGTTCAGATGATCATAAGTGCTTGAGTTTATCAATGGGCTTTCTAGTCTGTTCCATTGATCTATAATCCTGGTTTTGTGCCAGTGCCAGTATAAATTATTTTTAAATTATCCAGTTAAAATAATTTTACTGAAATTTTCAGAAGGTACAATGTATTATTTTTCCTGTATATGAAAGTGAAGGTGTTAGTTGCTCAGTTGTATCTGACCCTGAAGCCTGCCAGGCTCCTCCATGGAACTCTCTGGACAAGAATGCTAGAATGGGTAGCCATTCCATTCTCCATGGAATCTTCCCAAACCAGGGATCAAACCCTGGTCTCCTGGATTGCAGGCAGATTCTTTACCATCTGAGCAACCAGGGAAGTCCATATTTTTCCTATATATGATCACTGTATAATTGGTGTGATATGATTATTCTTCTACAATCAACCCATGGAATCAATCTTTGTATTCTCAATTGCTGTTACCATTTCACATCACATTTTATAGCTTCACATTCTATAGTTCCTGGGAAGCTATAATCAAGAGAAAGTCCCATTTGGCTGGCTGCATTTCACTGGGCTTTACTGGTCCGTGAAACACCCCATGCCATTGATAATGACTTATATGCTACTTGAAGAAACCCAATACACACATATTTTCCTACAAATTTACAAGGTCCCAGATTAGAACAATATCCCAAGTTTGTATCCATTGTTTCCAATTTGTCCTCCTATATAATTGAAAAGTTTTCTCTTTTATCTAAAAGGACTTACCTTGTTCTTTAATATTTCTTATAATGACAAGGCACTTTCTTACTTCTTACTAATTCCCAAGGGAGGAAATTATACACTTGATTTTCCATTTTTTTTCCTTTAGGAGTAGATCCGGGTTTATAGGCCTCAAGCTTTTATAACTATCATTCTCTTATTGAGGAGTTTTATGATTGCTAAATAAAATATATATTTTTTTAGATGAGAAATGCCAAAGTTATCACAATATTCAGAAAAACATAACATATTATTTTATTAGTAAATTACCTGATATACTTCTTACACTCATCACATTTATTTAAGGACGAATATGCATGGGAGTTTATTCCAGGAACACTTCACTTTACTTTTGGTTATTTCAATACATTGTGGTAATTTTCCTGCCTTTTCACTAGAATCACTCTGTTTCATCAGGACAAGGTGCATCACATACTCTAAGATATTATTCACCTTATTGGAATGGATAAAATATAACTTAACACAATAGTGAGTATTGCAAAAGATACAGGGATTCTGATTAAGTTCTTTTCAGTATATTCCAACAAAACAAATGTATAGTTGTTTCTAATTATATATGCTTCATCATCATTGGATACATACTTAGCAACTTTGAACTTTCATGTTGAATGGACCACCATGTGAGTTAAATCATCTGCTTACAAGTTCATAATCTGGATTATTATGGAGTTTTCCATATGCCGTATTCTCTTTCTGTATGTTTCAAACGTTATTTCTCTTCTACTGCCCTCATATTTCCTAGGCTTAGACTTCTGAACTTGCACTTCAGATCATGATACCAGGTGAGTTGACACCATTGGCAGTGAAGCTCTGGTTCTATCTCTATCTTCATTTCTCACCTCAGCCCAGGTCATAGCTTCCCTTCATCCTCAGTTATTTATGTGTAAGAAGAAAAGTCTAGAGTATATGTTCTTTAACATTAGTCACTCAGCTTACTACTAAAGTTACTAAAATACAAGAAATTTATTAGAGAATTAAGAAATAAATATTTGGTTAAATTACATACAGTGTAACAGAGAGACTGAAAATGTTTAGGTAAGAAGGAACATCATTATGAAAAGGGAATGCATGTATATAACTGAACAAAATTTGGGGCAGAAGCATGATATAATTTCTGGTGACCCCCCCCCCAAAATGACTCACCCTTCAAAAAATTTTCTAAAGATATGCCATTAAAAACAACAACAGCACTAAATTTAGCCATTTTAAGGGAAAACTGATTCTATGGCAGTGAGATAAGGATATGAAAAAGCTTGAGATCTCTTAACTAGATCTGGTAGTCAGAATAGAGAATGTGTCCCAGAATGAGTGGCAAGAATAAGTTCCATATTAGGCAGAAGCCAAAGTCAGCAAATAGAGCATGGTACCAGGTAAGTATGATAGCTGATGGCAGATGAAAGTGCAGGAGCATTACTGCTTTCCATTTGTGCCTGAGTGCTTTTGATGAACATTTGTATTGTGAGCACAAAGAAGCCAGGAACAAGTTATTTTCAGTGATTAATGCTGTAGTCAGCACTGGACAAATCTACCAGTAGGCAAGCCAAATAGGCAAATTGTAAACAAAATCTTAGTCCTTGGAAAAGCGAATGCAAACTGCAACTGAGTCCCAGTAGTATACAGGCAGGGGTTACCTGAAAACTCAGTCCCAAATTTTCCAAAACTAAAACTACAAGAAAAACGCGAATCAGTCAAATGGTGTTTTAGACATTCTCGTTATGTATGTTGTTTTGTGACTGACTGATTTTAAATCTTCATTATATCTCTTGTTAACTAGGAGATATCAATGTGGTACTGACTCCTCTGTGTCCATTTTCCTCATTACTCAATTGAGGATTGTGATGATGTTTTGTCTGTAAAGATTAGATGAGATTATATGACTATGTAAAATATTTAGCAGTATATATAACACAAATGCTCAGTTAATATTGACTATTATTATTAATAGTATTGTTGTCATTGATACAAATATCTTAATCTATTCTTGATAAAAATGTGTATGTGAGAGAAGAAACTATACTTGACATGTGGATTGTTCCTAAGGATGAAAGCCATTGACTGGTAAGAAGAATGTATTGGAGATTTCAAGGAGGAATAGTACCTAGACAGGAAAGATTGGAAGAGTTTACCTAAACCCATTTATGGAGTGAATTCTGGGTTCAGAAACTCTCCTAACGTTTAGCTTAAAACACATTTATTTCTTCAGACCACTTCTGGGCATTGACATTCATATTTCTTGCTTTACATATTTCATAGGAAGTTGAACCTGAGTGAGTGTATGCTTGCTTAGAAATGAACACTGTATGTTGGCATATGGTTGGAGATCCTGTGACTTTAAGAAGATACAGTGGCAGTGCAGGAAATCAAGAGAACCAGCTGACTGGATAACCAGGGGCCACGTAGAGTATGTGGAAATAAACAGAAGGTAATGGCACTCCACTCCAGTACTCTTGCCTGGAAAATCCCATGGACGGAGGAGCCTGGTGGGCTGCAGTCCATGAGGTCGCAAAGAGTCAGATACGACTAAGTGACTTCACTGTCGCTTTTCACTTTCATGCATTGGAGAAGACAATGGCACCCCACTCCAGTGTTCTTGCCTGGAGAATCCCAGGGACGGGGGAGCCTGGTGGGCTGCCATCTCTGGGGTCGCAGAGTCGGACACGACTAAAGAGACTTAGCAGCAGCAGCAGTAGTGGTTTAGTGTGACAGTTTAAGAGTACAGACTTGGAATAAATCATTTCGGTCAAGCCCACCTCTAATGTTTACTATCACTCTGACTGTAGGGAAGTTACAAAACTCCTCTGAGGCTCAATTTCCTCATCTATAAAATATCACCATGAACATTGTGAAGATTAGAGAAGTTAATGTATTTTTAAAATATATAAAGTGCTAGAAAGTACCAAAATATAGTAGATGTTAGTTTTCTTACCATATTCACAGCTGCTTTTTTATAGTCATTCTTAATCTTCTGAATCTCATAGATAAATATCTCCAACATAGGTTTTAGGGGAGAAGAATAAGTTTTTTGAACTTTGATTTTTTCCAAGTAAGGACATTTAAATGTTATTAACTTCTGTCAACTGTCATCATCATTTCATAGGACAAAAGGTATTTTAACACAAAGAATGTAGGAAAAGACAGAATGAAAGAGTGTCCATTAAACTGACAAATAAGATTAATTGAAAGCTCTGGGATACATTGCTTTTATTTTCTTTTCCTTACTTTTCCTTAGACATGTTAAAATCTTATCATATTATGAAGCATAACCCAGTGGACCCTTTGGTCATACAAGTGTTAGTAAAACTTCTTTTGTGAAGTTTCCAATTTGGAGTTCCATGTCAAGTTCCTTGCGTTTCTGTGGAGGATAGAAGGAACAGCACAAGTAGGGTCAGGCCATCAGCATAAACACATCCAGGGCTCCAGTTCTGACATAAAGAGGTTGAAACCTGGATACATTAGGGAGAATGAACACGTGTCTACCTAAAGGAAGAATTGTGGTTGTCACTGGATGCATAAGCACTGGATCATATTACTGCCAAAAGAGCTGGAAGCCAGCATTTGGGAAGCCAAACTCCTGCGAACTATTGGCTTGTTTCCTGCAGACACCAGATGAGAGGCTATTTGGATGAGCCTCTAGAATAAATTCAATGGGAGGAAAATGCAAATGTATTTTGGACAGATGCAGTTAGAACTCTGAGTGGAAGAATGATTTTGAAAGAGCATATTTGCTAGGATGTGTAATTTTACCAAGGGGAAAATGCTTCCATAGGACATACTAAACTCCTTTCCCAGTACATCCTATAACTAGCTTGGGAACATTCCAAAGTTGCCTTTTAATTGTTTATGTTGAAATAAATGTCTAGGGAGCAACTGTCCCAAGCACTAAATGATACCACCGTTAAGCAGAGAATATGCCTTAGTGAAGTGAAATTAAAAGCTGCAACAATAAGCTATTCAAATGACAAAGAAACTAACTCAGTGAATTGCTACGTTGCAAACCACTCTCTTTTTCTTCCCAATTGTTGCTAAAATCTAACTTCCAGTGTTTTATAAAGCTTTTATAAAACTTTTCACACTTGCTTATTTCACAGTGAAAACAAAGACATAAGATGATGTTTTCCAACTTCAGTAATAATTAATGTGATTGGTTTACCTCCTATTTCAATATTATGTTGCACAATTAAAAAATATGTCAGGAGTGAATGCTGCTAAGTCACTTCAGTCGTGTCCAAATCTGTGCGACCCCATAGACAGCAGCCCACCAGGCTCCCTCGTCCCTGGGATTCTCCAGGCAAGAACACTGGAGTGGGTTTCCATTTCCTTCTCCAATGCATGAAAGTGAAAAGTGGAAGTGAAGTCACTCAGTCGGGTCCAACTCTTAGCGACCCCATGGACTGCAGCCTACCAGGCTCCTTTGTCCATGGGATTCTCCAAGCAAGAGTACTGGAGTGGGGTGCCATTGCCTTCTCCCAGGAGTGAATAGTACATATATAATAGTGTCAGTCAAACATGAAAGAATATATCCTCAGTTACTGTTCAAGTTTGAAATNAGGAATAGTACCTAGACAGGAAAGATTGGAAGAGTTTACCTAAACCCATTTATGGAGTGAATTCTGGGTTCAGAAACTCTCCTAACGTTTAGCTTAAAACACATTTATTTCTTCAGACCACTTCTGGGCATTGACATTCATATTTCTTGCTTTACATATTTCATAGGAAGTTGAACCTGAGTGAGTGTATGCTTGCTTAGAAATGAACACTGTATGTTGGCATATGGTTGGAGATCCTGTGACTTTAAGAAGATACAGTGGCAGTGCAGGAAATCAAGAGAACCAGCTGACTGGATAACCAGGGGCCACGTAGAGTATGTGGAAATAAACAGAAGGTAATGGCACTCCACTCCAGTACTCTTGCCTGGAAAATCCCATGGACGGAGGAGCCTGGTGGGCTGCAGTCCATGAGGTCGCAAAGAGTCAGATACGACTAAGTGACTTCACTGTCGCTTTTCACTTTCATGCATTGGAGAAGACAATGGCACCCCACTCCAGTGTTCTTGCCTGGAGAATCCCAGGGACGGGGGAGCCTGGTGGGCTGCCATCTCTGGGGTCGCAGAGTCGGACACGACTAACGTGACTTAGCAGCAGCAGCAGTAGTGGTTTAGTGTGACAGTTTAAGAGTACAGACTTGGAATAAATCATTTCGGTCAAGCCCACCTCTAATGTTTACTATCACTCTGACTGTAGGGAAGTTACAAAACTCCTCTGAGGCTCAATTTCCTCATCTATAAAATATCACCATGAACATTGTGAAGATTAGAGAAGTTAATGTATTTTTAAAATATATAAAGTGCTAGAAAGTACCAAAATATAGTAGATGTTAGTTTTCTTACCATATTCACAGCTGCTTTTTTATAGTCATTCTTAATCTTCTGAATCTCATAGATAAATATCTCCAACATAGGTTTTAGGGGAGAAGAATAAGTTTTTTGAACTTTGATTTTTTCCAAGTAAGGACATTTAAATGTTATTAACTTCTGTCAACTGTCATCATCATTTCATAGGACAAAAGGTATTTTAACACAAAGAATGTAGGAAAAGACAGAATGAAAGAGTGTCCATTAAACTGACAAATAAGATTAATTGAAAGCTCTGGGATACATTGCTTTTATTTTCTTTTCCTTACTTTTCCTTAGACATGTTAAAATCTTATCATATTATGAAGCATAACCCAGTGGACCCTTTGGTCATACAAGTGTTAGTAAAACTTCTTTTGTGAAGTTTCCAATTTGGAGTTCCATGTCAAGTTCCTTGCGTTTCTGTGGAGGATAGAAGGAACAGCACAAGTAGGGTCAGGCCATCAGCATAAACACATCCAGGGCTCCAGTTCTGACATAAAGAGGTTGAAACCTGGATACATTAGGGAGAATGAACACGTGTCTACCTAAAGGAAGAATTGTGGTTGTCACTGGATGCATAAGCACTGGATCATATTACTGCCAAAAGAGCTGGAAGCCAGCATTTGGGAAGCCAAACTCCTGCGAACTATTGGCTTGTTTCCTGCAGACACCAGATGAGAGGCTATTTGGATGAGCCTCTAGAATAAATTCAATGGGAGGAAAATGCAAATGTATTTTGGACAGATGCAGTTAGAACTCTGAGTGGAAGAATGATTTTGAAAGAGCATATTTGCTAGGATGTGTAATTTTACCAAGGGGAAAATGCTTCCATAGGACATACTAAACTCCTTTCCCAGTACATCCTATAACTAGCTTGGGAACATTCCAAAGTTGCCTTTTAATTGTTTATGTTGAAATAAATGTCTAGGGAGCAACTGTCCCAAGCACTAAATGATACCACCGTTAAGCAGAGAATATGCCTTAGTGAAGTGAAATTAAAAGCTGCAACAATAAGCTATTCAAATGACAAAGAAACTAACTCAGTGAATTGCTACGTTGCAAACCACTCTCTTTTTCTTCCCAATTGTTGCTAAAATCTAACTTCCAGTGTTTTATAAAGCTTTTATAAAACTTTTCACACTTGCTTATTTCACAGTGAAAACAAAGACATAAGATGATGTTTTCCAACTTCAGTAATAATTAATGTGATTGGTTTACCTCCTATTTCAATATTATGTTGCACAATTAAAAAATATGTCAGGAGTGAATGCTGCTAAGTCACTTCAGTCGTGTCCAAATCTGTGCGACCCCATAGACAGCAGCCCACCAGGCTCCCTCGTCCCTGGGATTCTCCAGGCAAGAACACTGGAGTGGGTTTCCATTTCCTTCTCCAATGCATGAAAGTGAAAAGTGGAAGTGAAGTCACTCAGTCGGGTCCAACTCTTAGCGACCCCATGGACTGCAGCCTACCAGGCTCCTTTGTCCATGGGATTCTCCAAGCAAGAGTACTGGAGTGGGGTGCCATTGCCTTCTCCCAGGAGTGAATAGTACATATATAATAGTGTCAGTCAAACATGAAAGAATATATCCTCAGTTACTGTTCAAGTTTGAAATAGTATAGTTTAGTTCCTGCTTTAATTCTCTTTGACAAGTATTTGCAAATAGTATTTGCATCTGTCCAAAATGCTTTGGGTTTTCTTGCTGGTTTGGTGGTAAAGAAGCTGCCTACAATGCAGGAGACTATCTGCAATTACTGCCACTCCAGTGTTCTTGCCTGGGAAAATCCATGGACAGAGAAGCCTGGTGGACTACAGTCAATGGGGCCGCCAAGTGTTGGACACAGCTTAGCAACTAAACCACCACCACCACCATAAAAATGCTTTAGGTGGTCCCATCTATTAGGCAAATTCAAACACTAATGACTACTCATTCAAAAACATGTATTGATATCTATTCTCTGCTGGACAGAAACTGAAGTGTCACATCAGTGAGATAATATATATATTCACACACACACACACACACACACACACACACACACACACATATATATATATGTATGTATGTATGTATTCCCCGATAGCTCAGTTGGTAAAGAATCCGCCTGCAATTCAGAGATCCTGGTTCAATTCCTGGGTCAGGAAGATCTGCTGGAGAAGGGATAAGCTACCCACTCCAGTATTCTTAGGCTTCCCTAGTGGCTCAGCTGGTAAAGAATCTGCNATATATGTATGTATGTATGTATTCCCCGATAGCTCAGTTGGTAAAGAATCCGCCTGCAATTCAGAGATCCTGGTTCAATTCCTGGGTCAGGAAGATCTGCTGGAGAAGGGATAAGCTACCCACTCCAGTATTCTTAGGCTTCCCTAGTGGCTCAGCTGGTAAAGAATCTGCCTGCAATGTGGGAGACCTGGGTTCAATCCCTGGGTTAGGAAGATACATTGGAGAAGGTAAAGGCTATCCACATCACTATTCTGGCCTGGAGAATTCCATGGGCTATATAGTCCATGGGGTCGCAAAGAGTCAGACACGACTGAGCGACTTCACTTCTTCACTTCACTTTATATATATATATAGTTCATCTCCAAGAAACAATCACACTCCATATTATTTAACAGAATATAAGTAAGAAGACATTAATGAGGACTGGAGAACCACAGGTGGAGAGAGGATAGTTAAGGAGACGATGTTTTTAGGAGATGATTTTTGAGCTGCTTACAACCTTGGGAAGGGAATTGCATATCACGTTACAGATAGAAGACACAGAGGAAGGGAAGCATGATGCTTCAGAGAAATGCAACTATTTTAGTATTCACTGTAGGAAGTCCAAATAAGAATGTTGCTGAAACTAGAAAAGGAAGAATTGGAGAACCCCAGAGTTAGTAGAAGGAAAGAAATCATAAAAATTAGGGCAGAAATAAATGCAAAAGTAACGAAAGAGACCATAGCAAAAATTAACAAAGCCAAAAGCTGGTTCTTTGAAAGGATAAATAAAATTGACAAACCACTAGCCNTCTCTCACTGCTTGCCCTTGTCTTCTTCTCGCTTGCCCCTCCCCTTCCCATGGAAGTGGCCTGGGACTAAAAATCAGCCTGGGCAACTCCAGAAGAGCTTTGCAGACGAGATTAAAAGCAAATCAAAGAAGAAAAATTGTGGCTCGGTTTATGTCTTCCTAATTAAAACCCCGCCAGTCTCCCTTCTTTTTCTTTCCAGCTAATGTTACACTAACGAGCTGAGTTTAGTGGCATTTATGTAGATAAAAGTCCCAATGATTGATCTCAATGGCTTGTTAAAATTAGTTTCAGTCCACCATATTGATTTAATTCCATTGCTTGAAAGTGCTAATTAATAATGATAATAAAAGTGTCTCGGCCCATTATTATCAGTGGGCAGACGGTGGGGGTTGGAGGTAGGGGGAGAATTGCTGTTTTTAGTGTCACTTACTCAGTCGAAGGGTGGCCTTTGAAAGCTGGCAGAGGGGACAGGAGGCTGGGGATGGGGCCGAAGGGGTGTTCCTGTCTCTTTATGGCTGGTTCCTCCTGAGAGTGCTGGGGGATGCTTGGAGGGGTGAGAGGCTGGTGGATGCATGGTGCTGTGTGAGCCACACATCTTGCTTGTTCTTTAAGCCTCTTGATTCCCTCCAGAGCTGGTGGGTCACTGCTTGCCTGGTGGCACCTGAAGGAGGTGAAAGGTTTAAACTTCAGACTGTTCCCAAGGGTAATGAAACTGGAATTCGCCTTTTAGACACTGATGAATAGCTTCTAGGAATCTGAGCTCTGAACCTCAGCCACCCAATCCCTATGTTGCAGGGAGCCCAGAAGGAGAGGGAGGAATTTACGGCAAAGAGATCAATAGATGAGGAGCCTGATGGATGAGGAAAGTGAAAGCAAGTGTTAGTTGCTCAGTCGTGTCTGACTCTTTGTGAGCCCAGGGACTGTAACCCACCAGTCTCCTCAGTCCATGGAATTTTCCAGGCAAGAATACTGGAGTGGGTTGCCACTCCCTTCTCCAGGGGATCTTCCCAACCCAGGGATTGAACCCAGATCTCCTGCACTGACAGGCAGATTCTTTACTGTCTGAGTCACCAGAGAAGCCTGGATGAGGAGAAGAGAGAAGGAGTTTAGAGAGCAAAGAGGAAAAGAGTCTGGAAGTTGAGTAAAGAAGAGAAAGTTAGAGATCTCTCCTAAATTAATTAATTAATTTGGCTTTAAAGGAGTCTCCTTGCCTTTGATAAAGCCCTAAGCCCCTGGAAAGGATTCTGCTGGCCCCTCTGGGGAATAAGATGAGGGGATGAGGGAAGAGGGATGGCAGAAATGAAAATGGTGCCTGGAGAGACGAGCCGTGGTTCCAAGACAGCAGCCCGATGAAAGTGGGAGGCGGGGAAGGGCTCCTGCGTGTGGCCAGCGCTCCCCAAAGGCCAAACCTTCTCCACTCACTGCAGAACATCTCGCCAGACCCCAGTCTCTCTGACCCCTGCCTCCAACAAAGACTATGACATGTAGAAGTCCAGGTTCCATGAACTATGTGTGACTGGCGTGTAGGAGCAGTTGGAGACCTGTAATTCTTCCTCTGAGGAACTTTATGACCACTCATGGCATCATTGCTGGCACTTTGAGAGGCAAGGAGGGAGTGAAAAGAGCTTTTAGGTCCCTGGGGATGTGGTGGAAAAAGTGGGGTGAGAGACAGATACAGGTTAAGAACATGCAGCCTCTAGAAGTGAGGGATCAGGGAGCCACAGAAATAGCTCAGAAAGTCCACACGAGGGCCCAGCAACCAGAGGGCCAAGAGATGACCTTGACTCAGGCAGGGTTTGGATCACCCAGTAGCTGCCCCTTCTCTGGCCTGGGCCACTGGGTATGAATCAATCTGTTTAAGGCAGAGGTCTGTAAGGGATGCAGCTGCTGGACCTGGCAATTCTGAACATCACTGTCTTGAATGTAATATCCAAAGATCTACCTGATATAGGCCTGTTCCTGGAGATGCTCTTTATCAAAAGACCTTATGAAGCACTCTCCCCCACTCCCCAAAAGATTAATGGAAAATTCACACTATAGAGTTTGAACTATATACGATTTGCTCTACAGTTAACTCAAGCATAATTATACCCAATAATTATACGGTGTAGTTCTGATATTAATTACAGTCCATCCTCATTAAGGAATTAACCAAACCGTGTGTGGCTGGGGATGGGGAGGAGGGAAGTTTTTTTAATGATTATTCACCATTTTTCTTTTTCCAGGTTATGCTGTTTTCTCTCTCCTCCTGTGCTTTGTGCTATACTTGTTCCCCCAGTGATTTGAGTTGGGATACTTTGTTTCGTATGTTAAGGTCCTTATTACTAACCAAAGAAAGTCACCTTTCTCGGTTCCCGCTATTCCTCCGGGTTCACTTAAGAATCTCTATCAGCAACACGCCTTAGGAAGGGTGCTCCCTCCAATATGATCAGTCAAATGCCAACTGCTGGCTGTGCTTTATCTGAGGTTTCTATTTGCATGATCCTAGCTCTCTCTTTCTCACTGCCTGCTCCCTGCCTTCTGCTCCTGTATGCAGCAGAGTGCCCTGCTTTGTGATAGGGTGAAGGGGTTCGAGCTTGACTCATTTTGGGGGAAGAGTAACTTCCAGATTGTGCCCCAGCTTAGAATAGATCGCCTTTGGAAAAAATATGGGGATCCATATGCTTCTTTGTAACACTGTCAGCCTCCCGCCCTGTTTCATCTCAGGAGGATTATTGTTAACTATTTCGTGCACATGTTCGGATGGGGTAACAGTGCACTTGGCTGAGACGTGCATCCTGGTGGGGATCTTCGCGGGAATCCAGCCATTTCTCTGTTTTTCGGTGGGAGCCATGGTCTGTGCTCTCTAGGGTCTAGAAACCCAGTGGAATGCTGGCGCGCACAATGCCCCCTGTCATCATCCGATTCCTTCTACAGCTCCTTTCCATCTTGTTGCATCACTTTTCCCCCTTTTCCCTCTTCCTTTCCCTCCTGCATTTTCCACTTTTGCTCTCTCCTGCTGCAGTGCTAACTCACTCGTCCTAGCTGAGGCTGACATGAGAATGGTCAGCTGGTCCCTGTGGAGGACTATGGGAGGGAGAGTGGGCAGCCGGGCCAGAGGGGGCTCTCACCAGGAGGATGGCCTGCCTGATGTGATGGGGAATGTGTTTACTTGTAGAGGCCTTAGGATTGGCAGCCCCACTTGTCCCTTTTGGCGTGGCTCGGGCGGCAACTGAGGATGAAGGTATTTCCAGTTATAATTTTGGAATAGATGGTCATGGGTTATCCAGTCAGATGGACGGAGCACACGGCAAGGTGTTCCAGCTCAGAGTTCAGTTTGGAAGTCTGCTGGCCTCCAGCCCAGAAGTTAAGACTCTCTGACCGTACCCAGTTGAGAACACAGTGGATAGGGTCAGGTCCTGGGGGTGGAGGGCTGGCAGGGTACCAGGGCATTCTCATGGGGTTCAGGGACCATTCAATCCTTAGTGGGTGTGTGCATGTTCATGGGTGGTGGCAGGGGTGGGGAGAGAGGGTTTCTGCAACAGCCAGAGAAAGAGAGAATGATTTTAAAATCTCATCCAATTCGGCTCATGAATGCGAAAATTGAATTTGCTACCAGATCCAGAAGGTAAATCCTGTCTTGCAACCTGGAGGCAGAGAAGGAGGTCAGAAGCTCGATTAGTCTGAAAGTGGAATCAGAGATAAGGAGCTGGTGGTGGGTGCCACTTGAGGCAAGATAGTCCAAGACTCTGTGTCCAGAGCCCAGAGGGTGTGGGTGGGAGAGGGGCTGGAAGCTATGCAGTGGAGGCAGCCTTAGTTGATGGCTTAGGGGTAAGCATCTATAGGTTAGGGTCCTTGAAGCTGAATCCCGTGGACCTCTGCAGTGACTAAGGCCGAAGCCCTGGTATAGGATGAGCATAGACAGTGTTACAGCTCAGGGGCTGTGAGCACAGGGCTTATGGACCCTGAATGTGATTGGGCCTGGAGGAGCATCCAGATAGGGGTGCAGAGTCCTTTGTGGGGAGAAAAGAGAGAAACTCAGTAACTGCAGCTGGGCAAGGGTGTCTGGAGCCGCCCTCCTGACTCACGAGGGCCTACTGGGTTCACCTCTTCCCACCTCCAAGTCCAGTCACATTGTGCTGGGAGGTTGTTTGCTTGAAATCAGCCTTGATGAGAGCCAGCCCAGGTGGCTCAGTGGTAAATAATTCTCCTGCCGAGCAGGGGACCTGGGTTCGATCCCTGGGTGGGGAAGATCCCCTGGAGAAGGAAATGCCAACGCACTCTAGTATGCTTGCCTGGAGAATCCCACGGACTGAGGAGCCTGGTGGGCTACAGTCCATGGGGTTTCAAAGAGTCACGACTTAAGGAGTAAACAGCAGCAACAGCAGAGAGTACTACTCTGCATTAAGCACCAAATGCTGCAAACCAGGGCTTGTTTCTCCCTGAGAGCTGGTTGTTAAACATCTATCTGCTGAGAGGAGAGCCTCTTTGAAGTCTCCCTAACATCAGGGAGTGGGGTGTTGGTGTGGACTTTATCCTGTGCAGTTAGCTTAGAAACGGCACATCCAGAGGCACGTCTGAGTCTCTTTGGGGGGAGAGAGACGGCGAGAGAGGGAAGGGGCTGGCACCGGATCTAATAGCTGCAGAGGCTGCCACCAGAGGTGTGCTAATGAAGGCCGACGAAAGCAACCGTCCGCAGCCCCGCTTTTAGCATCTTGGCCGATAGCCTTGCTCTGGGTGTGGTGTGTGGGCACCGTCACACGCTGCTGGGTAGTGAAAATGGATACAGGCTTGTTGAAAAACAAATTTGCACCTTGTGCCATGAACTTGAACCGTGAATACCCTTTTACCCAATAATTCTCCTCCTGGGAATCTACTCTAAGAAAGAAATCCTAAACACTTCCATTGTTTCGGGAATCCCACACGACCGAAAAGGTCTTAGCTGCAGCTTTATTTAGGCTAGTGAAAAGTTGAAATTAACCTAAATGTTTCACCATAACAGAATGCTCGAGGAATCTAAGGCATATCTTCTTAGTAGACTATTATGCAGTGATTTAAAAGGATGGGAAAAAAGTTCAGGGAAAGCACAGAAGTGCTTATGATAAGCAGAATACAAAGCTGTAGGTAGCAATTTTCCATCGTGGCTTTTGGAATACGACTCCCGTGTCAAATATATTCGGGAAGTGCTTGGTGTCCTATGCCCCTCTCAAGACTGCGTGCACATCAACGCTAAGGGTTCTGAGAAGTTCTGTGGTTTAACCTATCGCTTCTTGAACTTATTTCACCCCAGAGTCCTTTATCCAACCAACATCGATTACCATCCTCCAGCAGTAAGGCTCAGCAGAACAGTTTTGGGAAGTAGTGACACATGGAATAGTTAGTTACATTAAAGTGTCCATCAGAATACAGGGAGAAAACTGACAAAAGGCGAGGAGGGACCGGAGTAGCAATGACTGTGAAAGATTTTTTTTAAAGTCTTCTTTTTTGGGGTGTATCTTTGCCAGAAATTCTTTAAAATCATACCTTTTATTAAAGAATTATATAAAAGCCTCTCTTCAGGCAGGTTTGTTTCTTTCTCTGGCTGATGACATGTAAGATTCAGAATTTGTACTTTCTGCATAATGGATAAAACTTCCATACAATCCAGGGGGATATTTGACAGGTAAAGAGTCCGATGGCTGAAATTTGATGTAGCAGGAAGCCACTCAGAGTGTGAATGTGGATTTGGGATCAATGTACTTATCACAGCAGAGTCTTGAAAAAAAAAAAAAAAATTAGTGAGTACTTCCCTAATAGTTAAAGGTGTACCAGGCACCATCAGAGTCCTTTCCACATATTAACTCATCTAAGCCTCACAGCAACTCCACAAGGTAGATACATGCTTGTCCCCACTTTACAGACAGATAAGTAAACAGAGCCACAAAGAGGTTAGGTGACCTGCCGAGTTCCAAGCCCCTTGTCTCCAGGGAGCAGATTCTTTATCAACACCCAGAGCTGCCTCATGCTGAGGGACCAGTGATGATATTGCATCATTAGTCAGGATTTCACGGCGGCTGATTTAACTTAAGACACAAAGCCGTTCCTGCCTCGAGAGCAACGGGACCCTTTCTTCTTGGGTTCGCAAGCTGGGATTGTGTAGGCCCTTCGCTTCCTCTGGTCATACCCACAACTGTGCGCAGGTCCAAACAAGAGGAAGAAGGGGAGAGTGAGTCTCCAGGTCTGGTCCCCATGTGCCAGGAGCTACTCCGGCCTCTGTAGCTCTTATGGCCGCTGGGAAGGATCCTGCTTCTTCCTTTTCATCCACCCCGCTGACTTTAGTTTTTAATTTTTCTTTAAAAAGGTGTTAGGATGTGATATGTCTCTATGTGCTAATTTTGGATTCCACCATAGATGGGTTAGGAAGATTCCACCATAGATGGGTCGGGAAGCCCATATTGATTAAGTTTAGAGACCTGTTTCAAATGGCTGAGATGCCCAGAGTCAGAGCGATGGGTTGGAGGACCACTCAGGGTCGCCTCCATTCTCTGTATTCCGGGGTATTTTGAATATCAAGTCTCAGGGGAATCTGGTTGGCAGGAGTCACCATCTAGAATCTCGTGTTGTCCCTGATGGGGAAGACAGAGGTGAGGAAACAGGAAAAAGAAATCTGTTCTACATGGGTTTCAAAGGTAATCATTCCAAGGTGATGCGTTTGGGGCTGGCATGTCCTTGCCACAGTAAGTCAGACTGGTTCCTTTCCCTTAACTCCTCTGAGGACACGGGGAGGACCAGCTGGGCACCATTCTTTGAGAGTAAGAGCCTTTTGTGGGCTTAAAATGCATTGTTAAATCAACCCAGGCCCTCTCATCCTCTTCCTTCTAGATTTTTCCACTCTGGATGAAATAACTCTGGAGTCTGACATCTTTTCACAGGCCCTGCTCTCTAGCCCTTTCTATCACTCTTCCCTTTAGCTCATTGTTGTTCAGTCGCTAAGTCGTGTCTGACTCTTTGCAACCCCATGGACTTCAGCACGCCCAGCTTTCCTGTCCTTCACCATCTCCCGGAGTTTGCTCAAACTCATGTCCATTGAGTTGGTGATGCCATCTGACCATCTCATCCTCTGTCGCCCCCTTCTCCGCCTGTCCTCAATCTTCCCCAGCATCAGAGTCTTTTCCAGTGAGTTGGCTCTTTGCATCAGGTGGGCAAAGTACTGGAGCTTCAGCATCAGTCCTTCCAGTGTATATTCAGTGTTGATTTCCTAGTCCCAGAGTGCAGCAAAGCATTAGAACTTTTCTGCAAGTCACTTTCACCTGGTTAGTCACTCTACATGGACTGGCCATTTCCTAAGAAGTTGTATTCTTTCACTCTTTCACCAGTTTCTAATTCCTCACTTATTTAATGGTATCATTTCCCCTCTTCTCGTAGGCTTAAAATTTTACACTGATTACTCCTGAATGTCATTTGATCTGTTTTGAACCAAATACCCAGTTTGTCAAATTAAAATTTGTATGAATTTAAAATCTGTCCTCTATTTTTACCTCCCTGATCAAAGATGAGTTTGATAGAAACTATTTGTAGAAGGGTCTTCCTTTGAGCAAAACTTCTCTGCAAGCAATACAGTACTAAGATTGTTGGACTGACAAGAAAAATAGGGCCCAANTTGGGAGAATGGCACTGAAACATGTGTGCTATCGTGTGGGAAATGAATCATCAGTCTATAAAAAAAAAGTCATTGTCATAAAAAAGAAAAAAAAAAGAATATTTACAAGTCAACCTAAAAAAAAAAAAAAAGGAATGTTGCTGAGAGAACAAAAGTTGTTGGGGAGGTATGTGCTGGATCATGAAATATTAGGGAATTTGAATTCTATCATGAAAATGATGGGTATATGCTTGCCCTGCCCATTGGTTCCGTTTGGACAACTCTTTATTGTTGTTCAGTTACTAAGCTGTGTCCAACTCTTTGCAATCCATGGACTGCAGCACACCAGTCTCCCCTATTCTTCACTATCTCCCAGAGTTTTCTCAAATTCATGTCCTTTAAGTTCTTGTTGCTATCTAGCCATCTCTTCCTCTGCTGCCCCCTTCTCCTCCTCCTCTCAACCTTTTTCAGCATCAGGGTCCTTTACAATGAGTGAGCTCTTTACATCAGGTGGCCAAAGTATTGCAACTTCACTCTGTTGAGTCTGGCTCAACAAGCCAGGGTTTTCCAAAAGCGCAATACAACGAAAGAATGAGAAAGACACAAAATGAAAACGAGGATCAGGGAACCAATCACTCTGCTTGCTTCCTACTCACTCTAGGAAGGTTAAATTTATACTTGGAAGAAAATGTGAAGAATTTACTTATAAGAAATTTGGTAAGGCTTAGAGAACAGAGATGTAACATAAACTTAGATATCGGCTCAGAAATCCAACATGAGGGCAGGTTACTAGAAAGAAAAGAATTCAGCAAATCATTGTGTTGTCTCAAAAAGACCATTAGATATGTATCTTAGTCCATGAAGACTGCTACAATAAAGTGTCACACACTAGATATGTTATGAATGTCAGAAATTCATTTCTTATACTTCTAGAAGCTGGAAAGTCCAAGATCAAGGCCATACTCTGGTGAGGAGTCTCTTCCTGGTTCATAGTCAGGGCCATTTTGCCGTGTCCTCATGGTGGGAGGAGAACTACAAAGTTCTGCAGGGTCTCCTTTATGAGAACATTAATCGCCTTCACAAGAGATCTACTCTCAAGATCTCAGCACCAGGCATAAACCCACCTCCTAATACCATCACGTGAGCACTAAGATTTCAACCTATGCATTTTGGTGGGACACAAATATTCAGACTGTAGAAATATGTCATTTTGTTAAATATGCCATTGTTTCTTATTTCAATAATCTTTGCATACTTCAATAACACAGTGCTTCATCGAAGAACTTTGCAAACAGAGGCAGCTAAGGGAAAAGTAGCTGATTTGTTTGGGTTAATCCAGGCCAGAGAAAAGAGAACAGGTGAGGTGGAAGGATGAGACTACAGAGCAGGGGTGACTAAGAAATACGTAAAGCCTTTAGAACCTTCAAACTACCATAGAGATGGTGGTTATGATTTAGATACAAAGTTGTTGAACATTGTTTGGCTGTTTCTTTTTCCTATAGGCAACAGAGAGTAGATGAAAGGATGAGAAAAAGTAAGCTTCAGAATGATGAACTTGATAATCTCATTTAGGATGGATTCAAAGGAACAATATAGAGAAAAGAAAAGAAAGAGATTTAGGAATCACAGAGAAAACTTTTGATGATTTACTTTAGAAAGAAAAAATCAATGGAAAGAGAGAAGATAAGGTGGGAGAAATATTATGAAGATAGAATTTCCAGGACTTGAAGTCTGGCTATAGAAAGCATGACCAAAAAATTCAGGGTCAGACATGACTCCCTAATGTTGCTGCCAGTTGGAATCAAGAATTTAGGATACTGATCTTGGTATGGAAAGCAGATACCAAGAAAGGGTCTTTTTGAATGAATTGACTTTTAAATGTCACTTGGTGCTCCAGAGAAAGAACACACCAAGAAACATGCCAAGAAAGTTCTGTTGGGGTAAGGTGGGTCATGTTCGATCTATTGAAAGAAGTGAAATGGTTTATCTAAAGGAGAATGGTGAATAATTTGGCACTGCTGGTTAGAATAGCAGATGTGTCCAAGGAAAGTAGATGCCAATGGGAAAGGATGAATACGATGTAAGTAAGAAAAGACAAACCAGTCTCTTCCAATTAGAGCCAACAGAATGCATTATGCAGAGAGAGAGCTTCCTGAGAAAGGAAGTTCAATTCCACGGAAATGTGCCTCTTTTATGGAAAGATATCTGATAGAGGACCAAGGGACAATTCACTTTTCATGATATATGGCTTGTTGCCACTGAGTATTCTTAACAATAGTTAGTCATGATACAATGGCCGACTTGAAGTAAAGAAACAAGAAGGACAAGGAAAGAGGAACCGAGAAAAGAAGAGAAGACAGAAAAGAAGTCCAATACTACCAAATAAAATTCGTTCCTCCAGGCATGCAAAAGAGAAGTGAAGATTCCCTGATGCCCTTATGGCAGAAAAGGAGCAAGGTTCATTATTTCCACATTTCTAAAGCTGCTCCCAGCTTCCCTGTGCTGCTTATATAGCAGCACTAAACTTGCTTAGAAGGCAAACATGTCAGATAGCTTTTAAATCTTAAAAATGAATATCACCCCAGGTCTCCCCTTCACACTGCAAGATTAACAGCACCTTGAAAGTGCTTCCTCAGGATGACTCGGCTTCAGTTCAAGCCACAGTTCTTCATGTCCAAGCCCTCCTAGTATCCCTCCATTTCATGCGAAGGAAAACCAGTGGTCGTGAAACAAGAACAGTGTCTCACAGTGGACAGCAAGTGAACCAGAGTTATTGCAGAACCAGTCTTTAGCACTTTCACTATTTTCTGCCTGCAGGATTCAACACATCAGCAGTTTAGGAGAAGAGGTGATAATTTATTCCTCCTCTGAGTTTGCTGGCAGCTAAAAGAAGAGAATTATTAAATTTTTATGCTCCCTGTGGCTTTTATTTATGGTACCCCTTATACCCAGTGGGCTTCCCTGGTGGCTCAGATGATAAAGAATCTGAAATGTGGGAGACCTGGGGTCAACCCCTGGATTGGGAAGATCCCATGGAGAAGGAAATGGCTACCCACTCCAGTATTCTTGCCTGGAGAACTATAAGGACAGAGGATCCTGGTAGGCTACAGTCCATGGTGTCACAAAAAGCCAGACATGACTGAGCGACTTTCACTCGCTCACTCACTCACTCACTCATACCCACTGTCTATTCACATGCATGGATGGTAGTAGAGATATATTAGACATATATATGATGAATTATTGTGTTAAAGTGGTACAGTAGTGACCATCAACGAATCAATCTCTCCTCCTATCCACGTCCTTGTGTAGTTCCAAGCCACACTAGTCCTGGGCTGGTCATGCGACAGTCAAAGGACATCAGTAAACATCTCATCAACAGAAGACTAAACAGTATTTGCATCTTGAGGCTTGACTTCTAGGGAATGCTGCCACCTATGGAAAAGCTGGGATAGGACTAAATTCCTAGAGAAAAATGGCCAGCCTATAGCTATCACAAACATGTGAATGGTTTTATTTTTAATTATCGAGCCTAGCCAAACTGTTAACAGATTACTACAGTTGCATGAGCACACTGTCAAGCAGGCCAGCAGAATTTTGGGTAAGCTACATGGCTATGTTTCGAGCTACTAAATTTTGAGGTGACTTCTTGGACACCATTGGCTTATTGCTACAATTATATAGTCCTATATGGCCAGCCTGTTTTTTCATTTTGTTTTAGGCAAACTACATTCCCTAGAACAAGAATTATTAGCTTCACTGTTAACAATTTTGAATTATCAGACATCTGCAATATTTCTTAAAGCAAAACATGTACTATTAATAGATTTCATTTTCTCACCACCAATAACCTTTAATCTATTTCAATTTATTTGCATTATGTACTATTCACGTTTGTTTACTATGTCTAACAAAAGTCAGTGTGATTTGGTGTGTATTTTTCCTGGAATAAATTGCACATTTCAGATGAAAACATCACATTATGCTAACAGATAATTTTAGTTAAAAATGTAGGAAATTCAAATGCAAGCGGAAACATTTGTAATTTCTTTTCAGTTATAAAGACTAGATTCTGTACCATTCAACATTGTTTTGTTGGATTTTCCTTATCTTCAGGGCATTTTTTTTGTCTATCTCAGAGGAAAGCAAAGTCAGTATTGAGATATGACAATAGGACTTATTTGTAAAATATTTTACATTTGATACCTTTTACTGGAACTGGCATAAGAGCTATTATGAATATTGCATGGTAAAAAGAGATAAATTCATAATCAATAATTTGTGGCATATTTATATAATTTCTCTAAAATTATCAGTATATAGTATAACTATGAATGACAGGAAGTTAAAGAAAAGCCAAAAAAAAATATGTTTTCTTTACAAACTCTTGATGTGTATGCCAAGTATTTTCAGTCCTGTCTGACTGTTTGTGACCCCATGGACTGTAGTCCACCAGACTCCTGTATCCATTGGATTCTCAGACAAGAATGCTAGTGTGGGTTGCAACACTCTCCTCTGGAGGCTCTTTCCAACCCAGGGATTGAAGAAATATGTCTCTCATGTCTCCTGAATTTGCAGGCAAGTTCTTTACCATTAGTGCCACCTGGGAATCCCTACAAACTCTTTATTTTTCAGTAAATGGTTTATATTAATTCAAGAGTTTCTAACCAACTTGGTTTCTGTTTCCTCCTTTTGGTTTTCTCTTTGTTCAATTATTTATGCATATGAGATTGTAAGCCAACATGGCAAGAAAGAGACATGAAGTCTATATAGCTTCATTTCACCATTAAGATTTCCAATGTATCTTTGGAAAGGACAGCTGAAGGGCTATATATTTAGGGAACTATTTGGGAACTGAAGTAAGTAAGTAAGTGTTAGTCGTTCAGTTGTGCCCGACTCTTTGCAACCCCATGGACTACAGATCACCAGGCTCCTCTGTCCATGAGATTTTCCAGGCAGCGANATGGCAAGAAAGAGACATGAAGTCTATATAGCTTCATTTCACCATTAAGATTTCCAATGTATCTTTGGAAAGGACAGCTGAAGGGCTATATATTTAGGGAACTATTTGGGAACTGAAGTAAGTAAGTAAGTGTTAGTCGTTCAGTTGTGCCCGACTCTTTGCAACCCCATGGACTACAGATCACCAGGCTCCTCTGTCCATGAGATTTTCCAGGCAGCGATACTGGAGTGGGTTGCCATTTCCTTCTCCAGGGGAATCTTCCCAACCCAGGGATCAAACCCAGGTCTCCTGAACTGCAGCCAGATTCTTTACCGACTAAGCTACAAGGGAAGCCCATTTGGGAACAGAGGCTTTCAGCAAATCATTTTTAAAGAAAAGACGAGAGGGAGGTGTGGTTGATTGCTGCAAACTTCTTGGAGTAAGAATCCTTTGTTCTCACAGCTGTCAACATAGGTCAGGTCACAAGGTTCCTATAAAGTTCCAATAAGACAAGTGATGTTCTCTATTCTTCAAGTTTTCATCTTGATATGAATTGAAAAGAGTTATCCCCTTCTAGGTGAGAGCATTGAGAATGAGTTATTCTGTACATTTCAGGCTATAGGCAACTTTCTTGACTTGAAACAAAAACAAGAGAATACAAAGGTTAAAGTAAAAAAAAATAAAGTGAACATATATAAAGTGGAGTCAGATTTGTTCTTCCCTATTACCTGTGTGTGGTGAGAGCACCTCAAAACTATTCTCTTAGCAAATTTCCAATACTCAATGCAGTATCATTAGTTGTAGTCATGATGTTGTGCATTAGATCTTTACACTTATTCATCCCATATAACTATAACTCTGTACCCTTGGATCAACATCTTCCCAGCTCACCCCTTGTGTTATTTCATTTAGCATAATGTCCTCAGATTATACCCATGCTGTTGCAAATGACAGGATCTCCTTATTTAAGAAGACATATTTTTAAGATACAGTTGGCACAATCAAATGACAGTTGCCTTCATAGTGTTAAGTTTTCACAGAGTAGACAGTAAAAAGGTAATGTAGTTAGTTGACCAGTTGTTGCTATTGCTCAGTTACATCTGACTATGTGACCCTCACCACCGGGACTGTAGCACATGAGGCTTCCCTGTCCTTCACTGTCTCCTGGAGATTGCTCATACTCATGTCCATTGAGTCAGTGATGTTATCTAACTATCTCATCCTCTGCTGCCCCCGTCTCCTCTTGCCCTCAATATTTCCCAGCATCAGGGTCTTTGCTAACGTCGGCTGTTCATATCACGTGGCAAAAGTATTGGAGCCTCAGCTTCAGCATCAGTCCTTCCAAGGAATATTCAGGGTTGATTTCCGTTAGGACTGACTTGGTTTGGTCTGCTTGCTGTTCAAGGGACTCTCGAGTCAAAACCATAGCTTTGACTATATGGACCTTTGTTGCCAAATGATGTCTCTGCTTTTTTAATAGTCTGTATAGGTTTGTCATGGATTTTCTTTCAAGGAGTAATCATCTTTTAATTTTGTGGCTGCACTCAACATCCACAGTGATTTTGGAGCTCAAGAAAATAATATCTGCCACTGTTGCCATTTCCCCCCATCTATTTCCCATGATGTGATGGTGTGATGGTACTGGATCACATGATCTTCATTTTTTTGAATATTGAGTTTTAAGCAAGCTTTTTCACTCTCCTCTTTCACCCTCATCAAGAGTCTCATTAGTCTCTCTTCACTTTCTGCCATAAGCATGGTGTCATCTGCTTATCTGAGGTTGTTGATATTTCTCCTGGCAATCTTGATTCAGCTTGTGCTTCATCTAACCTGGCATTTTACATGATGTACTCAACACAAAAGTTAAATAAGCTGGGTGACAAAATACAGCCTTGATGTACTCCTTTCCCAATTTTGAGATTATGAACCAGTCCATTGTTTCATGTCCATTTCTAACTGTTGCTTCTTGGCCTGCTTATAGGTTTCTCAGGAGGCAGGTAAGATGTTATGGTGTTCCCATCTCTTTGAGAATTTTCTGCAGTTTTTTTGTGATCCACACAGTCAAAGGTTTTAGTGTAGTAAGTGAAGCAGAAGTAGATTACTTTTTTAAATTTTCTTGCCTTTTCTATGATCCAGTGAATATTGGCAATTTGATCTCTCATTCCTCTACCTTTTCTAAATCCATCTTGTTCATCTGGAAGTACTTGATCTGAGGAAATCATTAACTACACTTTTTAAAAAACTTAGAAAATTGTGTTATCTCATCTAATAAAAATTATTGTTAGTGCTTCCTTTTTGTTATGTAGATTGTTGATGTCTCCTACTTATTTATAGACAAACTGATAAAAAAAAAGATCTTGAAACTTGACTTTGAGAACTTCAAAATGGAGCAGAATTGGTCATTTCACTCCTCTCAGCAATGCTGCAATCAGGGCACATGGTCAGACACATTTAAAGGATAAAAAAGACATTTGGGGTTATCAAGAAGAAAGGAATTCATTTTAAATCCTTGGGACCAGTTGAGAGGAAGGAGAAGGGGCAAATAAGTCTGGAGCCAAACTAGGACTCCAGAATAAAAAGTGATAGAAAAATGATGAAAAGGTATGTTTCAAGAATAATACAATGCTCACTAGTGAAAAAAGGA
Organism: Neotragus moschatus; assembly: GCA_006410615.1. Classification (NCBI taxonomy): domain Eukaryota; kingdom Metazoa; phylum Chordata; class Mammalia; order Artiodactyla; family Bovidae; genus Neotragus; species Neotragus moschatus. The sequence continues at coordinate 1,110,537 of SJYA01003257.1, forward strand.
ACTAATTGTTCAATGTCAAGAAGATATTCTGAGGAACAAATCACTGAATAATGTGCCTAGTACATAGTCACTGTATAAGTTGCCTCCCTTAAGTCAAAGCCTAATTTATAATGTTTAACTATCCATAAAGTGTCTCAAAGTAGAAAGTGACCAGCAATATCAGATGAATTAAAGTTCAAGAAAAAGACAGAAGCATACAATGTTTCAGCAATTAGATGTTTAATTGTGATATTATTTAAAAAGTTTCTCAACCAAGGCAGTAGTTGAAATTCAAATAAGGTGGATTGATGAGTAAAAATCACGAGAGAGAGAGTGAGAGCAAGAGAATACAAGATTTCATGATCCAGACTTTGAAATGAATAAACTAGACATGAGAACTGTTCTTAAGGTGGAAGAGTATACATTCTGAGAGAAGATTGTCAATGGAAAGGATGGTGTCAAAGATAAAGAAGAAACACAGTCTAATTGTACAAAGAAAACTTCAACAAAGGGAAGATGTAGGATTCAAGGCAGAGACACCTTGGTTTAGGCCTTCCCTCAAGAAAAGTGTAAGTGTAGTTACTCAGTCATTTCCAACTTTTTGTGACCCCATAGACTGCATAGCCCACCAGGCTCCTCTGTCCATGGAATTCTCCAGGCAAGAATACTGGAGTGGGTAGCCATTCTCTTCTCCCCACATTCTTCCTGAGCCAAGGATCGATCCTGGGTCTCCTGCATTGCAGGCTGATTCTTTACCATTTGAATCATGGGCAACAAAGAATGAATGGAAGCTGAGCTGTCATCTTCAGCTGCTTTGGGGTTTGTAAAAACAAGAGAAATGGGAAATTGCCAAGGAAACAGAAAATAAAATATGGTCCCTTGGGCAATTCTACAGGATATCTAGATGATTAAAGTAATGATTTTCCCAGAAAGAAAGATTCAGATCAGTGGTTTACAAACAAGAATGTATAGATCAGGGCATAAAGAAAGCTAGGATCTACTTGTTTTCAAAAATTAGAAGAGATTTTATGTGTTTGTGATTATTATAGCTACAAACTATTTTTGCTTTGTTTCTTAATCACCTTCTTCTTGCTGTGAGCATACATGAAGGTCATACATCCCCATACAGACATAACCCAGGGGATAATTCACTAAGACACATTGTAGTCAAACCATCAATAATCAAAGCTAAAGAGAGACCTTTGATAACAATAATAAAAAATATAATTAATCTCATTCAAAGGATCCCGCCTAATTCTACCAGTGGATATCATAACAGAAAGCTTAGAGACCAGGAGAGTGGGATAATATATTCAATGTGCTAAAATAAAAAAAAAAATTACTGGCAACCAAGAGTACTTTAGAATGGAAACCTGTCCTTCAGAAATGAAGGAGAGATAAAGACTTTCCCAGAAAAACAAAAACAGAGGAAAGTCATCACCACCAGGTCTGCCTTACAAAACATTAAGAGGATTTCTTCAAGCTGAAGTGAAATAGACATTAATTAGTAACACAAAAATATAAAATTCACTGAGGTTCAAAAGTGAAGGGACATATGTATACCTATGACTGACTCACATCGTTGTATGGTAAAAGCCAACATAGTGGTTCACTAATAAGCGCAGGCGGCTGCAAGCCGCCGGCTGACTAAGCGCGGCCCAGACGAGCCACCCCACATCCAAGAGTCAGCGGCCAAGAGTCCCAGGCAGTGACGGCGCAGGAACGGCTGGGAGGAGCCACCCCACTTCCCACTCAGAGCGGCCGAGAGGAACTACCTCACGTCGGAGGACAGAGACAGTGGCTGAGAGCCCCAGGCTGTGGCGGCACAGGAACNAGGGTTGGGATTGGGAACTCATGTACGCTCGTGGCTGATTCATTTCAATGTATAGCAAAACGAATACAGTATTATAAAGCAAAACAAACTAAAAAATAAAAATTAAAAAATAAAAAATAAAAGAACTCAATAAGCTTCTGGCTCTTACTACAGTTGAAATGGCAATGGCAATGGCAATAATATTACAATATATAAATATATCAAATAAATCTTTTACATTTTACTTTATAAAAATAAAAAATAGAAAATTAAAAAAGAAGTGAAGGAAGAGAAGGAATGAAAAATTATATTCCATGCAAATGTAATCAAAAGAAAACTGGGAAAGCTATATTTGCATCAGTCATTAAGACAAAGACTGTAATAAGAGATAAAGAAGGGTACTGTATGATAAAAGTGTCAATTCATCAGGAAAATATGACAATTGTAAATAGATACACATCCAAATTTGAAAAACCACCTTTATTAAGCAAATATTAACAGATGCAAAGGAAGAAACATATAACAATGTAACAATATTAGGAGACTTCAATACCAATGTTCAGCACGACCATCAATAAGGAAATGTTGGACTTCACTGTACTTTATGGTACAAGAGCCTAACAGACATACATAGAACATTCTATCAAAGAGCAAAGCAAATCTGAAAAAATTTAAGACAGAAATCAAATCAAACATCATTTTTGACCACAATAAAATAAAACTAGAAATTAATTCCAAAAGGAAAGTTGAAATTTACAAATATGTAGAAATCAGACTCCTAAACAATCATTTGTTCAATAAAGAGATTAAACAATACCTGAGGCCAACAGAAATAGAAACACAACATATCAAACTTTAAAAGGCTAGAAAGAGATGATCTTTGCATAGAACTAGCAACAACAAACAAAATATGTCATGAAATATTAAAAGCATTTCATGCAAAATACTGATAAGACAAAGGAGATTTTGCTATTGGGAGACATTATAAAGTGTATGACCTTAAAATAAACCAAAATATCCTATTCTCCCTCCTACAAATATGTATCTAACATTATTATATATTCATATACTATACTTCTGCTGCTGCTGCTGCTACGTCACTTCGATNAAATATTAAAAGCATTTCATGCAAAATACTGATAAGACAAAGGAGATTTTGCTATTGGGAGACATTATAAAGTGTATGACCTTAAAATAAACCAAAATATCCTATTCTCCCTCCTACAAATATGTATCTAACATTATTATATATTCATATACTATACTTCTGCTGCTGCTGCTGCTACGTCACTTCGATTGTGTCCGACTCTGTGCGACCCCATAGACAGCAGCCCACTAGGCTCCTCTGTCTCTGGGATTCTCCAGGCAAGAACACTGGAGTGAGTTTCCATTTCCTTCTCCAGTGCATGAAAGTGAAAAGCGAAAGTGAAGTTGCTCAGTAGTTCTTGACTCTTAGTGACCGCATGGACTGCAGCCTACCAGGCTCCTCTGTCCATGGGGTTTTCCAGGCAATTAATATTAATTAATATATAATGATATATCAATATGATATATAGGATGACATATAAAACTTTATACCTACATTAGCTATATATATGTGCTTTGTATTTTTACATTCATATATAAATATATACCATTATATATTTACATATAAAAGTACATATTTATACCATATAAAATATATTCAAATCATATATAAATATATACACCTAAGTATATTTATATTTATAAATTTATTATTCCTAAATTAATTATAAAATATACAACTATATATTGTTAATGACTATACTTATTTTATATTTATGTATCATATATATTATACATACATTTTTGAGACAGTAGTCTCATCACCAGACATTGAGTTTAGAAACAAACAGAAAAGAGTGAAAAAATTAATAGATGCTTTCTTCTTGCAGTTGAAAAAAAGGAACACAACATTAATTGTAATTCCTAAATGTTAGGTCTATAAAGAAAAATAAAAAGGACAGCTTATGTAAAAACAAGCCATTGATTTAAATAGGAAAGCATTTACAATAATGTAGCTTCAGGCAGAATTCATCTTTTCTCCAGATGCTATTGTTTAATCATTAAGTCGTGTCCAACTCTTTTGGGACCCCATGGACTGTAGCCCACCAGGCTCCTCTGTCTGTGGGATTTTTCCAGGCTACAATACTGCAGTGGGTAGCCATTTCTTTCTCCAGGGGATCTTCCTGACTCAGAGATTGAATTTGTGTCTCTTGCATTGGCAGGTGGATTCTTTACCCTGAGCCACCTGGAAAGCCTCCTTTCTCCAGGCAGGACTGAACAATACCGGGACATAATGTATGCTTGAATAATATCAAAAGCAACTGGATGCTTAAATATTTCAAAGAAAGTGAAAGTGAAGTCGTTCAGTTGTATCTGACTCTTTGTGACCACATGGACTGTAGCCTACCAGGCTCCATCCTTGGGATTTTCCAGGCAAGAGTGCTGGAGTGGGTTGCCATTTCCTTCTCCAGTGGATCTTCCCAACCCAGAGGCTCAAACCCGGGTCTCCCACATTTCAGGGAGACACTTTACTGTCTGAGCCAGCAGGGAAGCCCCGGAAGGTGGATAGTTTATGGTTGGGAAAAAGAAAGGAAATCTATGTTTTTTGCTGTTAGGTAAGACAAGCCTTAGTTATTATTTTTGTTAGCACGCTTGTTTCAAGGATGAGAAACCTAAAGCCGCTGAGACTGTCAAAGGTCACACAGCTGAGTAGTGTCCAATGTAGGAACTGGACTCAGGTCTTCTGATCCCTTGGTCTTGTGGGCTGCCCAGCTGCCTATTGAGGACAAGTCAATGAGGTTCTATCTCACTATGTACCTAGACTCAGCTTTATTGGAGAGAAAAGAGCAAGTTGATGAGACAGCCTCCATGGGATCAAATGCTATGGTAACCAAGTGATGCAAAAAATATCTAGAATGGTTGTTTCGAAAATGTTTAATATTTAAAAGTTTAACTTCTCTGGAAAATCTGGTTTGTACTTCTTTCCACCTGTACTCAAATGCTATTTTCACATATATCGCTCTTCCCATCTACTTTTACCTACATTATTTCTCAAAAGAGAAGATGAATCACAGATTAATCTATAAGCCATCTATAGAGTGGTATTTTTAAATTACAGTACACAGCTTAAAGGGTAAAAGTAAAAAGTTACCTGTTGATTTGTTTTTGTCTCTGTTTTGTCCTAGGCCCCAAATCCATTCCTCTTTTTGGAAGTAGAAACTTATTTTTTCCAAGAGGAAATATCTCTGTCTTACTTTGGATGTATGACACAAATCTCTCTCTCTCTCTCTCTCTCTCTATATATATATATATATATATGCATACATATATATATTTATATATATACATATATATATTTATTTATTTGATTTTAATGTTGCCTTCAGAATGGATATTTGAACCCTAATCAAGTGTCCATTTGATTAGAAAAAATAGAATAAATTTCTATTTATTTAATTCAGGATAAATTCCAGTACTTATGCAGTGGATACTGGGAAAAGAAAGGAAATTTTCTTCTGGTGTTGCTAAATTGTTAGGAGTCTGTATTTTGCAGCAGCTTTTTTTTTTTTTTCTTTTTATCTCCTCCAAAAGTGAGCCAGGAGAAACAAGAAATGAAGAAAAAGGGAATGAATTCAGAGGATATTCCTTGATCCATGTTATAGTTTTCAATAATCAGAACCAAGAAAGTCTCTCTCCTGCTTGGCTAGTTTGACACTGAATTCTGTTTTTTTTTTAAACAGATGAAAGACTCCTGAAAAATCAGGCAAATTGAATCCAGTGATTAATGGGGAGTAAAATCACTGTGTTCCCTTTCATGCAATTAAATGTGTAATCATGGGACCTCTATTAGAGTTATATGTAAGAGACAGGCATAGCGTATAGTTACATTGCCTGAATTGTGCAAGGCACTCTTATCACTTAAGATTTTTGGTTGTTCATTAATATTTTTCAGGTTTTTCTCAGTCTAATGCTATCTGTGGCTCTGGCATTAGTTTGCTCTAATTTATATGGCAGGATTGGGACTGTTTTTTTATATTTGTGTTATTATTGTTTATTTTTTGATTTGGAATATTTTTCCCCTGCCATATTATTTTCTTTTAAAATTAGTCACTAATGCTTTGCGGATGTTTAAACCTATGTATGTAGTTTAAATCCTGAAATCCACCAGAAGACTTAAATTTTAGGGTTCATGGATTGTTGAAATGTTGATTCTGGTCTACCTACTCATTTGGGAACATTTTCAAAGTCATGGTGACATACAGGTCTACTAATTCAAGACTTCTCATATGGTTTACTTTATATTTTTGACTAAATCTATTTATCACCTACTATGTTTGCTCACTTGTCCCCCACGCAGGTCCTTGGATTGTTGAGGTTAATTGTTCTCGGGACCTTGGACTGCGTGGGAGAGAAACAACAACACAGGATATCTGGTAACAGCAATTGAACCCTTTAAATATATATACTTTCTCTGTCTTCTCAGTGCTCATCAGTTCTCCTCTTTCCCCCAAAAAATGCCTACTACAATGTAACTTATTAGGCACTCAGTGCATACACATTTTTTCCTTCTAAGAAGTACTTATATATTTGGGAGGTAGGGTGAGAGCTATATATTTATTTAGGAAAAATATGAATAAATAAGAAATTCCTCTTGGTCAGTGTTCATAATAAAATTCAATACACTTAATGTACCTTGCAATTTTCAAAGCAGACTTCTATAATGTATCTCCTTTGATCCCTACAAAAACTCCATATAAAACCAGATGAGGGGACTCAGAAGAGAGGTTAAGTGATTTTTGTGTGAGAGTATTAGTTTCTCAGTGGTCTCCAACTCTTTGTGACCCCATGAACTGTAGCCCACCAGGCTCCTCTGTCTGTGGAATTCTCCAGGCAAGAATAGTGGAATGGGTAGCCATTCTCTTCTCCAGGGGATCCTTCTGACCCAGGGATCAAACCTCAGTCTCCCATATTGCAGGGAGATACCTTTCTGTCTGAGCCAAGTGATTTTTCCAAATCTTTAAAAATGTGAATATTGGAACAGGGCCTGAAATATTGTCTTAAATTTTTTTTCTAGTGTGTTCTGCTCCTTTGCTAAATTTCTTTTTATCCCAATAATCTTATTTGTTTGTTTATTTATTTGGCTGTGTCTAGTCTTAGTTGCATCATGCAGGCTCCTTGTTGCGGCACAAGGACTTTCAAAAGTAGTGCATAGGTGTTGTTGCTTTGCAGCACGTGAGATCCTAGTTTCCAGACTAGTGATTGAACCCACATCCCCTGTACTGCAAGGGAGATTCTTAACCACTGGACCATCAGGGATGGTCCACAAATTTCTTAACAGTATCTTTTTGGTTTTTCCATTTATTTTGTTCATCCATTATTTGAAATTTGTATTAAAAAATGTATTGGCTTCCAAAGTTAGTGAGCAAGAGATTATTTTAAAAATTAATACTTCTCCTACATTATGACTAACCTAGATAGCATATTGAAAAGCAGAGATATTACTTTGCCAACAAAGGTCCATCTAGTCAAGGCTATGGTTTTTCTAGCGGTCATGTATGGATGTGAGAGTTGGACTGTGAAGAAAGCTGAGAGCTGAAGAATTGACGCTTTTGAACTCTGGTGTTGGAGAAGACTCTTGAGAGTCCCTTGGACTGCAAGGGATCCAACCAGTCCATTCTGAAGGAGATCAGCCCTGGGTGTTCTTTGAAAGGAATGATGCCGAAGCTGAAACTCCAATACTTTGGCCACCTCATGCAAAGAGTTGACTCATTGGAAACGACTTTGATGCTGGGAGGGATTGGAGGCAGGAGGAGAAGGGGACGATGGAGGATGAGATGGCTGGATGGCATCACTGACTCAATGGGCGTGAGTCTGAGTGAACTCCGGGAGTTGGTGATGGACAGGGAGGCCTGGAGTGCTGTGATTCATGGGGTCACAAAGAGTTGGACACGACTGAGTGACTGAACTGACTGACTGACATCTATTTCACTTCTCATTATTAACCTTGGAATCTATATCCAAGGGAAAACTTTTTTCTAAGTCATAACAAATAGGATGTTATCACTTCCTCTTTACTTTGTAACACTTGTGTATTATCTGGAAATTAGAACATGTCAGAAAAGCACCAATATCCATTGTAATATTTGGTTTGAATGTAAGATACAATGATGATTTCAATTAGTTTTTAACTGTTCCTCTCTTTCCTTCTCTGCTTGAGAGGGAAAGGTGTCAGTTGCTCCATTGTGTCCAACTGTTTTGTAGCCTGCCAGGCTCCTCTGTCCATGAAATTCTCCAGGAAAATTACTGCAGTGGGTAGCTTTTCTCTTCTCCAGGGAATCCTCCTGACCCAGGGATAAAACCTCAGTCTCCTGCACTGCAGGCAGATTCTTTACTGTTTGAGCTGCTGAGAAGCCTTAAGAGGAAAAGGACCATGAGAAAAGTAGTTTTCCAGTTGAAAACTTACATGTCTCTGAAATAAATTAGCTCTGCATTACTTGTGCTTTTCATAAACCTTCTTGTTTAAAAAAATTAACTTGGTGCGAGTGAGTCTGAGTCCGTTATACACTCTTGGACTGAGGCAACTGTTACGGAGACTGTTTTCTCCCTACAGCTCCAGTCCCCATCTGTGGGTCCCCTCTTTTGATGATATCACTGATAAACTGAAAAGATGTACATGATGAACTCATGAAAACTCTTTATTGTCTCAAATTGCTGATATTTTGCCTCATTTGGGAAAGTATTCTTTTTCATAAGCTCTGTTCCTGAGATATGTAAGTACAGAGACCCAGGAAAGTGTGTACCAAAGTCCCTCAACCCAAAAAAAAGAGGATGACGATCTATCTGCATGGGATGAGATTTTGATCCCAATAAAACTGAGCTCAGTGGAATCATCCACACTGTAACCTCAAACTTAATGTACTGAAAAGGAGGGCAGCTGTGCCAAAAAGGAGATAAGAATCAAGCAGAAATGTGCTTATTGACTCAGCAGCCCCAGCTGTGCAAGGTGACATCTGAGGCAAGCATCTGTCTAGAACTCATTAAACAGAGCCCACTGAAAACCCAAAAAAAAAAAAAAAAAGGAAATTATTTCAAAAAGGCAGCAGGTGTTGCTTCTAACTTGCAACAGTCATCAGGAAGTTTCATTTAAATTCCTATGCCAACATGTGTAGGATTTTTTTCTGAATAGGCAATCATTTGACAATGAAGCAAAGAAGCTCAAGCTGAAATTTCCCTGGGATTCAATATTCAATATTACCTACAGATTGGTAAGAATTACTGAATGATTAAGATGACAAAGAATATTGTATTTTTAGTATATCACGGTATCAAATTTTTCTGGTATGTCGTTCAAAATTCTGAAAAGAATGAAGTAAATTTTTGTTTTTATAACATGTAAAAATATAACTCGTGATTAAGATCTAGGCTGTCTCATAGATTCATTTTTTTTTCTCTTGAGGAGTTATGAATTCAGTGGTTTAGTTAAAACATGGGATTTGAAAAATAAACTGTGAGAAAAATAATTTAAGTATAGTCTATGAAAAATGTTTTTCTTTGTCATAGCATAAAAGATTATATAGAGAGTGTACTTCTATAACATAAAAGACTACAGAAATTACTAGAAACATATTTAAATCTCGGACAAAATTTTCAGTTCATATTCCTCTGGTAAAGTTGATTCATGGACCTGCTTTCACTGTTGAGAGGTCCCCACACAAACAGCAGTTTTCAGGACATGAGCAGAGTGTTCAGGGATTCATCTTCGTTCTCACAGTGTCTACCAGAGTGTTGGGAGTCCATTGTTGAAGCGTTCAGACCACAAAACTGCCCCTACTCCAGCTTTACATCCTTGTTGCAAGTCCAGTTATTACCTGTGCTTCTAGGTAGCAGCCTACAAGACTACAAATCAGAGATTTCAAAGATCTCCTCCAGCGTGGAATGCAGATTCCAAGTCCAGGTTGTTTGCTACTTGTGTATGTGTGTGTTCAGTCATGTTCAACACTTTGTGACCTCATGGACTATAACCCATCAGGCTCCTCTACCCGTAGGATTTCCCAGGCAAGAATACTAGAGTGGGTGGCCATCTCCTACTCTAGTGCTACTCCCTAACCCAGGAATTGAACCCATGTCTTTTGTGTCTCCTACTTTGGCAGATGGATCTTTTACCACTGAGCCACCTGGGAAGCCTTATTGCCTGTACTTCTGGCCAACTAGCTATAGATCAAAGGCTCCCATGACCTTCTCCTTAAGTTTGATTAATTTGTTGGCTCACAGAACTCAGAGAAAAAATTGCTTATTTCTTGTAAAAGGATGTAGCTAAGGAAAAGCCAAATGGTAGAGGAGCATAGAGCAAAGTATGGGGAGAGGGCACAGAGCTTCTGTGTTCTCTCCAAGGCACTCTATCCAAATCTTCATTTGTTCACCAACCTGGAAGCTCTCCAAGCACCTTCTTTTTGGATTTTTGTGTGGTGTGTGTTAGTCACTTGTCATGTACGACTCTGTGACCCTATGCACTGTAGCCCACCAGGCTCCTCTGTCTATGGGATTCTCCAGGCAAGAATCCTGGAGTAGGTTGCTATTCCCTTCTCCAGGGGATCTTCCTGATCCAGGGATCAAACCCAGGTCTCCTTCATTGCAGAGGGATTATTTACCATCTGAACCAGGGAAGGCACTTTTGAGTTCTTATGGAGGCCTTATTACACAGGCATGATTAAATCATTGATCACTGGGGACTACTTTAAGGTCTAGTCCCTTTCTCCTCCCAGAAAATCAGGTGGTGAACCAAAAGTTCAGTCTCCATTATCATTAATGGTTTCTTTGGCAATTAGCCCCACCCTTAAGTGCTCTCCAAAAGTCATATAATTAACATAAACTCAGTTGTGGAAGGGATTTATAATGAATAACAAAATGTCCATTTCACTTTTATGGCTCTGAAGCAGACTGTAGAAATGGAAAATAAAACCAAATATTATGACAAAATATACTTTCATTGCTCTTAGGACTTAGGAAATTCTAAAGGTTCTGAGAGCTGTGAGCCAGGAGCTGTGGAAGAAGACCAAATATTTATTTCTTATAAATCATAATATCACCCCTCATATGGATTTTAAATTCATGTCTTCATTTAAACAGTACAATTTCATGACTTTCATAAGTTAAATAATCCTGAATCCTTTTTGAAAATAATCTGAGTAAAAATGAAATTTGGACTTATAGTGTTAGTATTCTAGTGGTATCAAAAAGAGCAGTAAAAACATACTACCTGAAATTGCTGCCACTTTTAATTGATTTTGGGGGGCTAACTGACAATTAAAGTAAGAACGTTTGAATTAAAATTTAGGCAGTGTACACAGAATGTTAATGAAAATTGTTACTTTACTGTAACACTCAAGAACAGACTTTCTTAACACAGGATTATTGCATAAGAATCAGGAGATCTATAAATTTCAATAAAGATTTTTAATATCCTTATTTTCACTAATCTTTAATCCATATTTAGAATTTCCTTCCATTAGTATAGCAAAAAAAATCACAATAATATGAGCCGTATTATGATTATACCCTCAGGAGAATTCAGAGAAATTCTCATATAAAATGTTTGTTGTAGCAGACACCTCAAAGTCGTGACTTAGAAATTGTAGTATTACATGGTTGAAGTGAAATTAGCTTAGTCATCTCCAACTCTTTGTGACCCCACGGGCTACAGAGTCCATGGAATTCTCCAGGCCAGAACACTGGAGTGGGTAGCCTTTCCCTTCTCCAGAGGATCTTCCAAACTCAGGGAAGGAACCCAGGTCTCCCACATTGCAGGTGGATTCTTTACCAGCTGAGCACAAGGGAAGCTCCATTTACATGGTTAGGTCTTATTAATTAAGCTGTTTCTTTTTATTATTATTATTTTTAAAGGGTTGTGCACACCCAGTTTCCAACATGTTTGAAAGGTTTCCCAACATGGTGGGAAGGTTTCTCCACCATCAAGAATTTTTTAAAGCAGCTGAATGTGCTACAATTTAACTCAGTTCTGCCACTATTCACCCAGTGAAGGACTCAGCTGCCCAACACTGCCCTCCAATTCAGATGGCACCCACAAGCCCAGATTCCTAGGGAAGGGAATGTCTACCCACCTCAGTATTCTTGCCTGGAGAATACTGAACACGGACAGAGGAGCCTGATGACTACAGTCCTCTTGGTCACAAAGTATCCTCAAACTGACTGAGAAACTAAAACTTTGACTTTTCACAGGTCATCAGTTCACTTCAGTTCAGTCTCTCATTCATGTCTGACTCTTTGCTACTCCATGGATTGCAGTACACCATGGTTTCCTGTCCATCACCAACTCCCAGAGCTTGCTCAAACTCATGTCCATCGAGTCGGTGATGCCATCAAACCATCTCAACCTCTGTCATCCCCTTCTCCTTCTACCTTCAATCTTTCCCAGCATCAAGATCTTTTCCAATAAGTCAGTTCTCCACATTAGGTTGGAGAAGGCAATGGCACCCCACTCCAGTACTCTTGCCTGTAAAACCCCATGGATGGAGGAGCCTGGTAGGCTGCAGTCCATGGGGTCACAAAGAGTCTGACACGACTGAGCGACTTAACTTTCACTTTTCACTTTCATGCATTGGAGAAAGAAATGGCAACTGACTCCAGTGTTTTTGCCCGGAGAATCCCAGGGACAAGGGAGCCTGGTGGGCTGCCAACTATGGGGTCACACAGAGTCAGACATGACTGAAGTGACTTAGCAGCAGCCGCAGCCACATTAGATAGCCAAAGTATTGGAGCTTCAGTATCAGCATCAGTCCTTACAATGCATATTCAGGACTGATTTCCTTTAGGATGGACTGGTTAGATCTCCTTGCAGTCCAAAGGACTCTCAGGAGTCTTCTCCAACAGTACCTTCAAAAGCATCAATTCTTTGGCACTCATCTTTTTTTATATACTAATTTTCATATCACTTCATGGCAAATAGATGAAGAAACAGTGGAAACAGTGTCAGACTTTATTTTGGGGGGCTCCAAAATCACTGCAGATGGTGACTGCAGCCATGAAATCAAAAGACGCTTACTCCTTGGAAGAAAAGTGATTACCAACCTAGATAGCATATTGAAAAGCAGAGATATTACTTTGCCAACTAAGGTCCATCTAGTCAAGGCTATGGTTTTTCCAGTGGTCATGTATGGATGTGAGAGTTGGATGAGGAAAGCTGAGCGTCGAAGAATTGGTGCTTTTGAGCTGTGGTGTTGGAGAAGACTCTTGAGAGTCCCTTGGACTGCAAGGAGATCCAACCATTCCATTCTGAAGGAGATCAGCTCTGGGATTTCTATGGAGGGAATGATGCTGAAGCTGAAACTCCAATACTTTGGCCACTTCATGCAGAGTTGATTTATTGGAAAAGACCCTGATGCTGGGAGGGATTGGGGGCAGGAGGAGAAGGGGATTACAGAGGATGAAATGGCTGGATGACATCACTGACTCGATGGACATGAGTTTGAGTGAACCCTGGGCGTTGTTGATGGACAGGGAGGCCTGGAGTGCTGCAATTCATGGGGTCCCAAAGTGTCAGACACGACTGAGTGACTGAACTAAACTGAACTGAATTTTCACATCCATACATGACTACTTGAAAAACCATAGCTTTGACTAGATGTACCCTTGTTGGCAGCATAATGTTTTAATATGCTGGCTAGGTTGGTCACAGCTTTTCTTCTAAGTTGCAACTGTCTTTTAATTCTATGGCTGCAGTCACCTTTCGCAGTAATTTTGGAGCCCCCCAAAATAAGTCTGCCACTGTTTGCACCATTTCCCCATCTATTTGCCATGAAGTGATGGGAACAGATGCCATGCTGTTTTGTGAATGTTGAGTTTTAAGCCAACTTTTTCACTCTCCTCTTTAACTTTCATCAAGAAGCTTTCTAGTTCCTCTTCACTTTCTACCATAAGGATGGTGTCATCTGCATATCTGAGGTTATTGACAGTTCTCCCAGCAATCTTGATTCCAGCTTGCGCTTCATCCAGCTCAGCGTTTCTCATGATGTACTCTGCATATAAGTTAAATAAAACAGGGTGACAATAGACAGCCTTGACACACTCCTTTTCCTATTTGGAACCAGTCTATTGTTCCATGTCCAGTTCTAACTGTTGCTTCCTGACCTGCATATAATAGGTTTCTCAGGAGGCAGGTCAGGTAGTCTGGTGTTCCCATCTGTTTAAGAATATTCCACAGTTTGTTGTGAGCCACACAGTCAAAGGCTTTGACATAGTCAATAAAGCAGAAGTAGATGTTTTTCTGGAATTTTCTTGCTTTTTTTTAATGATTCAGTGGATGTTGGCAATTCGATCTCTGTTAGCTCTGACTTTTTAAAATCCAGCTTGAATATCTGGAAATTCATGATTTTCATACTATTGAAACCTGGCTTGGAGAATTTTGGCCATGACTTTGCTAGCCTGTGAGATGAGTGCAGTTGTGCAGTAGTTTGAACATTCTTTGGCATTGCCTTTCTTTGTGATCAGAATGAAAACTGACCTTTTCCAGTCCTGTGGCCACTGCTGAGTTTTGCAAATTTGCTGGCATATTGAGTGCTGCACTTTCACAGCTTCATCTTTTAGGACTTGAAATAACTCAACTAGAACTCCATCACCTCCACTAGCTTTGTTCATAGTGATGTTTCCTAAGGCCCACTTGACTTTGCATTCCAGGATGTCTGGCTCTAGGTGAGTGATCTCACCATCCTGGTTATCTGAATTATGAAGATCTTTTTTGCATAGTCCTTCTGTGTATTCTTGCCAACTCTTCTTAATATCTTCTGCTTCTATTAGGTCCATACCATTTCTTTTATTACCAGTTCTTTATTGTATCAATATTTGCATGAAATGTTCCCCTGGTATCTCTAATTTTCTTGACGAGATCTCTAATTTTCTTGAAGAGATCTCTAGTCTTCCCCATTCTATTGTTTTCCTCTATTTCTTTGCATTGATCACTGAGGAAGACTTTCTTATCTCTCCTTGCTAGTCTTTGGAATTCTGCATTCAAATGGGTATATCTTTCCTTTTCCCCTTTGGCTTTAGCTTCTCTTTTCTCAGCTATCTGTGAGGCCTCCCCATACAGTCATTTTGCTTTTTTGCATTTCTTTTCCATGGGGATGGTCTTGATCTCTGTCTCCTGTACAATGTCATGAACTTCCGTCCATAGTTTACCAGGCACTCTATCCATCAGATTGAGTCCCTTAAATTTATTTCTCACTTCCACTGTATAATCATAAGGGATTTGATTTAGGTCATACTTGAATGGTCTAGTGGCTTTCCCTACTTTCATCAATTTCAGTCTGAATTTGGCAATAAGGAGTTCATGATCTGAGCCACAGTCAGCTCCCGGTATTGATTTTGCTGACTATATAGAGCGTCTCCATTTTTGGCTGCAAAGAATATAATCAATCTGATTTCAGTATTGACCATCTGGTGATGTCCATGTGTAGAATCTTCTCTTGTGTTGTTGGAAGAGGATGTTTGCTAGGACCAGTGTGTTCTCTTGACAAAACTCTATTAGCCTTTGGCCTACTTCATTTTGTACTTCAAGGCCAAATTTGCCTGTTACTCCAGGTATTTGGTGACTTTCTACTTTTGTATTCCAATACTCTATAATGAAAAGGATATCTATTTTGGGTGTTAGTTCTAAAAGGTCTTGTAGGTCTTCATGGAACTGTTCAAATTCAACTGCTTCAGCATTACTAGTTGGGGCATAGACTTGGATTACTGTGATATTGAATGGTTTGCCTTGGAAATGAACAGAGATCATTTTGTAGTTTTTGAGATTGTATTCAAGTACTGCATTTCAGACTCTTTATTGACTATGATGGCTACTCCATTTCTTCTAAGGGATTCCTGCCTGTAGTAGTAGATATAATGGTCATCTGAGTTAAATTCACCCATTCCCGTCCATTTTAGTTCGCTGATTCCTAAAATGTTGATGTTCACTCTTGCCATCCCCTGATTAACCACATCCAATTTGTCTTGATTCATGGATCTAACATTCCAGGTTCCTATGCAATATCGCTCTTTACAGCATCAGACATTACTATCATCACCAGTCAATCCACAACTGAGTGCTGTTTTTGCTTTTGCTCTGTCTCTTTATTCNAAATGTTGATGTTCACTCTTGCCATCCCCTGATTAACCACATCCAATTTGTCTTGATTCATGGATCTAACATTCCAGGTTCCTATGCAATATCGCTCTTTACAGCATCAGACATTACTATCATCACCAGTCAATCCACAACTGAGTGCTGTTTTTGCTTTTGCTCTGTCTCTTTATTCTTTCTGGAGTTATTTCTCTGCTGATCTCCAGTATCATATAATGCAACTACTGACCTGGGGAGTTCATCTTTCAGTGTCCTGTCTTTTTGCCTTTCCATACTGTTCATGGTGTTCTCAAGGCAAGAATACTGAAGTGGTTTGCCATTCTCTTCTCCAGTGAACAACATTTTGTCAGAAGTCTCCACCATGACCTGTGTCTCTTGGGTGACCCTACATGGCATGGCTCATAGGTTCATTGAGTTAGAGAAGGCTGTGGTTCATGTAATAAGTTTGGTTAGCTTTCTGTGATTATGGTTTTCATTCTATCTGCCCTCTGATGGATAAGGATAAGAGGATAATGGAAGCTTCCCCGCATCCGAGGTCAGGTGCAGCAGCCGAGAGGAGCTACCCGCGTCCAAGGAATGGTGGCTACATGGGTACAAGAGGGCCTAGAGGAGCTATTCCACGTTCAAGGTCAGGAGGGATGGTGGTGAGGAGATACCCCGCGTCCAAGGTAAGGAGCAGCGGCTGCACTTTGCTGGAACAGCTGTGAAGAGATGCCCCGTGTCCAAGGTAAGAGAAACCCAAGTAAGATGGTAGGTATTGCAAGAGGGCATCAGAGAGCAGACACACTGAAACTATATTCACAGAAAACTAGTCAATATAATCACACTAGGATCACAGCCTTGTCTAACTCAATGAAACAAAGCCATGCCCTGTGGGGCCACCCAAGATGGGCGGGTCATGGTGGAGAGGTCTGACAGAATGTGGTCCACTGGAGAAAGGAATGGCAAACCACTTCAGTATTTTTGCCTTGAGAACTCCATGAACAGTATGAAAAGGCAAAATGATAGAATACTGAAAGAGGAACTCGCNTGGACGTGAGTCTGAGTGAACTCCAGGAGTTGATGACGGACAGGGAGGCCTGGCGTGCTGCGATTCATGGGGTGGCAAAGAATAAGACACGACAGGGTGACTGAACTGAACTGAATTGAACTGATGGGGAAGACTGACTGAGGGGGAAACTGGGTCTTGTTCTGATGGACAGGGGGGTCATGATCAGTAATCTTTAATCCAAATTTCTGTTGAATGATGGGGTTCCTTTCCCTCCTTGTTGTTTGAACTGAGGCCAAACTATGGTGGAGATAATAAAGATAATGGCTACCTCCTTCAAAACGCCCCATAAGACACTGCTGCACTCAGTGTCCCTAAGCGTACAACAGGCCAGTGTCAACCCATGCCTCTGCCAGAGACTCCTGTACATTCACAGGCAAGTCTGCATCAGTCTCTTGTGGGGTCACTGCTCCTTTCTACCTGTCATAATTGTCTTTACCTGGAGATACTTAAGAAAGCATTATAAAAGGCAATATCATAAAAATTGTTTAAATGAATTGTAAAATGTTAGACTTTCAAAGGTGGACTGTAAGAAAATTTATACAGAATCAAGAACACTCTTGCCTAGTTTGTATGTCTTGTGAGAAATATCAAGAGAAAGCTGCATCTTTGGAGCATTAAAGGGAAAGACTCTGTATTTGAAATTTAGTTACTAATGTTGGCTCATCTAAATATGTTTTCCCTTGTAAATTTAAAGTTTTATCTTTTTTTTTTTGAATCATCAGAAAAAGACTTCTGACTATATACTTTTTAAGGGTCTTCTGGTGGTTAGGTACCCTCTAGTTTAGATCTTTGTGTAATCTAATCCCTAGTCTTTGGTCTAGTTAGGAATTACTGGTATGATCATTCACCTTGAGCCGGACATCCTGGAGCTTGAAGTCAAGAAGGCCTTAGGAACCATTACTACAAATAAAGCTAGTGGAGGTGATGGAATTCCAGCTGAGCTATTTCAAGTCCTAGAAGATGATGCTGTTAAGGTGTTGCACTCCATATGCCAGCAAATATGTGAAACTTAGCAGTGGCCACAGGCTTGAAATGTCACTTTTCACTCCAATACTGAAAAAGGGCAGTGCAAGAGAATGTTCAAATTATCGCACAGCTGGACACATTTCACACGCTAACAAAGTAATGTGCAAAATCCTCTAAGCTAGGCTTAAACAGTATGAAAACTGAGAACTTCCAGATGTTCAAGCTAGATTTAGAAAAGGCAGAGGAACAAGAGATCAATTTGCTAACATCCATGGGATCATAGAAAAAGCAGCAGGATTCCAGNTTCACACGCTAACAAAGTAATGTGCAAAATCCTCTAAGCTAGGCTTAAACAGTATGAAAACTGAGAACTTCCAGATGTTCAAGCTAGATTTAGAAAAGGCAGAGGAACAAGAGATCAATTTGCTAACATCCATGGGATCATAGAAAAAGCAGCAGGATTCCAGAAAAACATCTACTTTTGCTTCATTGACTATGCTAAAGCCTTTGACTGTGTGGATCACAACAAACTGCGAAACATTCTTATAGAGTTGGGAATATCAGACCACCTGACCTGCCTCCTGAGAAACCTATATGTAGATCAAGAACCAAACAGTTAGAACCTGACATGGAACAATACACTGGTTCCAAATTGGGAAAGGAGTATTTCAAGGTTATACATTGTCACTCTGCTTATTTAACTTATATGCAGAGTACATCATGTGAGATTCCAGGCTGGAAGAAGCACAGGCTGAAATCAAGATTTCTGGGAGAAATATCTATAACCTCAGATATTTGAATAACATCACCCTTATGGCAGAAAGTGAAGAGGAACTAAGGAGCCTTTTGATGACGGTGAAGGAAGAGAGTGAAAAAGCTGGCTTAAAACTTAACATTCAAAAAGCTAGGACCATGGCATCTGGTCCTATCACTTCATGGCAAATATATAAGGAAACAATGGAAACAGTGACAGATTTTATTTTCTTGGACTCCAAAGGTCACTGCAGATGGTGATTGCAGCCATGAAATTAAAAGATGCTTGCTTCTTGGAAGAAAAGCTACGGTGCACCTGCTGCTGCTGCTAAGTCACTTTAGTCGTGTCCGACTCTGTGCAACCCCCATAGACTGCAGCCCATCAGGCTCCCTTGTCCCTGGGATCCTCCAGGCAAGAACACTGGAGTGGGTTGCCATTTCCTTCTCCGATGCATGAAAGTGAAAGGTGAAAGTGAAGTTGCTCAGTCGCGTCCTACTCTTAGCGACCCCATGGCCTGCAGCCTACCAGGCTCCTCCATCAATGGGATTTTCCAGGCAAGAGTACTGGACTGGGGTGCCATTGCCTTCTCCATGGTGCACCTAGACAACATATTAAAAAGTAGAGACATTTCTTTGCCAACAAAGGTCCATCCATTCAGAGCTATGGTTTGTCCAGTAGTCATGTATGAATGCGGAGAAGTAAATCTTAGATTTAGTAAATCTTAATTTACTAAAAACATATATGGTGCCATGAGTTAATGGATATTGTTCAGGGTTAGGGCATAGATTTACAGGTCATTATCGTATAGGTGATAAGTGAAATTAAAATTATAGAGTTTGTGCTGAGAAAACAGCATAGACAAGGATGGATTCTTATAGGAGAAAAGCTCGCACAAAACATTGGAAACAAAATATTAAGACAAGACATTAATGAACATCAGAGAAAATTGGGATAATTAGTTTGATCATTGACCTTAAAGCAAGTTGCTTTATAAAGTGATGAGAGGAAGGAAAGGCAGTTCACAGCACTTAAACCACAGAGTTTGAAGTAAAGATAAGTGATACAAAAATGGACTTTATTTTCTGAAAATTTGACTGAAAGAGTTCAAACCATAGCTGTAAATGATAATGAGATTTTAATACAGCCAGTATCACAAAATAATGAGACAATAATGATGGGAACCATTATTCTTTAACTGAAATACCAAGAAAACAAAAAGCAGATCAATAACCATTCAAAAATCAGTGAAGAAAATCCTAAATGTTAAATAAGAATATTAACCACATATTTAAAGTGATGTTAATTTGGTTTCTTACCTGTAGATTTCTAAGTGATATTCAATCACCAAACTATTGGCATAGCGTTATATAACAATCATATAAGTTTGAAAACAATTGAATTTCAAATAAAAACTAAAAAGAAAATCATTAATATTAAAATATTTATTTCATTTTTGTTGGATAATAGATCAAAAAATTTGAAGTGCAGCCCTACCAGATAAGAAATATATTTTATAAGGTAAATCAAATGTTTTAGGTCAGTGCTGACCAATGGAAATATAATGTGGAAAACATATGTATATTTTCTAGCACCACATACTAACAGTATTAAAAAAAAAGAGAGGAAGTTAAATTTAATATATTGCACTTAACCTAACACCAAATACTATCACTTAAACATTTAATCAATATAAAATGTTTAATGAGATATTTTTGTTCGTTTTTTGAATACGTTTTTGAAATCTAGTATATATTTTACGTTTACAAGACATCTTATTTCAGACCAGCCACAGTTTAACTGCTTAGTAGCCACATGTGGCTCTGTGCTAGATAGTATGTGCTCAGTCGATCAGTCCTGTCTGACTCTCTGTGACTACGTTATAGTTTAAGATTCTAAAGAACTTATAAAAAAGTCACACTTATGTGGTTCAGTATTATAATGTTTTAATTCATTGTTATGAGAAATTTCATTTTATTCTCTTCTTTTCTCCCAGCCTCTGGGTTATTCTATTTCTTCAGACTATTTAGATTTAGACCATTTTTATTTTATATAGACACAGTTCTCA
>SJYA01003257.1:1131521-1184325 GCA_006410615.1 Neotragus moschatus
TTAAATGCTCACACTGTTCTTTATAAACAGGTTCCTTCAAACTAAATTCTTAACATAAATGTATTCTTTTGAGCATAACAAAAACCTCATCCTCTATGTCCATTAGGAAGGGATAAGGAAAGTGTAGTCCTTAACTGATCTCATTCCATTTTGTTGATGATGGCAGGTACAAAATGGGGGCCACACGTCCTCAGATATTGAGATACTGATGTTTGGCTTCTCTCACTGAGTAAGTTAGACCTTTGACCATAGGTTTTTCACTGTCTATTGGCTGGATTTTGTTACTAACTCAGTTCTAGAGATTGCCTTCAGATCTGCAAAATGCTCATCTATTGTCTTTATACAACAGATATAATCAGGTATGATACAAAGATATAACAGGAAGGCACAGAAATACACACTAGATATAACACTATCAGGATAGTTTTTGACCCTACTCAGAGTGCTCTTGACATTTCCACTATCTGTCAACATTACACTTTGCTGTGTTAAAAGTGAAGGTCCAGCCATGTTTTCTTCCTCATTAAAATTGATTAAGTTGCATTTCCTTGGTTCTTTTTGTTTGTTTTTCCTCTATGTTTTTCATGGCTTGATTTTTTCATTCTGGATTGTTTTGTTTTCTAACACATGTTAGTCCTTTAAATATTCAGATCCTGTTCTTGTTTCAGAAAACAATTTTTAATCATAATTTCTTCTTTATCTTTCTAATATTAATTTTATAAATTATATTATATGGAAGTATTTTGGAACATTTGTTCTCTTTCATTTTCTTTTCCACTATTCTAAATGGTTTTTTTCTTCATTTAATAAAATACCAATCTTTTCTTCTACAGAGAAATAGGATTTTCATCATGAATTATTGCATCCATTTATATATTAGCTTTTGATAGATTTATTTTGTTCATAAATGTCTTTCTTGAGTTTTGCAATTTATATACTTTTTCTCTCTGTTGTATATCCTCATGTCTTTGAGATCTTGTCATATCCAATTAATTTTCTAAGCAAAAGTTTTTATAGCAACTTTTATGTGTCTGTGAAATGTTATACTCTTCTTAGAGAGTTTAACTTCCATCTTGGTATTTTTTAGTGGTTTTCTGTGTGTAAATTCTACTTTTTTTCCCCCTAATTTGTCTATATGATGTCTATTTTAAGAGATTTAATGTAATCTATTTTCTTTATTATGTTATATGGAGATCTTCTATCACTAGTTTTAACTTACCTGAAACCTGTTTCTCTTCTTCACTGAACTGCAATCTAAATTTCCTTTGGTTTTGTACTTGAGTGTAAACAAACAGAGAGAGAACTCAGTGGAATGTGTGAAATACTTTATTGAAGGAAATGGTTCTAAGCTTGATTGTTTGTTTTTCTATGAGATTTTTGTAGATGTCTTGTCAAATGTTCTCCATCAAATAGTAATTATATATTCCACTTCAATGGGGGGAGACAGTTGAATATTGCACTATACTCCCAATTCACTTTGGGAAATCAGGACAGCTACTTAGTTAAGAAACAGTTGGAAATGGTAAATTATATATGGAATTTAGAAAGATGTTAACGATAACCCTGTATGCAAGACAGCAAAAGAGACACAGACGGACTCTGTGGTAGAGGGCGAGGGTGGGATGATTTGGGAGAATGACATTGAAACATGTATATGATCATATGTGAAATAAATCACCAGTCCAGGTTTGATGCATGATACAGGGTGCTCAGGGCTAGTGCACTGGGATGGCCCAGAGGGATGGGATGGGGAGGGAGGTAGGAGGGGGGGTTCAGGATGGGGAACACATGTACACCCATGGTGGATTCATGTCAATGTGTGGCAAAACCAATACAATATTGTAAAGTAATTACCTCCAATTAAATAAATTTATGTTAAAAAAAAAAGGAAAAAAAAAATCCCAATAGTCAGTTCAGTTCAGTTCAGTTCAGTCGCTCAGTCATGTCCAACTCTTTGAAACCCCATAAATCGCAGCAGGCCAGGCCTCCCTGTCCATCACCAACTCCCAGAGTTCACTCAGATTCACAACAATCGAGTCAGTGATGCCATCCAGCCATCTCATCCTTGGTCGTCCCCTTCTCCTCCTGCCTCCAATCCCTCCCAGCATCAGAGTCTTTTCCAATGAGTCAACTCTTCGCATGAGGTAGCCAAAGTACTGGAGCTTCAGCTTCAGCATCATTTCTTCCAAAGAAATCCCAGNCTCCCAAATCATCCCACCCTCTCCCTCTCCCACAGTGTCCAAAAGGCTGTTCTACACATCTGTGTCTCTCTTGCTGTCTCTACTGCCCATGTTTGAAAGGTGAAATTTTTATAGTGAATGTAGAAAATAATCATATGATCCTTTCCAAATTAAACTATACTGAAATAAAACATAATAATCATAATTTCAAGATAACTCTTTTTGCTTTCAGCTTAAATTCAATTACTCTATGTTGTAAGAATAATAATGAGAAGGAAACTTAATCTTATAAATGTACTTGTATAATGAAGAGACATACATCTTAAGAAGTGTTGACTAGACTCTGTGACCTGACTGCTAGCAAATGTTATAGATAAGATAGTCACTGTTAAAATCCAATTAGCATCATTTAGTTCAAAGAAGAAATTAGAAATAAGTATTCATTAATTCTTTCAAAGATGTATCTATTGAGCTTCCATTATGAGTACAGAAGTTTTCTAGATTCAAAGTATACAGCAGAAAATGAGGCACAAAAAGTCTTACATGCTAGAGGGTGTGATAGTAATATACAAGCAGACAAAGAAACATACAATATAACTGGAGACTCCATGAAGAAGAATGAGGTAGGACAAAGGATAGAGAGTTATAGTTGATTAATTGAGTGTGTTGCTTTTCAGAGAGATCTATATGAAATGATTTATGCATCTAATATATTTGATGAAATAGTTTTAAGAATTTAGTTCATATAAAATATTTCTAGTTTATTTTCATGACAGTTTACATGTGTCTCTTCATAGGATTTGGCACTTATACAAAAGAAAATATTTCCAAGCATTTGATAAATTTTGAATATACTCTCAACTAAGTGATGAAATGCTGAAGCTGAAACTCCAGTACTTTGGCCACCTCATGCGAAGAGTTGACTCATTGGAAAAGACTCTGATGCTGGGAGGGATTGGGGGCAGGAGGAGAAGGGGAAGACCGAGGATGAGATGGCTGGATGGCATCACTGACTCGATGGGCATGAGTCTGAGTGAACTAAAGGAGTTGGTGATGGACAGGGAGGCCTGGCGTGCAGTGATTCATGGGGTCGCAAAGAGTCAGACACGACTGAGCAAATGGACTGAACTGAACTGAACTGAAGTAATGAAAAATCATAGAATGATTGTATTGATGTTGAAATAACACGATGGCAGAAAATTAAAGAAGCGCCAGCTCATCAAATCTGCTATTGAAATGTGTTCAGACAGATATTAGGTAGATAAGCATTAGTAAATTAAGGTGATGACAGCTTTAAGAAAAAAAGTCATGACATAAATGTGAATTCATTAAGTTTTCAAATTGATGACATTCCAAATTCACTTTTAAAGAAATAGGAAGTGATATGCAGAATGTCCATGCTTATACTAATTTCATTGGCTGAGCTGAGTGAAGGTGTTGACACAAATTTTTCTAAGGAGAAAAGAAGTCCCTTTTTTTATGACAAAGAAAACCCATTATTGAAATACTTACCTGATACAACATGATTCTACAAATTTGCATGTTTTGTTGTTTTAAAAAGCTAAATAAACTTGATTAGATAATTCTGTGTTGCAAAGATACCACCTTGAATTAAATGTTCATTGACTCAGAATTCAGTGAGAAAACTCAAACAAGGTTTGGGCTCAAGCCTTAACAATTTGACTTTTACAATTTTGAGTGAAGTAATTAAAAAATAAATAATAAATAATATTGTCTCTGAGATTTTTTAAAATTATACTTTTGGGAATGCAAAAATGTTATATGATATATTTGGAGAGGTACATCCAACCTGAAAAATAAACTATAGTTTTTGATAATCTATTCATCAACTTCCTCCAAATGAAAATTCAAGAAAGTACTTTATACCTGGATTTCTAAATGTAAATGGCATGTTATTTTTATTTTCAATTTTCTAGCCCAGCAAGCTGAGCATTGCAATTTAGACTTTATGTAAATATTATACTCACAATATTTATAATTAAAATACATTTCAGTTTCTCATTTTACAATAAGAATACTATTCACAATGTCAGATAATAAAGGTTTACTAGACAGTATATATCCAATTTAAAGTGCAGAAATAAATTGAAATAAAAATACAACTGTTATCTGGAATAGCCAGTTTTAATATATTATTTAAAGTAAAGTGATTTAAAAGTAAATTAAAAGTTTTATAATAAGCAAATGTTAACATTTTATGATATATAAACATTTAATTACATAGAGAAATATTATTATTTAGATATGAGAGTAGCGCTAGTAGTAAAGAACACGCTTGCCATTGCAGGAGAAATAAGAGACACGAGTTTGATCCCTGAGTCAGGAAGTTCCCCTGGAACGGGGCATGGCAACACACTGCAGTATTCTTGCCTGGAGAATCCCATGGACTGAGGAGCCTGGTGGGCTGCAGTCCATAGAGGTACAAAGAATCAGACACGACTGAAGTGACAGCACACACACATAGAATAATTAGATTCTTAAGCTAGAAATTTTGGAAATCATTGTTATGAAAAATATGGAGCTGCTTAAGGGTTTTGCAAAGGGTTACTTTTGAGTTTAGATAGCTCCTTAAGGCCACACAGTGAACACTCTAATAAGGTGTGTACAATGGGAAGCAGGGAGGACATTGAGAATTCTATTATGAAATTGCAGAGCACAGTGAGAAAAAGCTAAAATGTGAGGGGTGGCAACAGAGATTGCAAAGAGAGAAATAATCCAGATGGACTCAAAATTATTTCAGGAATGAAAAAGATGTTTTTGTTAATTGGAAGTGAGGAACAAAAACATATTCTGCTCTATAAAGATAAGGTGTCATTATTCTCAAGACTGGTCATATGATTAACCATGGGAAGAACCAGGACTAGGAGCATAGTCTCACTAAACTGAAAAATCCAGTGGCTGCTTGTCTCCTGTGAGTGTTGCAAGAGTAGTGTTAGTCTTTCCAACATCTCAGTGAAGATTTTGTTCTCACCTATGAATCTCCTTCTGCCTCATGGGTGGCCACCTGATATAAATAGCCAACTCACTGGAAAAGACTGAAGGCAAAAAGAGACAGAGGCGCAAAGGATGAAAGGTTAGATAGCATCACCGACTCAATGGACATGAGTTTGAGCAAACTCTGGGAGACAGTGAAGGACAGGGAAGCCGGGTGTGCTGTGGTCCATGAGGTCACAAAGAGTCAGACATGGCTTAGCAACAGAACAACAACACAACATCCCATCAAACTAGAAACCCATATGGACTAACAACTGATTCTGAACCCTGAGGATTTACTGAAGGCAAATGGAAGCAGGCCAACTAGGCGCACTGTCCTAACTTCATCATTAGTTGGCTGATTAGCGACTTATTATTATGGGATACTCATTTAAGATGGAATACGCTCTATATCATCTTTGTACCTCTTCTTGAAGATTCCAGTAGAGGGGAATTCTATGTTTCCAGTAACTACACAATTTAATTTGGATAATGATAAATACTAGGATGCTGTCCCTTGATTCAAAATAGAAGTACCTTACCTTTCAACAAGTGATGCTGGGTTTACCTACAGTCTAGGGCCACGCAGAACAAATTCTAATTAGTCTCCTTGATTTACCACTACTTCCAAAAATGCAGACAATGTTCATACTTATATCCCTGGCTACTGATCACTTCTGTAGAATAAATATCCTTATTTCCTAGTCCTTTGCCTTGATTCCTCACGTGATATGATTCTAATCCTGGCAATTGTCCTGTGAATGTGTCTGCAACTCTCCTAACATTTTCCAAAAACTTCAGGCCTATCCAGCCTGGTGCCGTTAGAATAGAACATGTTCCACCACCTATCCCATGGTGCCGTTAGAATAGAACATGTTCCTTGCCTCTGCCTTGGGTTTCTTTCAGGTCACTTGCTGGAAGCTGGGCATTCATGCACAGTATCATGTTGAATTTTTCAAATGAGGGTTATAAGAACAGTATAATGGGAGCCACTCATGGTCAGTTTTCCCTGGAGGCTTCAGTGGAACCCACTCAAGTGCTGCATACAATTGTGCTGTGAAGGATAAAGGCCTCATCAGCTGCCACCCTCCTGTTCTCACTGCACCAGGAAGAGTGCACCACCCTCCCTCTCTCATTTATTACCCTCCTTTTTTTTTGCACAGCCACCCAAACCAAATGGGGGGGGGGAGAAAGAAATACCAATAGCTAAAATAATAGCATATTCTTTGTACAGATGACACTGAAGTAGAGTTGGATATGCAACATTAACACTCATGCCATGTTTCAAGACAGCCAGGTCAACAAACACTGGAACACAGAAAACTAATTCAGAGATGAAAACAGGTGGAATTCTTGGCTAGATTATGTCAACTGATACATTTCATGATAATTCTTATTCATTAGAGTAGCCTTAGGATGGTGTTTATCATGACACTGTGAGCACCAGGAAGAAGACTTTAAATTTCATACATTACGCTCTAAAAGCTAACAGTTCTTGAATATTTTCCCTAGTTCCTCAAATCATTGACTGAGCAGGTTGCTCAATACCAGGGAAAAGTATTTTGATTTGTTCTATAAGAAAGTCTCATTTAAATGGAAGAAACAGGCATTTAATGAAAACCTAGGAGTACCAAACATTGTACTAATACACTGGCTTTACTCAAGAATTTTTAGCACTAGATCTTGACTATTTATTTGTGTGTTTTGATTTACTTCTCAGTAGTATTTTATAAGTACCGTTACCACTGTTTTTTGCCTAAACTAAACTGAGGCTGAGAAACCAAGCCATATGTTCACAGTGAGAAAACCAACTCAGAGCAAACTTGGATTTGCCCCTCATTTGACTCAAAG
The DNA here is from genome assembly GCA_006410615.1 of Neotragus moschatus. Classification (NCBI taxonomy): domain Eukaryota; kingdom Metazoa; phylum Chordata; class Mammalia; order Artiodactyla; family Bovidae; genus Neotragus; species Neotragus moschatus. The sequence continues at coordinate 1,138,547 of SJYA01003257.1, forward strand.
CCCACACCTGTGGTCTTGTCCATTTGCAAACTCTACTACGACTTTTATTTCATAATGCCTCCTATTAAACCCCTTTTCTGTAGGTGAAAGCCTATAACAATACAGTGAAACATGTTTCTACAGTTAAATCCTACACAAGTCTGAGGTCAATTTTAATTTCCACTGGGCCTTGAATGCCTACTCCATCTTTGGTTAATGCCAAACAATTTAGTGCTGAATATAATCAATATTGTTTTGTTTTGTTCATTTAGCTTTTACTGTACTCTGTTATTTCTTTGTGGAAAGTAATAGAAAAGAAGTCAGCCTCTTGAGTATATAATCAAACATTCAGCAGATCTATCTGATCAAGGAAAAAATAATCTAATTTCTAATAGGTTGTCTTGTTCCTAAACCTTATGAACATATCTTATTCATAAACATTAACATTTATGAAAATGCATCTTGCAGTATTCAAACATTTTGACATTTCTATGATGCCACCTAGTAGAAAGAGAAACAGTAATGACATCAGTGGGAACTAAGCTGAATTCTGGCTTCAACATTTTCTCACTCTACAACCTTTAGAAAACACATAAGAAGATATTTATACTCTATCATCTGTAAATAGAGTTTCTTTCTACCATGAAGCTGAGTTGAAGACAAGTGTGATAACACATGAAAAACAATTATTATTGTCTCTTATTTGGTTTATTGCCAGAACTGAGGATTACTACTAACTTCAGGACTAAAAACTGTGGATGTTGTCAAATAATTTCTAACTAAAACAGAACAATTCTCAAAAAAAAAAAAAAAAAAAATAGACAAAATTCATTGTATATCTATTCTTATTTGGCTGAAGAGTTAGAAGTGATAAATATTTAATGCAATTCAATTTTCATGCCCCTAATGCTAATGCTTTTTCTATTTTCTCTCTCTTCTCTGTTAATGGTCTAAATCTGCTTAGAAACTTGTTTTTGTATTTTGTTTCTCTTTGAGTATAATATTCGCTGTTCTGAAGCCTGCTGACACTGTGTACAATAATGATTTGTATACTTGGCTCACTATTTCCTTACCTACTGCCAATTTCATAATGAAAGAAGAAAACGTGTTTTAAAAAGGAGAAGAAAGTGAGAGAGGGGACATGAGAATGGAGAAGCACATAGACAATAGCACTGTGAGGTGTTCAAGCATTTTAAAGATGAACAACATCAGATAGGTCTTTTGACTATATTGGAAGCTATTTAACTCATTTTTATAAAGGCTTCTTATTATCAAATTGTTACTTTCATAATTATGATAAGTGGAGTGGAACTGGTGGGACTACAGCCACTCGTATTTCTTTGAAATGCAGATTGGCCTTGGATTCTGTAGTTTACAATATCCTGAAATTAGGACACAGCTCAGGGGTGGGAAGGTAAAGGTGGTGGGAGTTCTAACTCAAGAACATCTGATTGCTGCAGTCACTATGTTGAAATGTTTCCACAAATATTATTTTTCAAAACAAACAGAAACACTCTGTATTCAATAAATCTATTGAGTAAAGTGCCTGGTAATTGGCTTTTTAACAACCTGTTAGTATTTTCCATGAAGTAGTTCTCCAAAAAATTTAAAATATTTATTACTTGGCCATTTTAAATTCCATTAGGGATAAATGTTAGAGCTTCCCTGGTGATACCTTTTGGCACTTTGGTTACCATTACTTATCAAGAGAGTATAAGGGAACTATTACACAGAAAATCATAGAAGCATGCCTAAACAATGACCTTGGCTACATACAATAAACACATATACTGTCTTCAGTTCATTTTGGATCTGTCACTCAGTGGTGTCTGACTGTGATCCCATGGATTGTAGCAAGTCAGGGTTCCCTGTGCATCACCAACTCCCAGAACTTGCTTAAACTCATATCCATCGAGTCGGTGATGCCATCCAGCTGTCTCATCCTCTGTCATCCCCTTCTCCTCTTGCCTTCAATCTTTCGCAGCATCTTGAAACTTCAGCTTCAGCCTCAGTCCTTCCAATGAATATTCGGGACTGCTTTCCTTTAGGATAGACTGATTTGATCTCCTTGCAGCCCAAGGGACTCTCAAGAATCTTCTCCACCTCCACAGTTCAAAAGCATCCATTTTTCAGCATTCAGCTTTCTTTATGGTCCAACTCTCACATCCATACGTGACTACCAGAAAAACCTTAGCTTTGACTAGATGAACCTTTGTCAGCAAAGTAATGTCTCTGCTTTTTAATATGCTGTCTAGGTTGGTCAAAGCTTTTCTTCCAAGGAGCAAGCGTCTTTTAATTTCATGGCTGCAGTCACCATCTGCAGTGATTTGGGAGCCTATGAAAATAGTCTGTCACTGTTTCCGTTGTTTCCCCATCTATTTGCCATTAGTGACGGGACCGAACTCAGGGAGTTGGTGATGGACAGGGATGCCTGGCATGCTGCAATTCATGGGGTCGCAAAGAGTCAGACACGACTGAGCGACTGAACTGAACTGAACTGATGGGACCGAATGCCATGATCTTCGTTTTTTGAATGAATTTTGTCTTTAAAAAAAAAAAAAAAAAGCCTTTCCTCTTTCCCCTCTTTTTCTGTCAATCCTAAGAAAACCAAGCCTTGCACATTAATTTACATTTTTGTCTCTTTAACCTTATATAATAAAATGGATCATTAATTTTGGGAGGCAATATTGCATAGTGATTAAAAGTAGAAGCAAAACATCCATCAGTTCAAAACTACATTCTAAATTCATTAGTGGCATAACCTTGAACTAGCTACTTCCTAACTTTGAATCTCAGATCCTATCTATAAATTGCGAAAAATTGTAACACTGTATTTATAAAGTTTCCCGAAGAAATGAAGAACTGACTTTAAGTTCTTAGGCAAATACAGTTAAGAGCTCAATGAATAAAGGCCCCTGCTTGTTTGTCTTCATTAAGCCCACAGTAACTGGATTGAACACACATGTAGTACGGTAAGAACACAGGGTCACCAAAGGAAAAATGATAGAAAATTAATCTAATATTTCATAATTGGCTTTCAAATAAGTTTCAAAATTGTAGTGATTACAAAAGGGTTTATTGTAGATGTAAAAAAGCCCAATCATTAATGTATTTACATAAAAAGTTATCATTTCCTCATGAGATATGAAGTAATGGGGTATATTTCTACTAGCATTATTAGTTCAGTTTCTATACGATACTGTAAAAGACAAAATTTTCTAATTTAAAGATTTGCTATTTTAACTTTTAAATTTGCTACTCTGTATTTAGTCATGGGTGTTATGTGACTGCTTTTTTCTGTAACCACCATATCCACGTTCAATATAGTGCTAGTGGAGTGTGGGTGCTATCTGTGGAGGAGAAATAATTCTGTTCTGATGATTTCTGAATAAGCACCTTTGCTGATATTTTATTATCCCGATCTGGCTCAAACTATACTTCCAGCAGCAACTGACAGCAAGTTTTTCACTAGGAAAATTGCTACTTCCAACAAATTACCGCCTTTGTTCACAAGAAAAACACTCCACAAAGTGGTTATAGGAAGAACATGCCTCAAAATAATAAAGGCCATATATGACAAAACTACAGCCAACAGCATACTCAGTAGCAAAATCTGAAAGCATTCCCCCTAAGATCAGAAACAATGCAGGGATGCCGGCTATCAACGTGTTCAGTCAACATAGCATTGGAAATTCTAGTCATAGAAATCAGGCTAAAAAAAATAAATACAACGAATTCCAACTGGAAAGGAAGACATAAAACTGTCATTGTTAGCACATGACATACTATATGTAGAAAATCCTAAGGATGCCACAAAACATAAATTCAGTAAAGTTGCAGTATGCAAAACTAAAATACTCTAATCTACTATGTTTCTGTATACTAAAAATAGACTATCAGAAAAAGAAATTAAGAAAAAAATCCCACTTATAACTGCATCAAAAAGAATAAAATACCTAGGAATAAATCAAAGAGGTAAACATTTTGTACTCAGAAAACTGTTAAGACATTGACAAATGATATTGAAAATGACACAAACATGGGTTGGAAAATTAACCTCCTTAAATAATCATACTTCCCAAGGCAATCTATAAATTCAGTGGAATTCTTATCAAAACACTGATGTCAATTTTAACAGCAGTAGAAAAATTCTGAAATCTGTAAGGGAACAAAAAAGACCCAGAATTGTGAAAATACTCTTGAGAAAGAACAGAGCTGGAATTATTGTGGTCCCTAATTTCAAACTACACTCCAAAGCTAAAATAATCAAAGCGGCACATGGATTACTGAGTGACTAACACTTTCACTTTCATAATATTTGCACAGAAACAGACACAGAGATCAATGAAGTAGAATAGAGAGCCCAAAAATAAACCCACATTTATAGTTAATTACTCTATGACAAAAGTGACAGGAATATACAATGGAAAAAAGGCAGCATCTTCAATAAACGATTGAAGCTACATGCTGGACAGCTACATGCAAAAAAATCAAACTGGAGTACTTTCTCACACTATACACAAAAATAAACTCAAAATGGATTAAAGTCTTAAATATTAAGACCTTAAACCATAAAACTTCTAGATAATACCATAAGCAACATGCTCTTGGGCATTAGTCTTAGAATTATTTTTGGATATATTTTCTCAACAAGGAAAGCCAAAGCATAAATAAACAAACAGTACTACATCAAACTAAAAAGCTTATTCACAGCAAAGAAAACTAACACAATTAAAAGATCATGTACTAAATGGGAGAAGATTTTGTAAATTATATATGTAATAAAGCGTCTGCCTACAATGCAGGAGACCCGGGTTTGAGCCCTGGGTTGAGAAGAGTCCCTAGAGAAGGAAATGGCAATCCACTCCAGTACTATTGCCTGGAAAATCCCATGGACAGAGGAGCCTGGTAGGCTACAGTCTATGGGGTTGCAAAGAGTCGGACACGACTGAGTGACTTCACTTCAAAAGTTATGTCTCCAGTTATAAAATAAGTCACAGTGCTGTAATTATAGCATAAGCAAAGTCATCATATGACCAATAATACTGAATAACTTTGAATAAAATGTCAGAGCACCTGTACCTCCTGCCATCTGGGCTAGTTAGAAAGCTTTCCTGGGAGCTGGGATCCCAAGTGACCTTCACTTCTAGTCATAGTATAGAAGAGAGAAATTAAGACAAAAGCTTGACTATAGCTAAACCTTAGGATAATCAATGACCTATTTTTTATAACCCTGACATGAAAACATGAATGATACATTCAAATTTATTTCTTCAATATCTTTACTAAGAAATATGAAAAATATGGCATTTAGCAGTAAGAATAGAAATGGAAGGGGCATAACAAAGGAAGACAAGGGAGAAAACCAAAGATGAGAAATGGCAGAAGCTATGAATAATAACTCACATAAATTAGAAGATGAAGGAGACTGATCAAAAAGGAGAGAATAAGCAGCATATCTAAATTAGTTATTCCCACATATGGCAAATCCTGAACAGAACCTCAAAGTAACCACCACTGTTGAGGTGTTTCTGATTGCCCTGAACCAGAAACAACCATCAACAGCTATTCACCTGAAGCCTTGTATTTTTCAGTTGAGGCTACCACAGACTCAGCATAATTTAACTTGGGAAAGCCTAGAAAAAAATAATTCAGTCATATCTGATTCTGGACAAATTCAAATGGGATTTAACTCACACAGAGTTCAAGCAGTATTATGTGTATTTCTGAAGGACTAGCCCATAAATCCATGAAGGTCACATTTAGCTGTTTCACTGTAGTTTTAGATTTTTTGGTTTTTTTAGTTTATTTGCTTGATTCTGATTTAAACAAATCTCCAAACCCAGATAAAATTAAGCGATCACTTACCTCCCAATATTACCCATCTTCAAGACATTTTTTGAAACTCCACCCTACAAGTTAGTCTTGTAAAGAGAAATATGAACCACTATTTTTATCTCATCTTATTTAAAACCATAAATATTAGTGATGAACTTCATAACCTGCCTTGTTTAGCAACAAGAAAATTTAGCTGTTTCTAAAAATTGATCATTTATCTGTGAAGAATGAAAAATTTCATTTACTAAATTTATTCAAAGCAATTTTTTTCTTGGTTCCAGTGGCCAATCCTACTGAGGAGTTCCAGAAATGTCTCATGTATCATTGAAATAACTCCTAGCTACTGAGGGTGACTAAATTGAAGAATATTGTCTGAATGAAAACAAACAAACAAAAAAACCCTTCTGGCCAGAGCCTGTGACTTTTATTTAATAATATGAGCTGACTATTTCGTGGATGCTGGGTGTGCCAAAATATCAGGGGATGCCAGGTGGAAAGCATCCAGGAAGAATCAGCATAGGATGGTGGATTTGAGTCTCTGCATTTCTAACCTATGACCTCAAAATACATCATGATTCCTGGTGATTGGACTGTAAAATTTATGTAGGTAATCTTGGAAACAATGATAAGAAGACTGAATTGGAATGAGCCTTTGGCTATTATGGATCACTCTGAAGTGTGTGCCCTGAAGAAGGAAATGGCAACCCACTCCAGTACTCTTGCCTGAAGAATTCCATGGACAGAGGATCCAGGACGGCTACAGTCCATGGGATCACAGAGAGTCGGAAATGACTGTGCGACTTTTTCCAAAGTGCGTGAGTTGCAAGAAACCCTCCAGACTTTGCTTTTGTGGAATTTGAAGATCCCCGAGATGCAGCGGATGCTGTCTGAAATGTAGATGGGAGAGCACTATGTGGCTGCCAAGTAAAAATGGAACTGCCAAAAGGTGAAAAGACAAGTCAAAATTGTGGCCCGCTGCCCTCCTGGGGTCGTTGCCTTCAAGGTGATTCATCAGAGGAGGATTACTCCCCTTTGACACAAATCTCCAAGACAAGAGAAGTTTCTCTTGCAGTAGGACTAGGTCCTTTTCTAAAGATAGGGAGAAGAGAGAGATCACTGTCCCAGGAGAGAAATCACAAGCTGAGCCTATCTTTCTCTAGGTCTTGTAGCCAATCTAGATCAATAGAAGACCAGTTTTCTAGAGGAACGTGGTATATAGGAAATAACTTTGACAAGAGTATGTACAGAAAATTCAAGTTTTGTTTGAGACTTCATAAGTTTGTTGCACTTTTGAGATGTTTTATCTGTTCACATTTCTTTGTCTGTTGTAACAGTGACACGTGAAGTTGTCATCCTCGGTGGTTTGAAGTTGATCATATGAAGCATGTAATATCAAGAACTGTTACTTTAGAATGTTCCCTTAAGCAAATGAATTTTCTTTTGAATTTCAGCTGTGCATAGACTGATAAGTTCTTGCATACTAACTCCTGCACAGCTAAAGTGTAATATTTAATATTATCAAAACAAAAAAACTGGAAAAAAACTGTCTTTTCCATAGTTGGGAAATGATATGTAGCTGCAGTTAAGAAAGCAGTCTTTAAAAGCTGCTGTGAACACAGGCCAGAAAGGAAAAATTAAAACTGATCCCTTAAACTAGTTTAGAGGTTTGAAAATTCCACCAGTTTTTAGACCAGACGAGAGGTTGTCCAATTGATGTAGAATCTAAAAAGTTTCAAGAAAGTTAGTTTAACTTTGCATTAGGCCATAAGTTTCTTCTGCGAATGCCATGTATGAATACATAGCTCTTTGTTACATACTTTATTTGTAAGTTTGAGACTACTCAAAGTACTAATGTCCTGTCATTTTTTTTTTCAATTTAAACATTCACTTTATTGAGGAAATTAATGCAACCCCTGTGATTTTTATTCTTTTTTTAAAAAATTTTATTTTTTAGTTTGTTTTGCTTTATAATACTGTATTCGTTTTGCTATACATTGACATGAATCAGCNACATGATCCTCTACATAGAAAACCCTAAAGACTCCACCAGAAAATTACTAGAGCTAATCAATGAGTACAGTAAAGTTGCAGAATATAAAATCCACACGAAGAAATCCCTTGCATTCCTATACAATTATAATGAGAAAATAGACAGAGAAATTAAAGAAACAATTCCTTTCACCATTGTAATGAAAAGAATAAAATACTTAGAAACATATCTACCTAAAGAAACAAAAGACCTATACATAGAAAGCTATAAAACACTGGTGAAAGAAATCAAAGAGGACACTAATAGATGGAGAAATATGCCGTGTTCATGGATCAGAAAAATCAATATAGTGAAAATGAATATACTACCCAAAGCAATTTATAGATTCAGTGCAATCCCTATCAAGCTACCAGCGGTATTTTTCACAGAACTAGAAGAAATAATTTCACAATTTGTACGGAAATACAAAAAACCTTGAATAGCCAAAGGAATCTTGAGAAAGAAGAATGGAACTGGAGGAATCAACCTGCCTGACTTCAGGTCTACTACAAAGCCACAGTCATCAAGATAGTACGGTACTGGTACAAAGACAGAAATATAGATCAATGGAACAAAATAAGAAGCCCAGAGATAAACCCACACACCTATGGACACCTTATCTTTGACAAAGGAGATAAGAATATACAATGGATTGAAGACAATCTCTTTAACAAGTTGTGCTGGGAAAACTGGTCAACCACTCGTAAAAGAAACAAACTAGAACACTTTCTAACACCACACACCTAAATAAACTCAGAATGGATTAACTATCTAAATGTTAGACCAGAAAGTATAAAACTCCTTGAGGAATACATAGGCAAAACACTCTCCAACATAAATCACAGCAGGATCCTCTATGACCACCTCCCAGAATACTGGAAATAAATGCAAAAATAAACAAATGGGACCTAATTAAAAGCTTCTGCACAACAAAAGAAACTATAGCAAGGTGAAAAGACAGCCTTCAGAGTGGGAGAAAATAATAGCAAAAGAAGCAACTGACAAAGAATTAATCTCAAAAATATACAAGCAACTCCTGCAGCTCAATTCCAGAAAANTGGAAATAAAAGCAAAAATAAACAAATGGGATCTAATTAAAATTAAAAGCTTCTGCACAACAAAGGAAACTCTAAGCAAGGTGAAAAGACAGCCTTCTGAATGGGAGAAAATTATAGCAAATGAAACAACTGACAAACAACTAATCTCAAAAATTTACAAGCAACTTACGCAGCTCAACTCCAGAAAAATAAACGACCCAATAAAAAAATGGGCCAAAGAACTAAATAGGCATTCCTCCAAAGAAGACCTACAGATGGCTAACAAACACATGAAAAGATGGTCAACATCACTCATTATCAGAGAAATGCAAATCAAAACCACAATGAGGTACCATCTCAAGCCAGTCTGGAGAGGTTGTGGAGAAAAGGGAACCCTCTTTACACTGTTGGGGGGAATGCAAACTAGTACAGCCACATTGGAGAACAGTGTGGAGATTCCTTAAAAACCTGGAAATAGAACTGCCATATGACCCAGGAATCCCACTGCTGGGCATATACACCAAGGAAATCAGAATTGAAAGAGACACATATACCCCACTTTTCATCACAGCACTGTTTATAATAGCCAGGACATGGAAGCAACCTAGATGTTCATCAGCAGATGAAAGGATAAGAAAGCTGTGGTACATATACACAATGGAGTATTATGCAGCCATTAAAAAGAATACATTTGAATCCGTTCTAATGAGGTGGATGAAACTGGAGCCTATAGTACAGAGTGAAGTAAGCCAGAAAGAAAAACACCAACACAGTATACTAACACATATATATGGAATTTAGAAAGATTGTAGTGATAACCCTGTATGAGAGACAGCAAAAGAGACACAGATGTATAGAACAGTCTTTTGTGCTCTGTGGGAGAGGGCAAGGGTGGGATGATACAGGAGAATGGCATTTAAATATGCATAATATCATATGTGAAATGAATCGCCAGTCCAGGTTCCATGCATGATACAGGATGCTCGGGGCTGGTGCACTGGGATGACGCAGAGGGATGGTATTCGGAGGGATTTAGGAGGAGGAAATGTGTCAGGATGGGGAAAACGTGTATACCCATGCCAGATTCATGTTGGTGTATGACAAAAACAATACAATATTGTAATTAGCGTCTAATTAAAATATTTATAAAATTAAATAATTTAACATGCTACATTAGTCCCATCTTACCTTACTTTTTCAACACTGTACTAAAAGTTCTAGCAAATTCAATATTACAAAAAAAGGCAATAAAATATATACAGATTGCAAAGGAAGAAAATAAAACTGCTCACATATGACATTATAATTGATTCAATATGTAGAAAATGTGAAAGACTTGATTTTATATTAAAATAAAACTTTTTGGGAGTAAGTAATTATAGCTGGTTGCAGATACAATGCTAATGTTAACATCAGTCACTTTTTTTAAATAAGGAGATATTCAATGTTCATGGATAGGAAGACCTAATATTGTCAAAATTTCAATTATGCCCAATTTGGTTCATAAAGTTAATGCAATCTCAGTCACGATCCCAGTAAATGATTTTGTGGATGTCAACAAACTGATTCAAAAGTCTATTCTAAGGTATTCAAACAGAGCACTGAAAAAGACAAAAGTTGTAGGACAGACATTACCTGAGTTAAGACTTACAGAAAGCTGTCGAGACAGTGTGGTATTGGCAGAAGAATAGAAAAATAGATCAGTGAAACAGAATAGAGAGCCCAGATATAGACCCACATAAATATATTCAACTGATCTTTGACAAGACTGGGAGCTGACTCTGGCTCGGATCATGAACTCCTTATTGCCAAATTCAGACTAAATTTGAAGAAAGTGGAGAAAACCACTAGACTATTCAGGTATGACCTAAATCAAATCCCTTACGACTATAAAGTGGAAGTAAGAAATAGATTTAAGAGACTAGATCTGATAGAATGCCTGATGAGCTATGAATGGAGGTTCGTGACATTATACAGGAGACAGGAATCAAGATTGCCAATCCAGGTATGATGCATGATACAGCATGCTAGCGGTTGGTGCACTGGGATGAACCAGAGGATGGTATGGTGAGGGAGGTGGGACGGGGGTTCAGGATGGGGAACACATGTACACCCATGGCAGATTCATGTTGATGTATAGTAAAACCAATACAATGTTTTAAAATAATTAGCCTCCAATTAAAATAAATAAATTTATATAAAAAAAGAAAAACTAAAAAAAAAATCCCCAAGAAAAAGAAATGCAAAAAAGCAAAATGACTCAAAATGACTGTCTGAGAAGGCCTTACATATATCTGTGAAAAGAAGGGAAGAGAAAAGCAAAGGAGAAAAGAAAAGATACACCCATTTGAATGCAGTATTCCAAAGAATAACAAGGAGAGATAAGAAAGGCTTCCGTAGAGATCAATGCAAAGAAATAGAAGAAAACAACAGAATGGGAAAGACTAAAGATCTCTTCAAGAAAATTAGAGATACCAAGGGAACATTTCATGCAAAGATGGGCACAATAAAGGACAGAAATATTAGGGACCTAACAGAAGCAGATGATATTAAGAAGAGGTGGCAAGAATANTGATATTTCTCCTGGAAATCTTGATTCCAGCTTGTGTTTCTTCCAGTCCAGCATTTCTCATGATGTACTCTGCATAGAAGTTAAATAAGCAGGGTGACAATATACAGCCTTGATATACTCCTTTTCCTTTTTGGAACTAGTCTGTTGTTCCATGTCCAGTTCTAACTGTTGCTTCCTGACCTGCTTACAAATTTCTCAAGAGGCAGGTCAGGTGGTCTGGTATTCCTGTCTCTCTCAGAATTTTCCACAGTTTATTGTGATCCACACAGTCAAAGGCTTTGGCATAGTCAATAAAGCAGAAATAGATGTTTTTTTTGAAACTCTCTTGGTTTTTCAATAATCCAGTGGATGATGGCAATTTGATCTCTTGTTCCTCTGCCTCTTCTAAAACCAGCTTGAACATCTGGAAGTTCACGGTTCACGTATTGCTGAAGCCTGGCTTGGAGAATTTTGAGCATTACTTTACTAGTATGTGAGATGAGTGCAATTGTGCCTTGACTAGGTGGACCTTAGTTGGCAAAGTAATGTCTCTGCTTTTGAATATGCTATGTAGGTTGGTCATAACTTTTCTTCCAAGGAGTAAGCGTCTTTTAATTTCGTGGCTGCAGTCACCATCTGCAGTGATTTTGGAGCCCCCCAAAATAAAGTCTGACACTGTTTCCACTGTTTTCCCATCTATTTTCTGTGAAGCGATGGGACCAGATGTCATGATCTTTGTTTTCTGAATGTTGAGATTTAAGCCAACTTTTTCACTCTCCTCTTTCACTTTTATGAAGAGGCTTTTTATTTCCTCTTCACTTTCTGCCATAAGGGTGGTGTCATCTGCATATCTGAGGTTATTGATATTTTTCCTGGCAGTCTTGATTCCAGCTTGTGTTTCTTCCAGTCCAGAGTTTCTCATGATGTACTCTGTATATAAGTTAAATAAGCGGGGTGACAAGATACAGCCTTGACATACTCCTTTTCCTATTTGAAAGTACTTCTCAAGTAGATATTAATAAACTCTCCCATAACATATAACTGAAATTTCTAAGTGCCCCTATCAGAGTCTTGTGGCTCAGCTGGTAAAGAATCTGCCTGCAATGTGGGAAACCTGGGTTCGATCCCTGGGTTGAGAAGATCTGTTGGAGAAGGGAAAGTCTACCCACTCCAGTATTCTGGCCTGGAGAATTCCATGGACTGTAAAGTCCATGGGGTGGCAAAGAGTCAGACCTGACTTAAGTGTCTTTCACTTCCACTTTCATCAGAGTCTTAATAATAAATGAAGGATTAAGGTTCATTTCTAAGCTCTTAGCATTAATTCAAGTACCAAAATAAAGTATATTCTACGTTTTCATTTTATCATTATTGTAATAACAGTCCTACCAAGTCCATCTTGAGTCTGTGTACGTAATGGGCAATGCCATCCTCACTAACATGTATGCAATGCTTTCTTATTAGTTATCTGATTCATATCAGATCTATCCAAAAAGCAAAAAGCAAACTGTTCCCTAACAAATTGTGTTGTAAAGAGCTTGGGAAACAAACACTTTCATCGTTTGTGAATACAAATTTGTACAAACACTTTGGAAGACAATTAGGCAATTTTATCAAAATTTTAAAAACATAAACCTATAGACAGCAATTCCACTATGGGAATTTATTTTATAGATATATTTGCATGTCTGTGAAATAATTTATATACTAGAACACATGCTAGTCAAAAATTATAAGCTAACTAACTAGTCATCATTAAGGAACTGTGATGCAGTTCATTTTATATGTCAGTTTGCCTGGGCCATAGTGGCCAGGTATTTAGTTAAACATTATTCTGAATGTTTCTTCAATCATGTTTTTTGATAAGATTAACATTATATCAGTGGACTTTGAAAAAGCAGATTGTCCTTCATAATGTGGGTAAGCCTCATCCAATCACTGAAGATATGACTATAACAAAAGACTACCTCATATAGGAAGGAATTTTGTCAGTAATGGCTTTTGGACTTGAAATTCAGCAGCATAGCAGCCCTGATCACCAGTCTGATGGCCTTTGGAAGTGAACTACTTCATCAACTCTTACCTGGGTCTCCAACTATTTAATCTGAGTTTGAATCGTATCAGTATGTGTTACGGTCCGCAACATTTTTTATATTCTGCATTTGAAATAGTATTACAATCATTTAAATTTTTAAATTGGTATATACATTAGCTGCATTATAAATATATGATACAAATGCATTTTCTGGCTATCCCATGTTGAAGGTCAGGAAGGGCGGCGGTAAGGAGATACCCCTTGTCCAAGGTAAGGAGCATTGGCTGTGCTTTACTGGAACAGCCATGAAGAGATACCCCACGCCCAAGATGCTTTAGATGTGGAGAACCTGCCTGACTTCAGGCTCTAATACTAAGCCACAGACATCAATACAGTATGGTACTGGCACAAAAAAAGAAATATAGATCAATGGAACAAAACAGAAAGCCCAGAGATAAATCCACATACCTATGGACACCCTATCTTTGACAAAGGAGGCAAGAATATACAATGGAGAAAAGACAGTCTCTTTAACAAGTGGTGCTGGGAAAACTGGTCAACCACTTGTAAAAGAATGAAACTAGAACACTTTTTAACACCATACACAAATATAATCTCAAAGTGGATTAAAAATGCAAATGTAAGACCAGAAACTGTAAAACTCCTAGAGCAGAACATAGCCAAAACACTCTCCAACATATATCACAGCAGGATCCACTATTACTCACCTCCCAGAATACTGGAAATAAAAGCAAATATAAACAAAGGGGACCTAATTAAATTTAGAAGCTTCTGCACAACAAAGGAAACTATAAGCAAGGTGAAAAGACAGTCTTCAGAATGGGAGAAAATAATAGCAAATTAAATGACTGACAAACAACTAATCTCAACAAATACAAGCAACTCCTGCAGCTCAATTCCAGAAAAATAAACGACCCAATCAAAAAATGGGCTGAAGAACTAAATAGACATTTCTCCAAAGAAGACATACAGATGGCTAACAAACACATGAAAAGATGCTCAACATCACTCATTATCAGAGAAATGCAAATCAAAACCACAATGAGGTACCATTTCACACCAGTCAGAATGGCTGCAATCCAAAAGTCTACAAGCAATAAATGCTGGAGAGGGTGTGGAGAAAAGGGAACCCTCTTACACTGTTGGTGGGAATGCAAACTAGTACAGCCACTATGGAGAACAGTGTGGAGATTCCTTAAAAAACTGCAAATAGAANACAATGAGGTACCATTTCACACCAGTCAGAATGGCTGTGATCCAAAAATCAACAAGCAATAAATGCTGGAGAGAGTATGGAGAAAAGGGAATCCTCTTACACTGTTGGTGGGAATGCAAACTAGTACACCCCTTGTGGAGAACAGTGTGGAGATTCCTTAAAAGAAACTGGAAATAGAACTGCCTTATGACTGTTGGGCATACACACCATGGAATCCAGAATTGAAAGAGACACGTGTACCCCAATGTTCATCGCAGCACTGTTTATAATAGCCAGGACATGGAAGCAACCTAGATGTCCATCAGCAGATGAATGGATAAGAAAGCAGTGGTACATATACACAATGGAGTATTACTCAGCCATTAAAAAGAATACATTTGAATCAGTTCTAATGAGGTGGATGAAACTGGAGCCTATTATACAGAGTGAAGTAAGCCAGAAAGAAAATCACCAATTCAGTATACTAACGCATATATATGGAATTTAGAAAGAAGGTAACAATAACTCTGTATGCAAGACATCAAAAGAGACACATGTATAGAACAGTCTTTTGAACTTTGTGGGAGAGGTAGAGGATGGGATGATTTGGGAGAATGGCATTGAAACATATATAATATCATATAAGAAAAGAATCACCAGTCTAGGTTTGATGCAGGATACAGGATGCTTGGGGCTGGTGCACAGGGATGATCCAGAGAGATGATATGGGGTGAGAGGTGGGAGGGGGTTCAGAATTGGGAACTCATGTACACCTATGGCGAATTCATGTCAATGTATGGCAAAACTAATACAGTGCTAAGTCGCTTCAGTCGTGTCCGATTCTGTGCGACCCCATAGACGGCAGCCCACCAGGCTCCCCTATCCCTGGGATTCTCCAGGNTAAGCCAGAAAGAAAAACACCAATACAGTATACTTACACATATATATGGAATTTAGAAAGATGGTAATGTTAAACCTATCCTGTCATTTTAAGGTACATTGTAGAGCTGAACTTGGAGCTGTTGGGCAAGATTATTTTCCATGCTGTCATTTGTAATATATTTTGTGAATCCTTGGGATAAAGTTTTGGTTACAAAACCTAATATGAAGAGTTCAGAGGTTTGAGTGATGATACTGTGTGTTCTCAAGATTTTTGGTGTGTCAAAATTAAACTAGTTTAGAAATTCTTCTATCATGTCAACCAAATGGTTTATTTTCTTATGTTTCCTGAATTTAGGGCTTCCCTGGTGGCTTAGACACTAAAGGATCTGCCTGCAATGTGGGAGATCTGAGTTCAGTTCCTAGGTGGGGAAGATCCCCTTGAGAAGAGACCAGCAACCCACTCTAGTATTCTAGCTAACAGGCAGATCCATCCAAAGAACAAACATATTAAAAGTTAATATATACAGGACACTTTCCATTTCAGTTCCCATTTAAGAACTTTAATATATGAAAAAATCCTTAAAACACGTGCACACAGAATAACTGACAAACTATTAAGCATTTGTTCCTGATCATATACCAAGTAAAAAGTGAAGCTGGAAAATTCACAACTATAAATGTCTATATTAGAAAAGAAGAAATATGTAAGCTAACATTTCAGAAACTAATAAAAAGAAGACCCCCCCCAAAAAAAAACCAACAGTAAGTTAGGTGAATAGCCAACATTCATTGGATCATGAAGAAAGCAAGGGAGTTCCAGAAAAACACTTCTGCTTCATTGACCACTCAAAAGCCTTTGACTATGTAGATCACAACAAATAGTGGAAAATTCTTAAAGAAATGGGACTACCAGATCACCTTACCTCTCTCCTGAGAAAACTGTATGCCAGTCAAGAAGCAACAGTTTGAATCAGACATGAAACAACCGACTGGTTCTAAGTTAGGAAAGGAGTATGACAAGACTATATATTGTCACCCCGCTTATTTAACTTCTATGCAGAGTTCAGCGTGCAAAATGTCATGCTGGAAGAATCACAAGCTGAAGTTAAGATTGCTGGGAGAAATGTCAATAATCTCAGATATGCAGATGATACCACTCCAATGGCAGAAGTGAAGATGAGCAAAAAGCCTCTTGAGGAACATGAATAGGAAAGTGAGAAAGCTGACTTGAAACTCAACATTAAAAAAAACTAAGATAATGGAATCTGGTCCCATGACTTAATGGCAAATAGAAGGGGGAAAAAGTGGTTTGACAGATTTGATTTTCTTGGCTCCAAGATCACTGCAGATGGTGACTGTGGTCATGAAATTAGATGGTTTACCAGTGAACTAAGGCCATCAAGTAAACTTGTAAGTCATAAAGATTAGAAAGGAAATGTTAAAACACTCTTTATTCAAGAAAGGCACAATCTTATTAGTGAGATTAGTGGTATTACAGCATAAAAGATCAATATATAACAATCATTATGTTTTTATATAACTAGAATAATGCATTCTGAAAATTAAGACAAATTGCATTTGAAATAAAATCAAAACTAACATAATAGTCAAGGATAAATTTAGAAAATAAAATGTGAGAAAAAATTATAAAGCATTGCTTTAGATAAACTAAACAAATCTAACTAAACAGAGATATATCATGTTCATGGATTGTAAGACACATTGATAGAAATTCTTGCAATTTGATGTATGAACTCAATGCAATTCCTATGAAAATCTCAAAAGGCTACTTAGTACAAATTGACAAGTTGACTTTAAAATTAGAGTATTATCATAGCAAGGGGTATCAGTAAGAACATTAAAATACATAATTCAGTGGTTTCAATCAAGAGTGATTTTGCCTCCACACTGGGAGGATATTTGGCAATATCTTGCAGACATTTTGGCATTTATAAGTGGGTAGAGTCTAGGAATGAAGCTGAACATCCTATATAGCACAAGGTCACCTTCCATAAGAAACTTTGCCCCCAAAATGCAAATAATGTTGAGTTTCAGAAATCTTCATTTAACTGCAGCAAAAGAAATAGATTAATACACCCATTTCCTAGGTTGGGGTATACTGTATGATCAAAGGAAAAGATTCAGTAATAAAGAAGAAGTACCTAACTCACCCGTGAAGAGTACATAATGGACACTGCCATCTCTGACTATAGACAATCTCTATTTTGTGTTATTATATGCCTTAAAATTTTTCTTTTTTTTCATGACACTTTCTTCCAATATTCAATTAACTGATCATGATCACATTTTAGCAGCAATAGCCATTTGCCTTTTCTAATAGTATGGTCTAAGGCATTAAACATAATTTTACAAATTCATATTCTCCAATAATAAAATTTCATGTTTTTTATATTTTGTTGGGTTTGTCTGTAGCATTTGTACACTAAAATTTTATATTCAGTTCAGTTCAGTTGAGTCGCTCAGTCGTGTCTGATTCTTTGCCACCCCATGAATCACAGCATGCCAGGCCTCCTTGTCCATCACCAACTCCTAGAGTTCAATCAGACTCACGTCCATAGAGTCAGTGACGCCATCCAGCCATCTCATCCTCTGTCATCCCCTTCTTCTCCTGCCCCCAATCCCTCCCAGCATCAAAGTCTTTTCCAATGAGTCAACTCTTCGCATGAGGTGGCCAAAGTACTGGAGTTTATTAGGAACATTTTTAAATGGTTGGCTTACTTTGGTATTCTTATCTATACAGTGGTAAATTTGTCAACTTCCTTCCTTTATTAGACAACACAGGAGCCCCAAAGTCTCTAATAGCTATGTAATTCAAGTCTTTGAATTTCTGTGCTTCCCAGGGACCAGACTGCTTTGGGAAATTTTTCCATCAGCATGGAATAGTAAAATTGATCAACTGCATCTCAGTTAAAATGGACAAATTTGATTTTCTTCTGAAAAGTGATCATTTGCCTCTGAGGTAATATAAAACGCATGTTTATTGGATATGGTATGTACAATGTGTCATTTTACTATTCATATAATAGAAAATGTTGTGTCTTAAGCTTGGATATTGAAATTCTAAGAACTCTAGCGTCTGGGTTTCTTCCCTCATACCACCAGGCAATTCTCTGACACCAGCTGGATATCTTATGATTAAATTACATCTGACACCATCTACCTAGAGATAGCATCAGTTCACAAAGACTCAGTCCTACAAGAGTTTCCCCCACCCCTACTTCTGATGCCAACTACATGTCCAGGTGGTCACCTGTGCTTCTGACCTACCAGTTATAGATTGGCGGTCCTAACAACCCCCTCGTTGGGTTCCATTGATTTGCTAGAGTGGTTCCAGAACTCAGGAAACCAAATTGCTTACTGCTGCTGCTGCTGCTAAGTCACTTCAGTCACGTCCGACTCTGTGTGACCCCATAGACGGTAGCCCACCAGGCTCCTCTGTCTCTGGGATTCTCCAGGCAAGAACACTGGAGTGGGTTGCTGTTTCCTTCTCCAATGCATGAAAGTGAAAAGTGAAAATGAAGTCGATCAGTTGTGTCCGACTCTTAGCAACCCCATGGACTGCAGCCCACAAGGCTCCTCCATCCATGGGATTTTCCAGGCAAGAGTACAGGAGTGGGGTGCCATACCATTATTAACATGGGCATAATTCAGGAACAGCAAGGTGGGGGCCATAGATGCATGGGGCACAGCACAGGAAGGAGCACAGAATGAGACTCCCCGATCTCTCTGGGCACACTACTCTCCCTGTGTCACCATGTATTCACCAACCCAGGAGCTCACTGAACCTTCTCCTTTTGTATTTTTATGGAGGCTTCATTACATAGGCATGATTAATTTAATCATTGTCCATCGTCATTGTTGATCTAGTCAGCCTCCAGACCCTCTCCCCTCCTTGGAGGTTGATGTGGGTCTGAAAGTTACAACTATGTAATCACTTGGTTGGTTGATTTCCTTGGTAACTAGCCCCCATTCTATGTGCTTCCAAAAGTGAACTCATTAACATAAACTGAGGTGTAGGTCAAAGGGACTTGTTATGAATTGATATCAAGAAGCCTTTATCATTCATATCACTTAGGAAAATCCAAGGGTTTTTGGAGCATATTTCATATTATAAACCACAATATTGTATACATGAAAACAAATTCTTGTTTTAGTAGACCAACATTAAAGTTCTGAAACAAAATTTCATATAATACATGAGATAATATAAGGATTTCTGTGGTCTTTTGCCACATGCCAACTTGGATTTTATCAACAACCTCCGATATCCAGATGATACCACTCTAATAGCAAAAGTGAAGAGGAACTAAAAAGCTTTTTGATGAAGGTGAAAGGAGAGTGAAAAAGCTGGCTTAAAACTCAACATTCAAAAAGCTAAAATCATGGCATCTGGTCCCATCACTTCATGGCAAAAAGAAGGGGAAAAAGTGGAATCAGTGACAGATTTTATTTTCTTGGACTCCAAGTCATGTGGATGGTGACTGCAGCCATGAAATTAATTAAAAGATGCTTGCTCTTTGGAAAGAAAACTGTGAAAAACCTAGACAGCATATTAAAAAGCAGAGACATCACTTTGCCAACAAAGGTCCATACAGTCAAAGCTTTGCTTTTCCAGTAGTCATGTATGGATGTGAGAGTTGGATCATAAATAGAGCTGAGTGCTGAAGCGTGATGCTTTTGAATTGTGGTGCTTGAGAAGACTCTCAATAGTCCTTTGGACTGCAAAGAGATGAAACCAGTCAATCCTAAAGGAAATCTACCCTGAATATTCATTGGAAGGACTGATGCTGAAGCTGAAGCTCCAATACTTTGACCACCTGCTGCGAAGAACTGACTCACTGGAAAAGACCTTGATGCTGGGAAACATAAAAGGCAAAACTGAGAAGGGAGCTGCAGAGGATGAGATGGTTAGATAGCATCACCAAATTAATGGACATGAGTTTGAGCAAACTCCAAGAGATAGCTGAGAACGGAGGAGCCTGGCATACTATAGTCCGTGGGGTCAGAAACAGCCAGACAAAACTTAGCGAGTCAACAACTTGGATTTTAAATCAAAGTTTGAACTTGTGAGCCATAAGAAATTGAAACACATCCTCAATATCATAACTTGCAGTTCATTTAATGATTATCATCTAATTAAAATCCATCTTCTCTCCAACTCTATCACATTATTTTCTTGCCAGCATTATTATATTAATGTAGTATTTCTTCACAGTAGTATTTTCTTTACAAATACTTGGGTACAATGCAGCAGGTTAGCAATTATAAACTGACTGCCATTTACAAAACCTGTGAGATTCATTGATTGCTGCTCTCTTGCATCATTCTATAACTGGCTAAAAGGTTACTTTCATTGATGAAAGTGTACTAGGAGACATGGCAAGAGAAGGTATTGATGAAATGTCTACAGGGAGAAAATGCAATTGTGATTGCTGTGAAATTCCACTTGGGAATCTGTTTTAAACTTCACAGCTGAGAGGTAATTTCATTTGTTTTCTCCTGCTTAGAAGTCAGTGTTTTAAACCATAGGTGATTGCTACAGGATGCTGCAATGACAGTTTCCAAATTGCTTTCCAGCAGATATGATTGGAGCAATATAGACTCTTTTCTGCTACTCCTTATTTTAACTGAAACTTACCTTTCTCCAGGGCCATATGCATTTCCATTTTCCCCTAGTAAAGGATAATAATGGAAATCGCTGCCATTTGTTGATAAATTACCAGTGTCTAGTCCTCTGCTTAGCATTTCACAGAATTGCCTTTTTTATCAGAACCATAATCTCCTAGTTTAGATTTTATTGCTCCAATTTTATAGAACTTGAGATTCAGAATACTTTAACAAATTGTTTGATGTTAGATACATAGTGTGTAGGAGCATTTGGGTCTAATACTTGCTCTTAACCACTGATGTTTCTGTTCCCTACATAACATAACCCCATGAGGTGAAGGGAACATCATTATTCTTAGGCATTATTACCACTTCCTATTCACTATATCTCTACACTCATGCATAAGAATGGGATTTTGTGAATAGCATATCATCCTGCTATGCTTCTACGTATCATTATTTTATTAATACCATCCACAAATCTCCTTATTTCACTATCTATACTTAGCCTTTTTTGTCCATGAACTTGGATGATTTCAATACTCATGTTGACAATCTACTTTATATTTTAATGCTAACAATTCTTAGTCACTTCTCCAATGCCCTGCACATCCACTCTAGCAAGCTATATCCTGGGATGTGCCTAGGCATAGCCATTTAACCCAAAATGCTTTAAATACTAAACTTCAACATCTTACTCAGAGCACAACTAATTGTTCATATCTATTACTTTTACTACTTTTTTATTTTCTTTCATATCTCAACTTTTTTATTTTTATCTCAGTCTATTAACTCTGTTATTCTTAATCATCTCAACATAGCAAAATGATAGCATCAAAAATAAATAATTCCTTGTGTTATCTCTTATCAATTCTGTGTTAGGCATTTTACACATTATCACAACAGAAGAATTACAGAGGTAAAGCAAAACACCCAAATTCAGAGAGGACATAAACTGTGTAATTAGGATAAGAACACGCGTCCACTGTATGATTCCAAAGTCATCTTCCTTTCACTACACAAGAACAAAGATACAGTCTACTTTAATTATATATCACCCTTTTGATCATATCTGTTCTCACCTGTCTTGCAGAGTTCAACCTCTAAATTATTTATTCCAATGACAGTTGGTTCTAGGCGGCTTGGGGGCAGGGATAGCAAATAATTAGTATTATAATGGTTTTTGACCCTTCAAAAGGTGTAATACACATAAAGAGTATATAATATTTAAATATTATCAGGAGGGCAAGTAAAAAAATTAAAAAGACTACTTAGAGAGAGAAGAGAGGTATAGAAACACTGCCATCAAGTCATGTTTTCAAACTACAGCATATCCAGTATTGTGTTTAATGTCTCTGTATTACTCAAGCCAACTCATGTGGTTAAACACTCCAAACTACTATTCCTTCAATTATTCAAGCCTCTCAGCCAACAAGTAGATGTAAGAACACACACATGGATGCACATACATGACAAATGATCTTGTATCCTTCCTATGGAGAAATCTGAAGTTTCAGGTGAGATTTCTCAACAGTCTGCCCCTCCTTACTTGTTATCCCATTATAGGAACCTACACTCATGCTCACATATTTTTCCTTTCTTAGTAGATGTATTTCTCTGTATTTGTATTCTGAAATGGTAACATCTCAGTATCTTGCTCCATCACATTATTTCTCTATTAATTTTCTTTTTTTCTTCTGTTTTCCTTTACTTGCAGGCAAAACATACATAAAACTACATATGCCAGGAGTTAGTGGAGAATGAAAATAGAAAAGAAGATATATATGTGTGTGTGTGTGTAAGATCCATATGAGGAAAACTACAAAACTTTGATGAACAAAATCAAAGATGACCAAATACGTAGAATGCTATCTCATGTTCACTAACAGAAAGACTCAATTTTATCTGGATGTCAGTTTAGGAAGATATTATTCTGTCATCTTTGATTATGTTCATCAAAGTTTTATAGTTTTCTTCACATGGATCTTGCACACATTTTGTTAGCTTTACACCTAAGCATTCTATTTTGGGAGTCACTAAGGTAAATGGTATTGTGTTTTTAATTTTGGTTTCCACTTATTCATTACTGGTGTATAGGAAAGGGATTTGATTTTATACACCTATCTTATATCCTGCAACCTTGTTATAATCACTTATTAGTTCCAGATATTTTGGTGATTCCTTCAAACATAGACAATCATGGCATTTGCAAATAAAAGCATTTTTATTTCAGTGATTTAAGCAAATAGAGGTTATTTTTATCACATAACAGAAATTCTGAAATTAGGCCATTGCTGTCATTGTTTTAATACCTTAGCAATGTCAGGGGTTATAGGTCCTTAATTGTTTCGGTCTTTATCCCCAGGTATAGATGAGTGTATATAAAGTGTATATGCAAATAAATTGAAAAATTGTATTCACAAAGTACTTGCATATGGATATTATAGCAGTATTATTTCTAATGCCAAAAAATGGAGGCAATCAATATGTCCTTCAGTAAGTAAATGGGTCAACACACTGATTCACCCAGAAAAAAGAAATACTATTATCACTAAAAAGATATGAGTTATGAGGCTATGAAAAGACATAGAAGAAATTAAATGCATATTATTAAGTGAAGGAAGCTACTCTAAATAGACTACCTGCTATATGATTCAAACTACATGGCATTCTGACCAAAACAAAACTAGGATGCAGTAAACAGATCAGTGGTTTTCTGCCTAGGAGAAATGGAAGGTTAAAAAGACATACTCCAGAGGAGTTTTGGGTCAATTAATCTATTCTGTAAAATAATATAATGTTAGACGCAAGCCATTAAACATTTTTCCAAACTCACAGAATGTACAACCCCAAGAGTTATTCTAATATATAAACCATGGACTCTGGGTGATCATGCTGTGTCTATATCAATTTATCCATGTAACAAATGTACCACTCTGGTGGGAGATGTTTTTAGTGGAGGGGTTGTATATGCGATGGGGGTGGGAGTATATGGGAAATCTCTATACCTTTCATTCAATTTTGCTGTGAAAGTAAAACTTTTCTAAAAAATAGTTTATTTAAAAATCATAACAGAAGCAGCATTCACTAAATACCTCTTATCTACCATGTCTCTGTTTATAGTGCTTAGAACACAACAGCAAATACAGAAACCTGTCCTGGAGTAAATGGCACTGAGCTTATATTATTTTCTACTGGAGAGACATTGATATCTTAGTTCATTGTGATCCTTTTTACCAAAGACTAGCACCATCTATGTCGGAGAAGGTTATGGCACCCCACTCCAGTACTCTTGCCTGGAAAATCCTGTGGTCGGAGGAGCCTGGTGGGCTGCAGTCCATGGGGTCGCTAAGAGTCAGACACTGAGCGACTTCACTTTCACTTTCTTGCATTGGAGAAGGAAATGGCAACCCACTCCAGTGTTCTTGCCTGGAGAATCCCAGGGATAGGGGAGCTTGGTGGGCTGCCGTCTATGGGGTCGCACAGAGTCGGACACGACTGAAGAGACTTAGCAGCAGCAGCAGCACCATCTATACTGTGGTGTATGTGTCTGTTACATACCAAACTAGATGAGGAAAACTGAGAGGAAAAACCAAATATTTTTAATGCTTGTTACCATTAGAGTGGCAGTGCCTTGTTCCCCAAGTCCTATATTTATTTAAGTTTGATTGATCTCTTGAAATTTTTCTGTTTCATATTTCTTTCCTGAGTTTTATATTTAAATTTTATTTGTTTTATATAAATGTTATATATATATGTGTGTGTGTGTGTGTGTGTGTGTGTGTGTGTGTATATATATAGAGAGAGAGATTATTTTGAGTATCCAAGGTGGCACTAGTGGTGAAGAATCTGCCTGCCAATGCAGGAGACCTTAGATATGCGAGTTCAATCCCCTGAAGAAGGAAATGGCAACCTACTCCAATATTCTTGCCTGGAAAATCCTGTGAACAGAGAAGTCTGTAGGCTACTGCCCATGGGGTCACAAAGAGTTGGACATGACTGAGCATGCACACACACACGAATTGATTATTTCAATATTTCTTAACAATGAGGAAAATAAAGTCCCAGTGAGATTAATAACTTGCCCAAATTCAACAGCAACTGTATGGCTCTTGGAATCAGCCTGTTTCCCCCTTCTGCATGTCTACCAGCTTAATTTGTATGCTGCTGCTGCTGCTGCTAAGTTGCTTCAGTTGTGAACGACTCTGCGACCCCATAGACGGCAGCCCACCGGGCTCCTCTGTCCCTGGAATTCTCCAGGCAAAAACACTGGAGTCGGTTGCCATTTCCTTCTCGAGGCTTTCTTTATTGTATTCACGATGTGCTCTTTCATTATAAAATGTAAGAGAGACCACAACATAATCAATGACATCGCAAGCCACTGTATGTTTAATTTGATAATTTTCCCACAGATTTCAGGTTGATAAAGACAAGCTAGAGAGATATATTAGGAAGACAGTATTCCATTAAAGTGAAGAGAATGTCACTCTTCTGTGTGACCATGAAAATTGTAAATGGTTTTTTAAAAGCTACACCTTTAAAGAAGATTACTACATAGATTCAATAGAGAGAGAGATAAAAAAAAAAAAGTGAGTATAGAAGCACAAAGCTTTTAAGAGTAAGAGTCTCAGAATTCTAACTATTTACAAAGAGCATTTTAACATTTAAGCCAATTTTGATTTTGATTGCTGGATCTCATATGCCATTTGTGTTCCAAGAATTCAACGTAGGATATACTACTTTACAAAATTTTTTTTTCAGATTTCAATGGAGAAAATCAAATTGAATATTGGGACATACACAAACACTCGGTGCTTTTAGAAGCTAAATAGAAAGGAATATATTTGAAAGTTACTGGGCTTCCCTGGTGGCTCAGTGGTAAAGAATCTGCCTGTAATGCAGGTGACACATGAGACAAAGGTTCGATCCCTGGGTCAGGAAGATCCCCTGGAAGAGGGCAAGGCAACCCACTGTGGTATTCTTGCCTGAACAATCCCATGGACAGAGGAGCCTGGCGGGCTATAGTTCATAAGATCACAAAGAGCTGGGCGCAGCTGAGCATACACAGCAGCAGGGAGGCAAAGTGATGCTGCTAGAAGGATAATGCCAAAGGGATCAGAGAGGCTGTGGTTAAAGTCTAGGAAGTACACATTCAAGAAAATTAGTTCATCTCTCTGAATTTTTATTTTTTTCTTCAAAAGAATGGTTTTAAAAGATAAAATTTATGTAGAACCTCTGAGGGCCTGATATGTACTTCACCTCCACATATTAGCTATATTTATTCAGATGCTAAGCAATGGACAACAAATGCTTGCCTAAGAAACATAAATCTGGAAAGAAAGATACGCACAAAATCAGGCAACTACAGGGTAGGGTGTTAGCAATCTAGATGAGAAAAATGCATGGTGTTAACAGAATTCACAGGAGAATCCTGCAGATATGCTCAAGGGTCAACGCAAACATCCAGTAGGAGGCAATATCTAAGTTGGATGAGGATGAAAAGAATTAGCCAGGTGAAGAAGGAGACAGAAAAGCATTCTAAAGCGAGAGGAAATAGCTCTGAGTAACTCAGAGTCAAGGCATATTGCAGCAGTCCCCTACTATTGGCCTCTAAGAGTAGATCCTGGTGGATAAGAGATACTGAGGCTGGAGAGAAGGACAAGGTCAAATTATCCAGCTTAGGATCAACCTGAATTTGATCCATCCATCATCTTTTGCCTCAAGAAAGAGTTAGGGAGAAGGGTAGAGTTAAAACATCGATCATGGAGAACAGTAGCTACTTCAGCACTGAAACAGGGGCCAGGAAGACCCTTCTGGTCCTGGATTTCATCCCTAGAAGCTGGGTCCTTACATGTCTTAGGCAGGTAGGATAAGACCAGCGTGGTAGGGCTCTTGAGAACTCAACAGAGTAGCTTTATGATGATTTCAACATTTAGACAACCCATCTTAATCATTTTCTTGTGTACCACTGAAATCTCAGTTCTAGATTTAAAGACTGGTAAATTAAATCATGGCTTAAATTTACTTTTTGCTCTGAACTCACATTACTGTTGGACTTCCCTGGTGGCTCAGACGGTAAAGAGTCTGTCTACAATGCAGGAGACCCGGGTTCAATCCCTGGGTTGGGAAGATCCCCTGGAGAAGGAAATGGCAATCCACTCCAGTACTATTGCCTGGAAAATCCCACGGACAGAGGAGCCTGGTAGGCTACAGTCCATGGGATTGCAAAGAGTCAGACACGACTGAGCAACTTCACTGACTTCACTGACTGTAGTTTAATATTCTGCTCCTGTTCTGTGTTTGAGTGTGTGTGTCTGTGTCATTGTTTCATAGAACATACAGTCCAGCTTTCACTAAACAGTCCGGGTTTTATTTTTTTAAATTACTAATGCCAGATTCCACTGCAAATGTGTAATTTTCTAGGTCTGGGGTTGGCAAACGTTTTTTTCAACAGTCAGATAATAAATACACGAAGTTTTGTAGTCCAAAAAGTAAATAAAAATTACTTGTTTATTTGAATGAAACTACATTAAATTTACAATTTCAAATTAAATGTATCGCATTAAATTGATGATTCTTGCACCATGCAGACTGTGTCATCCAGCCAAATTGATCTACATATCAGAAATAATCACATTCATATAGAACCTTGACATTTTCAAAACGCTTTTGCACTATCAAATATAATCCTCTCAATATGGGGAAGAAAATGGAACATGCGTGTGTGCTAAGTCACTTCAGTCGTGTCCAGCTCTTTGCGACCCTATGGGCCACTCCTCTGTCTATAGGGTTCTGCAGGCAAGATTGCTGGACTGGGTTTTCATGTCCCCAGCCAGAGAAAATCAGAGAAAATTTACAGTTTTCAGGTGAATCTTCATTGCTGCAATATTTTTAGGAACAAAAGGGGGAAAGTATTACCATTACCCCTACTTTGTAAATGAGGAACCTGAGACCTGGGAGATGAAATCTATCTTGACAGCTAAAATGAGTTTGATATCTCTAGACTAAAATATATGAATAAATGTATATAGGGATGAAGATTTTAAATTAAAGAGCTTTCACAAATGTTTCACATTTCAATCTTTATGGTTAAGAAAAAAAAACTAGGAATTACTTTCCTCTGAGGTCTCTAAAGCATATACATTTTGGAACCAAATTTTATCTCAAAAGTGACTTTCAGTACACCATTTTCACACGGAGTTGAAAAAATTAGAATCTGGTTTTGGAATCAGTGGCTGAAATATGTCTTTTTAGTAGAATTTTGAAACTAGAATTCACAAAAATACTTTTGATATGACAAGAGAGAATAAGAAGGGTTACAAATGAGAACAGTAGAAGAATATGAGTAAAAGAATGCCCACTTTTAGTAAAACTGTTTCAAAACATTCTTACAGTAAAAGATACTACTAACATTAATTGCTCTAAACAATTATTGCTCTGAAGTTTCAAAAGATACTTTACTTTTGTACATATAGAACTATGTTAGTTATGGCAAATACATATACAAGTACCATGGAAAAGATTATTTTTCAAATTAGAGAAAGCATCTTTAAAAGTCAACAAATAAGATTCACTAAATATACCTTCTAGTTTAGTACACTTGGCAAGTTTCTGGTTGTTTTTTTTTAACTTGTGCCTACAATACATTACATGCAAAAATATTGTGATGTGTTATGATAAGGCAGAAATAGCACAAGTTTAAAAAAATTGAAAGGAGAGAGAAAAAGAGGAAAGTGGAAAAAAATTCATTGATTAGTAAATAGAACTTAGGGTCTTCCCAAGTGGCTCAGTGGTAAAGAATCTACTTGCCAATGCAGGAGATATGGATTTGATCCCTGGGTCAGGAAGATCTCCTGGGTCAGGAAGATCTCCTGGAGTAGGAAATCACAAACCACTCTAGAATTCTTGCCTGTTAAATCCCATGAACAGAGGAGCCTGGTGGGTTACAGTCCATGGGGTCCCCAAACAGTCAGACATGACTTAGTGATTAAACAACAACAAGTAGAACTTAAATGATTCTATTGAAACTGACAAGTAGTTATTACATTAAGTAAGATTGCTGAATTTCCCAGGTGTCAGTTTCCTGGTACAGAAGAGCTGTAGAGAGGGTTTTTGACTCATTTTTGGCCTCTTACTTAAGTACATCATACAAGGCATCTTAATGCTAAGGAAAATTGTGTTCTTAAGAATTCGGATTCCCCAAACTGGATAGATGAGAGTCAATTATAGCATCTTAAGTGATTTCAATTGTTACCTGTCAGTCTTTGATATGGTACACATTAACATCAGAGATATGGTCTTCCTATAGGGGAGGGAAGAGTCCTCCAACATATACTTAATACTCACTAAGAAATGGCAATCCACTCCAGTACTATTGCCTGGAAAATCCCATGGACAGAGGAGCCTGGTAGGCTATAGTCTATGGGGTCGCAAAGAGTCGGACACAACTGAGCGACTTCACTTTCACTTTTCAGCACAAAGCAAAATCCAACCTTGGATTCAGAAAAGGAAGTCTCCCCCACTCCTTGTGTGAACACTTTTCCACATCTCATCATTAAAATCCTCTGCTTTGGAGTTATAGTAGGTCATTGTTAAAATGTTAAGCACACATTACCTACTGGATGGAGAGAAAAGGTCCCCGTGGAGCTTTAAAACACCACTAAGTGAGGCAAACAAAAAACAAACCCATTTATTTGTTGGCCACCCTCACAGACAACTCAGTTTCAGAACAGTTTACCACTTTTCTGTATTTCACTCCTTAGATATGGCTTATATTTATTCCAGCTCAATCCTAGTCCAGGAAGGTGTAACCTGACCCAGCTTGAATTCCCATAGTGCTCTGTGCTCACATGATTCCTCTGGACTCCATTCCAGCCGTGGGTGATGGGGCAGGAAAAGGAAGAAAGGAAAAGATGGTGGGCTTCAAGGAGCTGTTTTTGTCATTCTTGCTGTTTAGTTTCTAAATCATGTCCTATAGTATTGCAAGTCCATGGACTGTAGCCCACTAGGCTTTACTGACCATGAGATTTCCCAGGCAAGAATACTGGTGTGGGTTGCCATCTCCTTCTCCAGGGAATCTTCCTGACTCAGGGATTGAACTCGTATCTCCTACTTGGCAGACAGAGTTTTTATCATTGATCCATCTGGAAAGCCCTCCCATATTATACATTGAATAGTTAGCTCACTGTTATCTTAAAGAGCCAAAAGCTTTCACCTCAGAAATTTGTCGCAAATTTGACTCTATCCAATTCTCAAAATAACAAGATTGTTTGGGGACCATTTTGCAGAAAAAAAAAAAAACCTTTGAGAAGATTAAGTGATTTCATGCATTTGTTTTTATTGATTTTATTTCATATTTAATGTTCTTTGCACATATCACATGCCTACCAATAGTTGAAGTTCTGATCAATTTGCATTTTTTTCTAAGAAAAAGGTATTAAATTGATGTCAATCTATATATTTCAAAACCCAAATTTCACATATATTAACAATCACAAGGTGGACACATTTTATCAAAACCCAAGGATTTTTGTTGTTGCTCAGTCTCCAAGTCATGTCAGACTCTTTGTGAGGCCATAGACTGCAGGACACCAGGCTTCCTTGTCCCTCACCATCTCTTAGAGTTTGCCCAAACTCATGTCCATTGAATTGATGATGCCATCCAATCATCTCATCCTCTGTCACCTTCTTCTCCTTCTGCCTTCAGTCTTTCCCAGCAGCAGGGTCTTTTCCAATGAGTCAGCTCTTATCAGGTGGTCAAAGTACTGGAGTTTCAGCTTCAGCATCAATCCTTCCAGTGAGTATTCAGGGTTGATTTCCTTTAGGATTGACTGGTTTGAACTCCTTGCCGTCCCATGGACTCTCAAGAGTCTTCTCTAGAATCACAATTCGAAAGCATCAATTCTTCAGCGCTCTGCCTTTTTATGGTCCAGCTTTCACATCTGTACATGACTATGGGAAAAACCACAGCCTTGACTGCATGGATCTTTGTCCTCACACTGATATCTTTACCTTTTAATACACAGCCTAGGCTTGCTATAGCTTTCCTGCCAAGTAGCAATCATCTTCTTCCCAATATACGTCTAACCCAAATGTATCTCTCAATATTAGACAACTAAAGCATATAGAAATAAATCCCATGTGTATCTGTGTATATGGTGTGTGTGTGTGTAATTATCTGTTTTACATTAAGTCTTATACTATTGATATATAAGAGTGTCTCAAAGATTTGGTTCAACTCCTTATTTGATAGATGAAGAAAATATGGCTCACTTAGGTTAAGAGATTTATAGTTTATTCATCTAGTGGACATAATTGACACCTTAAGTCAGGTGTTCATGCTTCTATTAGTCTTTCTACTATGAAGTATTCTATGTACATTCTCATGTACAGATAAGGGAACATATCTTGAGTGAGAGAGAAAGATCCATCATTGCAGTTAGTGCTAGTTAGTGAAGGATAGGACTGAAAACTGGGCCTCTGTCTGCTTTCTCAAGAGTTTTCCCAGTATATCAGGCTGGTTCTTGATTTTCTCTTTTCAGGATCTACATATTACTTCAACTTGCTAGCAGTTAGAACAATGGAAAAGATAACTGTATTTTATAGGAACTAATGTCTGCACATCAGATAAAATGGGAGCTCTCAATAAAAAAAGACTTGGGAAAAATATTTTTATGACATTAAGTTAAATTTCTTGGTCTCACTTATCTGTGTGTGGCTGAGTGATAGAATATGTATTGTTTTATTCAATTTGTTTTTGCCAGGCTGTACAACTACAAGAAGCAAAATATTTGGATTTAGCTGGTCAACTCATACAAAGTACGTGTAACTATCTAATAAATATTATTATTATAAAACACTACTGCCTAAACTTTTAATTTCATGATCTGTTAAAAAATAAAGAATGAATTTGCTTTTTAGAACATTCCTAAGGAAGACTGCTCCTAATTTGGCATGAGAGGAGGAAGTTTCTCATGTGGCTCTAGGAATCCATATGGCAGCTAGAGAAAAGAGAATTAGTGAGGAAGAGTGAGCAGAAGCATGTCATAAAAGGTGATATAAAGCACTTATGTCCTGCCTCCGTATTTTTATTGATCTCAGGTTTTGGACATGGGGGAAGTATAAGGACTGTGGCTAATTTTCATCCTCAAACTTTAACCACAAAACACTAATAGAATTCATTTCAAAAATATTATCACCACAATCATGGAATGTTTAAATAAACACCTACAGTGTCTAAAAGTCTCCTAGGGTAGAGACACATGTTTGGGCTTCCCTGGTAGCTCAGCAGTAAAGAATCTGCCTGTCAATGACAGAGAGGCAGGAGACTTGGGGAAGAGCCCCTGGAGTAGGAAATGGTAACCCACTCCAGTATTTTCGCCTGGAGAACCCCATGGACAGAGGAGATTGGCAGGCTAGAGTCCATAGGGTTGCAAAAAGTTGGACACTACAGAAGCGGCTAAGCAAGCATGCAGAGACACATACTTTTCTGGCTTTGTTTGTATGTGTCTGCCTCTTACAACCCAGAATGACTTTTATGACCAAGGACTTAGAGATCTGGCTAAGATGCAAGGAAATTGTTTGTACCCTTGCAGGCGCTATCTCTGCCTCTGAGATGTTCAGAGACACACCATCCATACATAGAGTCAGAAAGTTTGATACTTCTGAGTATATGCCTACCCACAATCTGATTAGAGCAAAATTAAATGATGTTCTATCCTTTCTGGGGGTATTTTCTGGCAATTGTGTGGAAAATTATGCAAGATATTCCCTTTGAGCAGTAAACACAGCCTTAGTCTAATGCATCACAATGAAATATAATAAAACACTTGAAGAAGACCCTCCTTAATTACAGATTATGAAAAATAATGGTGACCATCTCCCAATCTCCCTTAATGTCTCTACATGATGGATCTTCAGTAACGGGTGTGTGTCTGTCTTTGACAGGCTCTATTTTTCCTTCCTGATAGCCTTCTCATTTATTTTACTGCAACTGTGTCTTCACAAGGCAAGGAAGTGTTTCAGAGGCAGAGTGCAAATAGTAGTTACATCTTTCCCAAGACAAGCCTCGCAGACCAATTAGACCAATTACTGGCCGTTTTCTGGACAATTCCGTCTTACCTGGTGGCTCAGGCGGTAAAAGTTTCTGCCTACAATGCAGGAGTCCCAGGTTCGATCCCTGGGTTGGGAAGATCCTCTGGAGAAGGAAATGGCATCCTACTTCAGTACTTTTGAGTGGAAAATCCCACAGACGGAGAAGCGTGGAAGGCTACAATCCATGGGGTAGCAAAGAGTCAGACATGACTGAGTGATTTCCCTTTCCTTCTGGACAAGTCAGTAGAAAACCACTTGGTTTCCATTTCTTCTGAGCAGCAGTATATTAACTGAGTTGTTCTTGCTATGAAATTGCCTTTTTGATCCCTATCTTCCAATACTTGAATCCTGATGACTCCAAAGCCAGCTTTTCTAGCCTTCTGTACTTTTATCTACTCTTTCTGGGCTATAAAGCAAGTTTGCAATTTTCAACAAAACTAAATAAAGAAAAATGCAAACAAAATATAAAATTACACCTAGTGAAAGAAGAATTGATGAAATTAGGATGAAAATGTTTCCTTTTATATTTATTTGATAAGCTATATATAATTTTTATTAAATATAATGTGCTCTCGGAGGTAGATGGACTGAGCAGGCATAACCACAAACTGAATTCTGACCTCAGGAAGTTTTTGTAACATAAGTAATATTAGGCCGAGTGGAGGATAGAAAGCATCTACATAGATGGGGTAATTATAGTACGGAATATAATGTAACATTGTATGAAAGGCCAGATATATTGCTATGAAAGTTCTGAAGAGAGAAAAATTAATGCTGGCTTATGGGGCAGAAGTAGTCACAATAATAAAGAAAAAATAACACACATTACACATGGCAACAGAAAAGTCAAAACTGTGTCGATGCTTTGGGAAATGTGAGGAAAAGGGTGTAAGTCAAGAAGCATGATGATGGCTCAGCAGATCAGTTAGACTGTACAAGGGAGCAGTGCATGCATGCTCAGCTGCTCAGTCGTGTCCAGTTTTTTGCAGCCCCATGGACTGGCAACCCCTGCCGCCTCCTCTGTCCGTGGGATCATCCAGGATTGCCATTTCCTTCTTCAGGGATCCTCCTGATTCAGGGTCTCCTGCATTCCGGACCCATGTCTCCTGCATTGCAGTGGATTATTTATTTACCCCTGAGGCACCAGGGAAGCTACAGAAAGATCATAAAAGCAGCTGCAGTTGAGATCATGGAAGGCTTTGAATGTATTTATTTGTAAAACAGCTGGGAGTCAAGATGCTTTAGAAATATTAGCCTGAAATCTCTGTGGAGGATGGATAGAAGCATGGCAGAAGGGCAGAGTTCTACTGGGAGATGACCAGCACTGTGCCTCTGAGATTTATTGAATGTGAGCTTGCCTTTAACATTCTGAACAGGCTCAGCTTTATAAACAAGAATCCCTTTTGTTCTCCTTCCTCTTAATTTATTTTCTTATGCAAGTTAAGCAGTCTTTGGTAAATCATTCTATTTTAAAGTAATTCAAATCTTACAGAGAATATGTTGAAAGTCCATTTGAGTCTGCAAAAGATTGAAGAACAGGTGTTGTTTGAATTTTGCATATCACTGATACATATCTTCAATAGACTGTTCACAAAAGCACAAAGCGTTCTTCTGAAAAACAGTTATTTTTCCTCTAATTTTCTCTCTCTCTCTTTCTTCTTACTCCTATTATTATTGGCCCTGACTTTTAATAGAAATAGTTTTCCTCTTTACACACTAGGTAATAACCACCAACATATTTAGAGGGTTATTTATATTACATTTTCTGTTTCAATCCAGAGAATGACGTTCATATAAAGGTTTGTGTTTTTTTTTTTTTTTTTTTTTTTTCCGGCACGCTACCCATGAATACAGAGACCGTGCTTTACATGAGTTTCATTGAATCATTCAGCATTCAGTAGAAAATGTTCACCAACCAAGTCTGACTAGGAGAAACACTTCCAATTATTTAAAAAGCCTTCTGTAGAAAACTGTCTCCAGACCATGAGAGCTGAGGCATTTTTAAAACCGAGGACATATCAATATGATAAAACTCTCTGGCTTCCTTAATAAGCACATGACTTGTACTTGCACACACTGTTTTAGTCATCTCAAGTAATTGCATTAAAAAATGTTCTAATGTCAGCAGTACTTTTCTTAGAGGTATGGTAATAAATCAACATCTCAAATGCAATGGTGAAAATGTTTAATAGAAACTAGTAAGAAGCAAGACAGTAGTAGATCTGCTTAAACCTAACACTAAAAGATTCACTGTACCAGATATACTCGGCACATACAGCTATCAGACAGAGTGTAATAAAAATTTCCCACAAAATCTCCCACTTAAAACGCTTAATCTTTGCTGAGTGCAAGGTTGATCAAATCTTGGTGAGCAGTGATGTTGGCTGAATGGTAACACAGAGTTGCCCTGGTGGTGTTTTCCACTTCCCGCCAGCATAGAACAGTGCTTTATCCCAGCGGCATGTTGTTAATCTACAAGGACGCAGTAGGTATATCACAGACAGTAACAATTTGCTAAAATGGACTTTAATGAAAACTGGCAGGTATTTGTTTTTAATTAAAGGCCAATATGTCCAGGGCAACAGATGCCCAGATCTCTTTAGAGAGTACCTGGGAAATAAATATTTTTAAATGTTATACGTGTTATTTTTATTGCAAGTGGCACTTGGCTTCTCCCAGAGTGCAGCCTGCTTTATGGATGTTACAACATTCATCATCACAGCACGGCGAGTCAGTGTCAGCTATGATTATCTTGGTTTTGCAGGTGGCAAAACAGGAACTCTGAGAAGTGTCATGACGTGATCAAGGTCATAAAAGAACCTGTGGGTGCAGCTGTCCTAGAGCCTTTAAGTTTCTCGTCCATTTAAGTGAGCAGGAGAAGTTAAGGAGGAGACAGCAAAGGGAAAAGAGTATTTGTAAATGACTGGTTACCATAATTCTAGTTTATACAGTATCATTTAATCTTAACAACGTCAAAGAAAAGGAAATTAAACTTCCAGAGATAGCCAATGTCATCCCAGTTCATAGAGCAAATTAGAAGACAGAGCCAGAATTTGAACCAAGAAGATTCCTGTGACTCTGCCTGTTGTATTTGAAAGATTGTACTTACTATTATGGCAGCTTATTTGTCATTATTTACCAAGGTACCGCATAGAAACAGCAATTATGACTAAGTTTGCCGAGTTTAAGAAGGTGAGAAAAGTAGGAGGTAGCCGAAGCCAGCAATATCCAAATCTACTAGTTTATTCTTCATCAGCCTAAAAAGGCAATTCACCTTAATTATTCCAAGTATTTTCCTGTGGCCTCCGTTCTATTGTATATCGAAGCTGGCATCTTACAGTTAATAGAGGATATTCTCCTTTAAACTAGATTTTACAGAAATCCATTGAAATGTTTATCTGAGGATCAAATGTATAGAAAGACATTCCTCTCTCTAAATTCCTTCTACTCTTGCTTGGGGAGGCTCCAGAGAGAAAAGCTTGACATGCAGATATTGTGGACAAACTTACTACCCAGTCTCACATGCACTATTCCAGATTAGCACCACCTATGTCTCACTCCTCTCATATTTTGATTTTAATTCCAAGTGTTAGATTCCTAAGGCAATGTTTGAGCTTGAGCAGAGGTCTTAGAGTGATTCAAGATCGCACATGTTGAATTATTACGTAAGGCCTATAAGAATGAGTCCTTTGTCTTTGCTGCTCATTTAGTGCCAAACTTTTCCAAGGAAAGTATTCTCAGCAAGAATCTTATATGAAATTGTAGATTTTGGGGTGTGTGTGTGTGTGTGTGTGTGATCAAAAGTAAGAGCCTTTGTTTCAAAAGTTTTCTTTGACATATACAAAAAAATAAATCATATAAGCTCACAGTTTCAAAAGGAGAAAAAATAAAATTTCAAAACCCTGAACCAATAATGGTATTTGTTTTACACTAACACAGTGAACTGAGATTGATTCAGATCATTCTCTGATGTCAAAGAAATCTAAAAAAGGAACATGAATCATAGTTACTCAGAACATCTTGATTATATTATACCTATTACAGGGTCATTTTCTATAATAAATGCTAATAATTCCCTGGCAATTTCACTCATTTTAATCCCAACAATAAGTGGATCACATCTATCTACTTTAATGTTTTCTACCTAACTTAATATGGGAATATTGATTAATGAAAATGGGTCACCCATGAAAATTTATTTTGGTTATTGCTCCCTCAAAATTGAAGTTGCAAGAGCTAAGATGTGATATTTACTAAGTTAGGAGACATGGTTGGTTTACATACATATATAGAGAGAGAAACAGACAAATAGAGGCAGGAAAAGAAAGACAGTAAAAGAGCATTTCTGCTCCAGTTAGAATATGATGTAAGTTCTTAAAAATTCAAGATAAAAGATGACATAAAATTTTTATCAAATATTTTGAAAAGAAAACTATTTAAGCAGGTCTCTTTAGAGAAAGTAAGTATCTGGTTTTAAATTTGGAAATAAAATCATTTCTAAACAAGAATAACTGAAGCACATCTGTTTCGGAAGCAAATGGCAGAGTTGAGATAAGTAGTGTCATTTTTATTTAGAGCCCAAAATATGAGAAAAAAAATTTAAATTTAGTGCATCTTCATCATGTGGTTGACTGGATCAGGGTTTAGTGACTAGTTTTCCTAATTCTAAAGAATAAGGTGATGAATAACTTTCAAAGCAATGGCTCCCTTCTAATGTTATTTCTGGGTTCATTTAAATCACTCATTTGCATCTCCATGAAAGTTATTTCAGGAAGAAATGGAAGAAAATGGCAGTTAATTTTACTGCTTTGGAAGATCTGGAGAAAATCTTCAGATATTGAATATTATTAGTATTCATATTTGGTCCTTTTCTTGAAGTTCTGATTCTCCTTTTGAAATATTCTTTATGAAAGGATATTTTTGAAATATCCCCCTAAACTCTTTGAAATAGTTATAATAATTGATTTAAAGCCCTTGCTGCCATTTCCAGTAACTGGGTGATCTACTGGCCTACTTCTATTATTTTCTTTTCAGTAAGATTACATTTTTCTACTTTATTCTTTATCTGTTAATTTTTCATTATATTCAGAACACTGTATTTTAAAAACTGTTAGAGACTAATGTATTGATATCTTAAGAGAATGCAAGCCTCTTTTCCTTTATAGGGTATGAGCTAATCCTTCTAATTTCTGTTAAGAGTTGAGTTATTCTGGGCTGTGCTACCAGTTTAATTTTAACCGTAATTAGTACTCCAACTACCAACCAAATACCCCAGGAGCTTCCTTCCTTGCTTCCTACATTTCTTCCTTCCTATCTTTCTTACTCTTCCTTCCTTCTTTTTTATTTTGTGCTATATTTTTATTTTGATGTAATATAAAACTTAGGGGAAAATTGTAAGGAAAGTAGAAAAGAAAAGCAAGTGTTAGTCATTCAGTCGTGTCCAGTTATTTGTGAGCCTATCTTCTGTAGCCCACCAGGCTCCTCTGTCCACGGAATTCTTTAGACAAGAGTACTGAAGTGGGTTCCCATTTCCTTCTCCAGGAGATTTACAGACCCAGGGGTCGAATCTGTATCTCCCTCATTGCAGACAGTTTCTTTAGCATCTGAGCCATCAGGGAAGACAACGAAGGTAGAAGGCATTATCAGATGTCATTTACTTGGATTTCCTAATGGTTTACATTTGTTCCATCTGTTCTCTCTCTCTCTTTCCTCTCCTTTCCTACTAGAAAATGTATTTATATTTTATATAAATTTTGTTTTCTATGAGCACTTTGAGACCATTTTTGTCTGAGCAGTTTGTCAATATGCTGGGTCACTGTGCCCCTTTATCCTTAAAACCTCATGTGTGCATTTCCAGACTGGGGGCATGACTTCCATGACTACCTTACATTGCATTTATCATTGATGCAATATTGACTAAAGGCTATTCCCTGATCCATAGTATTTCATAACTGCATTTTTTTCTCTCCAGGATCCAATCATATATGAAGCACTGTGTTAAGAGTTTATGTCTCTGCAGTCTCCTATAACATAAAACAGTTTGTGAACCTTTCTTTGTCTTTCCTGACCTTGATATTTTTGCAGGGCAATCCCAGGTGACTCAGTGGTAAAGAATCTGCCTACCAAGTCAAAGATATAGGTTCAGTCCCTGGGTTGAGATGATCCCCTGGAGAAGGAAATGGCAACCCACTCCAGTACTCTTGCCTGGGAAATCCCATGGACAGAGGACCCTGGTGGGGCTACAGTTCACGGGGTTGCAAAAAGAGTTGGACATGACTGAGCATGTATGCACACACTTGCAATGTCATAGCATATTTTTATGTTTATCTAATAATAAAATAAATTTATTTATATTTATCTAATTTACTTTTGTTTGGAATTTTTAAAAAACAAACATTTTTATTGAGATATAGTTGACTTACAATGCTGTCTTGTTTGTCTAATTCTTATGACAATATTTGGGTTATACATTCTATGACAGGAATATTTAGAAAAAAAAAAAAAAAAACACCATAGTGTCCCTTCCAATGAATCTCAGTAGGAGGACGATGATGTCAATCTGTCCTGATATTAGTGGTTAATTTTGTTAAGGTGACATAGGCCAAAATTACTTATAAAATTACCATTTTTTTCTTTGTAATTGTGTTAGTCGGAGTTTTCTGAGAAAACAGAGAGGATTAGATGTGCAAGAGACTTTGGAGAAACTATATTTGAGAACAAATGGAAAAGGGACAAGAAAACAGAGAGAGGCTTCAGATCTGGGTATGGAGGAGAGGGGGATGAAAAGAGACTGAGAGGAAGGCTCCAAGCTGCTGCATAGTATAAGAAACCTTCTGCCAAGACCATACAGGCCGGCGGTGGGCTGAAGCCAGAGCTAGCCTTAAAATCCAAGTCTTCTAGGGTCGGGTCTTTCTTTGTGGTGGGGAATTGTCCTCTGTATTATAAAATGCTTAGCAGCATGCTTGGCTTCTAACCACTAAGTGCCTGTAGCAATCTCCTAGTTGTGACAATCAAAAAATATCTCTAGACATCACCAATGTCACCTAGTTATATAAAAATGCTTCTAGCTGAGAACCACTGCTTTATTTATACGTATAGGTCTTCTCCTGTCTTCTGGTGAGAGTTCGTATCTCTAAAGTCCACCCTCCACCCTTTACCTACTTAAAGTCAGAAAGAAGTCAAGTCGCTCAGTCATGTCCGACTCTTTGCAGCCCTTTGGACTATAGCTTGCCAGGCTCCTCTGTCCATGGGATTCTCCATGCAAGAATACTGGAGTGGGTTGCCATTTCCCCTAAAGTTGTTTTTTCTTGGTTGATGGGGTATAATTTATTGCTAATGCCTCATCTACACTCCCTGGCCATAACATTTCTCTACAAGTGAGTCTTCCCATGTCTAATGAGGAGTGACTTCTACCTGACGCCTCCCTCCCATTTACTGTAAATATAAGGCTTCTTCCTCAAGTGTGGGCTTCCCTGGTGGCTTAGGTGGTAAATAATCTGCCTATGATGTGGGAGACCTGGGTTCAATTCCTGGGTTGGGAAGATCCCCTAGAGAAGGAAATGGCAACCCATTCCAGTATGCTTGCCTGGAGAATCCCATGGGCAGAGGAGCCTGGTGGGCTACAGTCCATGGACTGGCAAAGAGTCGGACACAACTGAGCTTTCCCCCAAGTGTGTTCTCTGATATCTTGTGAGGGCTGCCTTCTGGCCAAAGCCTTGTCCACACTTCCGGCATCTACTCCCTGCTTTCTCCTAGGCTAGCTTGTTTCTGACTAGAGTCGCTTTCTCGCTAAGGCCTTGTCCACACTTGGTGAAAACATAAGCCTTTTCCCCAGAGTGTGTCCTTGAAAGCCTTGACCACATTCTATGAACACAAAAGTCTTCCCTCCTGAATGTGTCCTCCGATGAGCAATGAGAGTAGACTTATGCCTAAATCCTCACCTACTTTTCCTGCACTTGTAAGACTTTTCTCCCAAGCATGTCCTCTGGTGTGTAATGAGAGCTGACTTAGCCCTAAACTGCATCCACACTCCACACACACATGGAGGCTCGCCCCTGAGTGCGTCTTCTGGTGTAAAGTAAGGTTTGACTTATCTCTGAAGCCTTGCCCATACCCTGGACACACAAAAATCTCTCCTAAGTGTGTCCTCTTGTATTTAACCAGATCTGACTTCTAATTAAAGCTCTGGCCACATTCACTGCATAAGTGAAGATTCTCCCCTGAATTAATCCTCTGGTGCTTGCTGAAGTGAAAGTGAAAGTCCCTCAGTTGTGTTGACTCTTTGCAACCCCATGGACTATACAGTCCATGGACTTCTCCAGGTTAGAATAATGGAGTGGGTAGCTTTTCTCTTTTCCAAGGGATCTTCCCAACCCAAGGATTGAACCCAGATCTCCTGCATTGCAGGCAGATTCTTTACCAGCTGAGCCACAAGGGAAGCCTCAGCAAGGGTGTTTGCTGAAAGTGGATTTATTTCTAAAAAGTCTCCCACAGTCCCTGTAGATAGAAGGCTTCTCTCACAAGGGGGTCCTCTGATATGTGATAAAGTTTGACTTGTCCCTGAAGACTCACCCATACTGCTGGCACACAAAGAACTTCTCCCTGAGTGTGTTCAAAGGTGTCTGATGAGAGAAGCAATTGTTGTTTAGTCACCCAGCTATGTTCAACTCTTTTGAGACCCCATGGATTGTACCCTGCCAGGTTCCTTTGTCCTTGGGATTCTCCAGGCAAGAATACTGGAGTGGGTTGCAATTTCCTCCTCCAGGGGATCTTCCTGACCCAGGGATGGAACCCGTGTCTCCTTCATCTCCTGCATTGGCAAGCGTGTTCTTAGCTCCTGCTGAGCCATCAGGGAAGCCTAGATGAGGATGACTTCTGGCTAAAGCTTTGTCCACACTTATCACATGCAAAGGGCTTCTCCCCAGAGTTCACCATCGTGTGTGGCTATGTTTGACTTCTGGCTAAAAGCTTGCCCACACTCTGTGCAGAGGTAAGGCTTCTCCCCCATGTGTGAGCTCGACAGCAGATTTATAGCTAAAACTTGGGCCACACTCATGGCAAAAGTGCAGCTTTCCTCCTGAGTGGGTCCTCTGATGACTAAAGAGGGTTGACTTTGGTTAAAGACAAGCCCACAGTTTCCACAACTGGCTACATCAAATCCTGACATTTCTACCCACTTTAATGCTTTGTCCATTCTAAAGGAGATCAGCCCTGGGATTTCTTTGGAAGGAATGATGCTAAAGCTGAAGCTCCAGTACTTTGGCCACCTCATGAAAAGAGTTGACTTATTGGAAAAGACTCTGATGCTGGAGGGATTAGGGGCAGGAGGAGAAGGGGACGACAAAGGATGAGATGGCTGGATGGCATCACTGACTCGATGGACGTGAGTCTGAGTGAACTCCGGGAGTTGGTGATGGACAGGGAGGCCTGGCGTACTGTGATTCATGGGGTCGCGAATATTTGGACATGACTGAGCGATTGAACTGAATTGAACTGAATGCTTTGTCTGTTTCTAAAAGGTTTGGCTTCTCAAATGAGAGGAACTCTATTTCCATCACTGTCTTGCCTTCCCTCAAGCTTAATAGCTGTTCTTTAGGTGGGCTGGAGAAAATCCTTGAAGTATTTCTCTTCCTTGTCCTTAAACAAGGATTCAGAGCCCCCTTCTCTGCCTTCACCTTCTATTCACAGCAGCAGCTTTCATAATAGAATGATTGTGGCTGCTGCTGCTGATCTGCTGAGCAGAGACCTGCTCTTTGGAGAGTTCTAAGAAAAACAAACCTGGGCAGATTGGAAGGTAATGATCCTGCAGCGCGTGTTATTGTAACTGC
This sequence comes from Neotragus moschatus, assembly GCA_006410615.1. Lineage (NCBI taxonomy): Eukaryota > Metazoa > Chordata > Mammalia > Artiodactyla > Bovidae > Neotragus > Neotragus moschatus. The sequence goes on from SJYA01003257.1 coordinate 1,181,659, forward strand.
TGACTACAGAAGTCCAGAGTGGAAGAGGCATAAAGTGAAATTTCTGCCGTTGCATCAGCATCCTGAGATTTCTACCCATGTTAATGCTTTGCCTGTTTCTAAAAGATGTGGCTTCTTAAATGAGAGGAACTCTATTCCCATCACTGTCTCGCCTTCCCTCAAGCTTAATAGCTGTTAAACTTGCCAATGTCCTGTCTCTTCTCTCTAGGGCACTTCTCCGTGCTCTAGCAGAATGATGAGTGTTGCTTTGGAAAATGAAATTTCCAAGGAGAACCAGTTTGCTGTAGTTTTGCAGCGTCACATGTCTGTACAGGGTCCTCTGAGCATGGCTTAACAGCTGCCACCCTTCCTGGGTGAACTCCTTAGCCACATCATGGGATAACATGAATGTTTCTTCTCTCCTGGTTTTCCACAGCCTCAAGGTCATCATTCTGGTCTCCTGAATGTTCTCCCTGAAGAAGGGTGAGGCTAAAGCTGGTAGGGACATGGTTGCAATGTCTGACCCCAGGCAAGTGTGACAGCACTAAGAGATGCTGAGTTAGAATCAGCCTGCTATGTCACCTTTCTTTTACAAGTTATGTCATTTTAACTTTTCCACTAAGGGTATACTCTATCTCAAATTCATTTTTGCATTTGGTGCCTGAGAGAGGTCAGTTCATTTTTTTTTTTTTTCATATGGATATCAAATTGTTCCATCATTTTTTCAAGAAGATTTTCTTTCCCCTTTGAATTGCATTGGCACTTTTGTTGAAACCAATGGGTTATATAAGTATGGATCTATTTCTTGACTCTATTCTGATGTCAGCTCTGTTCTGTTAGCTTTTTATGATTGTATGCATTCAAGCTGGAAGACTTAACTGAAGTTCCAGATCGGTGTACTTTATCAGTGTTTCGATTCCACCAAGTTCTTGATTCTAATTACTTGGAGAATGCCCAAGACTAGGTGACTTCTCTTTGCTTAGCAGTCTTCTTTACCAGGTTTCTTTTAAACTCATTGGTGAAAGGGGTGGAGAGGTATAATTGCTGAGTTGGGGTTCTTCCAACCTACAGTCCATTCTACTGGCCCACCCTGTCCTCAGTCCCAACAGCATAGTCTTCATTCAAACCTAGCAGTGACCCCTCACCTGGACATGGCAGCTACCCTCCTCCTCTCTGAACGGTTTATTTCTCTATGGAATTCAGTTTATTTTGCTTCTTAAATCCACCATTCTGCTGTACCTTCTTAGAAAACTGCGATTTTTCTTTATTTGTCTGGTTTTGGGGTTACCATTGGAACAAAGCTTTTTTCTCTCCAGTATATCCTAACTGGCAACGGAACTCTTCCTAGTGGAAAAAAATAAAAGAAAGAATTGTTCGTAAATAAAAGAGCCTGCATTTTTAAACTTTTGTGCTACCAGTTCCTTTTTCTTCTCTTTATCATGGCTATCACAAATGGCTAGTTTTTGTCTTCAGCCATTAAAATTTATTCTTGCCTTTAGAACCATCTAATATTAAACTTTAACAATATTATTCTAGAATGAAATGTCAAAGTTTTACCTTCTCTTTGTGAACAATAAAAACATGGGCTGAGATGGGTCCATTTGACAGAACAAGAGCCACCTTAGCAAATTTACTCTCCATATTTTTATTTGATCATTGAATATTTTATTCAAAAATGTTTTCTTCATGTCCCTTAAGAAAATCCTTTTCAGTGGAGACCAAAAAACACAAAGCCAGAATTTCCTTGCTCTTTCTCAGTTGGAAAGAAGCAGAATATATCCCATCTGAAAAGAAAAGAAGGTGGTGATACATGAATATTAGAAAGAAGGTAAATTTTTAAATTAAGTTAGAGAAATTGTTTCCATTTAAGTGAAACAGTGAGGCTTAAAATGATGACTCAAGAAGCTCACAGCAGCAGCAAGTTGGCCTGACACTGACTGTTGACTCACAAGTAAGCTCCAGTCTTGGATGTAGCTGATTAGTGTCAGGGGGACCACTGATTAAAACTGCCCTCCCTGGCCAGGCCATAGTACCCACTCGCATGGGTTATCTTGCAACAGAAAGTCCTGGTAAGGAACAAGGAACTACCAAGCTACTACCATTCAGAAGAATTCGGGAAAGGTCAAAAGGAGAGAGGAAACTCCAGCCCATATGTCCTACCAACCTCCCAGAATCCTTTTTGCTGGAATCCATCTTGGCTGAGGAATGTGCGCACCACCAGGGAAGACCTTGAGTCAGAATGATTGCCCAGAGACCACCTGGAAACTAACCCCATCAGCTTAAACCCTGCGACTGTGAGCCATGTGGCAGAACAGCTCTCCTGGGCCCCCTGACCCCGCTGCTCTCCTTCAAGGCTCCCCTTCTGATAAAGCCTCTTGTTGCCAGCATGTGTTTCTCCTCAGACAATTCATTTCTGATCATTGACAAGAGCCCCTCTTGGGCCCTGGAAGGGGTACCCCTTCCTGAAACAATAGCATTTGGATAGACCCAATCAAATGCAGTTTCACTGAATGTATAGACTGTTTGAAATAGTTTTTGTTTCTTCAAGGAGAGCATTCACTGTGGTTTTCCTACTGTCTTTCAAGGCATAAAAATTAAGGGAAGAGATGATCCAAAGAGAAAAAAAAAAAAAAAAAAAAACCGGGGTTTTTTTTTTTCTTTTTTTTTTTCTGGGTTTTCCTCTCCCTT
>SJYA01003257.1:1184431-1223242 GCA_006410615.1 Neotragus moschatus
AAAAAAAAAAAAAAAAAAGCTCGTGTGTTCTTTTTTTCCATGTCTCTGCTCAGGATTGCACTCTCCTTGTGATGATTCAATATCAGACTGCACAGGGAGGGTATTTAAGGGACAGCACTCTTCATATCGATGAGCATAATTAAATAATAATAATGCTGCTGTGATGAAAGACATTTCTTGACATTTCATGTAGGAGCCAGCCATTATCATTTCTAGTGATAATGCTAGAGATCATTCTAGAATCTAATTGTTCACTTTAGAATTCTCTGTGGATATTATAAAAAAGTAAAATATATTTTCTCCACATTTGGGCTTCACAGAATTGATATAAGTTAACCGTAATAAGAAAAGAATTTCAGAATATCAGTGGTACCCAAGCTATAAACAGAAGGAGAGGAATAAAGGGAATTCGAAGGTCCAATAAGTTTGAGAATCATTGGCAAACTCATCTTGTACACAAGATACATCAGTTTGTATAACTTCACTCTTAATTCCCAAAGTAGGGTCATGGCCTACAGTGTTTCTGAAATTACTTGATTAAGAAATGCTCTTTTCAAAAGTATCTTCAATTGCCTTGAAAACATGTATCAGAAAAATCTGCCTCATTTCAATAAAACTTATGTTTTTTTTTTTCAAAGCCCTTTAAGATCTGGAATTTCTTTTATCCAAAAATAAAATAATTTGTCCAAAAGGAAATATTTTATTGCATTCATAGTTCCTTGAGATTTTGATGATAACTGAAGCATTTATTTGATAAGAAGGAATCAAAGCATTCTTTCTTTGAGAATTCTTTGGCAAATGAATGCTCAAACTACCACACAATTGCACTCTTCTCACATGCTAATAAAGTAATGTTCCAAGCCAGGCTTCAGCAATACGTGAACTGTGAGCTTCCAGATGTTCAAGCTGGTTTTAGAAGAAACAGAGGAACCAGAGATCAAACTGCCAACATCCACTGGTTCATCGATAAAGCAAGAGAGTTCCAGAAAAACATCTATTTCTGCTTTATTGACTATGTCAAAGCCTTTGACTGTGTGGATAGACTGGTTCCAAATAAGAAAAAGTATGTCAAGGCTGTATATTGTCACCGTGATTATTTAACTTCTATGCAGAGTACATCATGAGAAACACTGGGCTGGAAGAAGCACAAGCTGGAATCAAGATTGTCAGGAGAAATATCTATAACCTCAGATATGCAGATGACACCACTCTGATGGCAGAAAGTGAAGAGGAACTAAAAAGCCTCTTGATAAAAGTGAAAGAGGAGAGTGTTGGCTTAAAGCTCAACATTCAGAAAACTAAGATCATGGCATCTGGTCCCATCACTTCATGGGAAATGGATGGGGAAACAGTGGAAACAGTGTCAGACTTTATTTTTTTGGGCTCCAAAATCACTGCAGATGGTGACTGCAGCCGTGAAATTAAAAGAAGCTTACTCCTTGGAAGAAAAGTTATGACCAACCTAGATAGCTTATTGAAAACCAGAGACATTACTTTGCCAACAAGGTCCATCTAGTCAAGACTATGATTTTTCCAGTGATCGTGTATGGATGCGAGAGTTGAACTGTGAAGAAAGCTGAGCACTGAAGAGTTGATGCTTTTGAACTGTGGTGCTGGAGAAGACTCCTGAGAGTCCCTTGGACTGCAAGAAGATCCAACCAGTCCATTCTAAAGGAGATCAGTCCTGGATGTTCAATGGAAGGACTGATGGTGAGGCTGAAACTCCAATACTTTGGCCACATGATGCAAAGAGTTGACTCATTGGGAAAGATCGTGATGCTGGGAGGAATTGGGGGCAGGAGGAGAAGGGGATGACAGAGGATAAGATGGCTGGATGGTATCACCGACTCGATGGACATGAGTTTGAGTGAACTCCAGGAGTTGGTGATGGACAGGGAGGCTTGGCGTGCTGCAATTCATGCGGTCCCAAAGAGTTGGACATGATTGAGCGACTGAACTGAACTGAACTAATCAAAGCAACTCAGGATTTATGGAGAAAAGTGTATAGTAGAGCATTCATAAGAGATTGATTTTTGACCTTGGTAGTGTCCATGGGACACTAAATAGTGACATTTTCTTCTCATGTTTACAAAATACAGCAAGCTTCATTCCTTTGTCAGCATGTTTTTTGACAGTTGTGTTTCTGTGTTATGAGTGAGTTTTAGAAAATTTAATGAACATAAATAGGAAAAGGAGTACTTCAAGTCTGTACATTGTCACCCTGCTTAATTAACTTATATGCAAAGTATATCATGAGAAATGCTGGGCTGGATGAAACAGAAGCTGGAGTCAAAATTGCTGGGAGAAATATCAAGAACCTCAGATATGCAGATGACACCACCCTTATGGCAAAAACTAAAGAGAAAACTGAAGAAGAACTAAAGAGTTTCTTGATGAAGGTGAAAGAGGAGAGTGAAAAGTTGGCTAAAGCTCAACATTCAGAAAACTGAGATCATGACATCCAGTCCCATCACTTCATGGGAAATAGATGGGGAAACAGTGGCTGACTTTATTTTGGGGGGCTCCAAAATCACTGAAGATCATGATTGCAGCCATGAAATTAAAAGACTCTTACTCCTTGGAAGGAAAGCTATGACCAACCTAGATAGCATATTAAAAAACAGAGACATTACATTCCCAACAAAGGAAGGCTATCTAGTCAAGGCTATGATTTTTCTAGTAGTCATGTATGGATGTGAGAGTTAAACTATAAAGAAAGCTGAGTGCTGAAAAATTGATGCTTTTGAACTGTGGTGTTGGAGAAGCCTCTTGAGATTCCCTTGGACAGCAAGGAGATCCAACCAGTCCATCCTAAAGGAGATTAGTCCTGAGTGTTCATTGGAAGGACTGATGCTGAAACTGAAACTTCAATACTTTGGCTACCCGATGTGAAGAGCTGACTCTTTTGAAAAGATGCTGGAAAAGATTGAAGGTGGCAAGAGAAGGGAATGACAGAGGATGAGATGGTTGGATGGCATCATTGAGTCAATGGACATGAGTCTGGGTAAACTCCAGGAGTTGGTGATGGAGAGGAAGGCCTGTGCTGCAGCCCATGGGGTCTCAAAGAGGTGGACATGACTGAGCGACTGAACTGAACTGAACCAAATGAATCTAAACAGTGAATTCCCGCATAAGAAAAGACCAGCTGCTGTAACTTTTTTTTTCCAGACTAGTGTGTCTATAAACCAAAGAGAAACATCAAAGTAGTATTTGGGCTTCCCTCGGAGCTCAGTGGTAAATGAATCCACCAGTCGATAAAATGCTGGTTTGATCCCTGATCCAGGAATATCCCACATGCTGCAGAATGAATCAGCCCTTGCTCCACAATTCTTGAAACTGTGCTCTAGAGTCTGGGAGCTGCAACCACTGAGCTTATGTGCTGCAACTCTTGAAGCCCATGCACCCTAGAGCCTTTGCTCTGTAACACAGGAAACCACAGCAAAGACAAGCCTGTGCATCACAGCTAGAATGTAGCCTTGCCTCAGTGCAACTAGAGAAAAGCTGGCACAGCAACAAAGACCCAGCACAGCCAAAAATAAACAGTAAAATAAATAAAATTATTTAAGTAATGTTTTAAAAAACACGAAAGTCTTTATAAAATAATTTTAAAAAATGAATGGCATCTTAACCTCTTCATCTAACTCCTTTTCAGATCAGTATGTTTTGTATTCTACAGTTTTGCCACATCATTTACCTATGACATATCACTCAATAAATATTAAGTGCCAAATATAGTCAGTCAATAGGCTAAGTGCAAAGGGCTCTTCTATTACCACTGCCCATTTATCAAGGAGCTCAAAATATCACAGCACAATTTATTTCCTAATATGGAGGTAGTCTGAGTTTAGTAACTCCAATTACAAAACCTAAACAACTGAAAAAACTGCCGCTGCAACAGCATAGCACAGGTTACTGTGGGCTCTCTGCTTGATCAAGAGAAATTAAGATATTTATTCATCTTTAATCACCTAAAGAGCAACATGCTGCTGCTACTGCTGCTAAGTTGCTTCAGTCATGTCTGACTCTGTGTGACCCCATAAATGACATCCCACCAGGCTCCCCCATCCCGGGGATTCTCCAGGCAAAAACACTGGAGTGGGTTGCCATTTCCTTCTCCAATGCATGAAAGTAAAAATTGAAAGTGAAGTCGCTCAGTCATGTCCAACTCTTAGTGACCCCATGGACTGCAGCCTACCAGGCTCCTTGGTCCATGGATTTTCCAGGCAAGAGTACTGGAGTGGCGTGCCATTGCCTTCTCTGAGAGAGCAACATATCAGAGGTATAATTACAGAATGGATAGAGACTAGTTGTTATCTTCCCAGGTGAGCAATAANATGTCCAACTCTTAGTGACCCCATGGACTGCAGCCTACCAGGCTCCTTGGTCCATGGATTTTCCAGGCAAGAGTACTGGAGTGGCGTGCCATTGCCTTCTCTGAGAGAGCAACATATCAGAGGTATAATTACAGAATGGATAGAGACTAGTTGTTATCTTCCCAGGTGAGCAATAATAAATGCTTATCAATTTTGGCATAAGGCTTAGGGATTAAATAGAAAGAGCAGCTTATATATATTTCAAGTACTGAAAGACATATGGATATTATACCAGAATTTCAGCTAGTGGACTGGAGTGATCAGTTGTGGCACTGGAAATAAAGATAAGGGCATGGTTAAGGTAGGTCACATTGCAAATGAATAAAGAAAACATACGGATGGCTAAAAAGCACATGAAAAGATGCTCAACATCACTCATTATCAGAGAAATGCAAATCAAGGCCACAATGAGGTACCTTTTCACACGAGTCAGAATGACTGCGATCCAAAAGTCTGCAAGCAATAAATGCTGGAGAGGGTGTGGAGAAAAGGGAACCCTCGTACACTGTTGGTGGGAATGCAAACTAGTACAGCCACTATGGAGAACAGTGTGGAGATTCCTTAAAAAATTGCAAATAGAACTGCCATATCACCCAGCAATCCCACTGCTGGGCATACACACTGAGGAAACCAGAATTGAAAGAGACACATGTACCCCAAATGTTCATCGCAGCACTATTTATAATAGTCAGGACATGGAAGAAACCTAGATGTCCATCAGCAGATGAATGGATAAGAAAGCTGTGGTACATATACACAATGGAGTATTACTCAACCATTAAAAAGAATACATTTGAATCAGTTCTAATGAGGTGGATGAAACTGGAGCCGATTATACAGAGTGAAGTAAGCCAGAAAGAAAAGCACTGATACAGTATACTAACACATATATATGGAATTTAGAAAGATGGTAATGATAACCCTGTATGCGAAACAGCAAAAGAGACACAGATGTATAGAACAGACTTTTGGACTCTGAGGGAGGAGAGGGTGGGATGATTTGGGAGAATGGCACTGAAACATGTATACTATCATGTAAGAAATGAATCGCCAGTCTATGTTCGATACGGGATACAGGATGCTTGGGGCTGGTGCACGGGGATGATCCAGAGAGATGATATGAGGTGAGAGGTGGGAGGGGGTTCAGGATTGGGAACTCATGTACACCCGTGGTGATTCATGTCAATGTATGGCAAAACCAATACAGTATTGTAAAGTAAAATAAAGTAAAAATAAAAATTAAAAATAAATAAATTTTAAAAAAATGAAAGAAAGTGAAAATAAGGTATGAAATTAGGATACATGTTCTCATAACAGTGCATCTGCAAAGGAGTGAAGTTTAATGATATTTAAGAATGAATCATAGGGATCCAAAACAATGATACTTACAACACTAATTCACAGTACCTTCCATGTGAAATCTGCTATTCTAAATTTTCTCTAAAAATACACATATACCATATATATATAGTATACACACACACACACATATACATATGTTGGATACTATTATTTTTTTCATCAGAGGAATGAGGAACTGGAACATGATAAAGTTAAGTTTTTCTTTCTAGTCTTTTTTTTTTAATTTAAATTCATTTATTTTAATTGGAGGCTAATTGCTTTACAATATTGTATAAATAAAGGATAGAGCTAAAGATTCAAATAAAGTATTCTGACTCCAGTGTCTGGACCCTCATCAAATGATGTACTATCTCTCTTAACAGAACCTCTCTAATATGGATCCAAACCACTGTATAAGAAACAAAAAACTGAGCCCATGCTGAGCAGAGAATAAGGGGAAGGATTAAACCATTTATTAACAATTAGCTAAGAAATTTCAGCTTGTTTGATTATGTGTTTGTTTAAATTTAAATTGACTTAGTAATATCTTATACCTGTGCCTAGCTGCTTCAGTCGTGTTTGACTCTGATACCCGTGGAACCATAGACCACCAGACTCCTCTGTGCTTGGGATTCTCCAGGCAAGAATATTGGGGTGGATTGCCATGCCTTCACCCAGGAGACTTGCTTACCCAGAGATTGAACTCGTGTCTCTTATGTCTTCTGCATTGGCAGGCAGGATCTTTACCATTAGTGCCACCATAATCTAGATACGGTGAGTATTTTTTAAGGAAATTTGCTTATATTTTATTCTGCCAATTGTAGAATAAGGCTAGTAACCAAGGATGGATTATGGCTTAGAGGTGACCACAGTGGATTCCATGAAACACAGTGATGTTGCTCTTTTTCAGGCCATTATTGGCCTGGGCCCCCTTGATCAAATCAGAGAAATGACCACATATGGTCAGCCTTCTCAAAGGCTCTCACACCCTCACCACCTGTCCACCATAAATATACGGGAAGAATTTGGGCTAGCTACAAATATTCCTTTTCTACTTCCTCATGATTGAAACAAAGATGGTCCTTATATTTTCAGTCTTATAAATTAAGTAATAAAGGATTATGATATTTAGAAAAATTTATATTGTACACCTTACTATAGCAGCAGAGTCAGAACCAAAACACTAAACCCAGAGGTTACCAATATGTCACCTGCTACCTCATAATTTCATAGCATTGCTTCATGTGGCTGGCCCTTATACAATAAATCCTCTCATTATACAAAATGAGTTAGTATCGCTAATGTGTGCATCCATGCTAAGTTGCTTCAGTCATGTCTGACTCTTTGAGACACCATGGACTCGTGTGTGTGTGTGTGTGTGTGTGTGTGTTCTGTGTGTGCTGTGCTTAGTCACTCAGTTATGTCTGACTCTGTGTGACCTTGTGGACTGTAGCTCACCTGGCCCCTCTGCATGGGATTCTCCAGTCAAGAACACTGGAGTGGGTTGCCATACCATCCTCCAGGGAATCTTTCTGACCCAGGGAATGGAACTTGAGTCTTTTATGTCTCCTGCATTGACATGAGGGTTCTTTACCACTAGCACCACCTGGGAGGCCCCAGTATTCCTAATAGGCACCATAAACTACTGCAAGAAACTGAATTCCAAAATTAAAATAAATAGGATTATTATAGCGTTGTTGTTTTTGTTCAGTCTCTCAGTGATGTCTGACTTTTTGCAACCCCATGAACTGCAGCACACCAGGCTTCCTTGTCCTTCACTATCTCCCAGAGATTGCTCAGACTCAGATATGCCAACCAACTAGTTCATCCTCTGTTGTTCCATTCTTCTCTTGCCTTCAGTCTTTCCCAGCATTAGGGTCTTTTCCAGTGAATCGTCTCTTCACATCAAGTGGCCAAAGGATTGGAGTTTCAGCTTCAGCATCAGTCCTTCCAATGAATATTCAGGACTGACTTCCTCTGGGATTAACTGGTTTGATCCTCTTGCAGTCTAAGGGACTCTCAAGAGTCTTCTCCAACACCACAGTTGAAAAGCATCAATTCTTCCATCCTCTGTCTTCTTCATATACCAGTTTTGAGGCTGTTTTTTTTTTTTTTTTCTCCAAGTAAAATTAAAAACAAAACAAAAACCCTTTCTTGGCATTGAATGGCTAGAACCATCCAAATACATCCCAATGTTGCTTTGCCAGGAAAGGAAATAAAATATGCTTTCTATTCTTCTGAACATTTTTCAATGAAGCAAGATTTTATGTACCCAGAATTCTCTCTTAGTGAGCTTTGTCTAAGTTAGAAGTTCAAAACTGAGGCATACTAGATTAGCTTAGGGTGTTGACATATATTTAAAATTGGGCTCTATATAATTGTTTGACATGTAGCTTCTGGATTAAAGCACAATAAAAATGAGAAGATTTCACTGATGTCTTGCTTATAGGGGGCAGTAAAATGGATTAATTTAAAAAATCTTTACCAATAGAAGGATTTTTGGAACAAAATCTACACTAAGAATTCCTGACAGATAAATATTTCACCTTTTTTCATTTGCAAAATATGGTAAACTGACGAATATTTCTTTTTAATAAACATTATTCAATAAAAACAACTTGGAATAAAATCATGTAAGATCATATGAAAGTCAAATTAAAGAGGCTTATTAAAATCTGTACATCTTCAAAGAATGTACCATGTTGAATAATTCATTAGCTATTTAACACATCTACACACCCTTAAAAACCATGCAAATTGTCTTATTACTGGACCTTTTCCATTTTGAAACAGGATTATATATATTTTTCATCTGTGAGACTCCAATATTTAAATGCAAAATAATTAACACTGAACTCTTGCTAATTAAATTAGCAGAAGAGATTTAGCTGATACTATGCTAGGTACTCAAATTAAGAGACTGTCTCATTGCATTAAACAGAGTGCATTTATCATAAATAAGTTCTCAGCCTATTTATTTGATATGGCATCTAACAGGTAGGGAAAATAAATCTTCCCAATACTGGGCAATAGATGCATAGCTGTATTGCTTCTAATTGTCTTATCTAGAAATTTTGAGGCAAATTGAGAAGATAAAAATACCATTGTCCTTAAACTGAACCAAAATATAATAAAACCTAATGTTTAATTTCAGTAAGTTGACTAGCCTTGCTGAATTAAATAAAAGAGAAGAAATAATTTCAACATGTGTGCATAGGTAAGCTGTATTCAAACATGAAACATTAATTGATATAGGGCAGCTGAAATCATAAAACAGAGATAAAATGAAAACAACTAAGCTATCTTGTGCTTCTTTTAAATGTCATTTAATATAAGCCTTACAAACATAACTATGAGGAATAGCACATGTGTCTTGCCTCAAATTCTTCCTTGCAATGTATTTTATAGAAAATTTCTGAGAATTTAGTACATAAGTAGAGCAGATATGAACTTATAGCTTAGAATCTGTCTCTCTTAGAATATGTCTTTTGACTGAGAGACAAATGCTACTTAAAAATATCAGTGGCTTAAATGAATACCACTAATAGCTTTCTAATTTTTTAACAATTGCTTAAGAGGTTTCACAGGCTTAGGGCTTTTTTTTAAGAATAAAAATAAACTAGTTTTGGAATCGAGCACATTCACAATCTTCATATTCTCTTAAAATAAAAAGTATAAGTTGATTTTATAACATACAACTGATTTTCTTAAAAAACAAATTATTTTCTTTTGAATGCATTATATTTATCTGCATTAGTTAGAATGTGTTTAGCTAACCTAATTCCACGTGACTTTTATTTGCTACAGAGTATACTCTATCAATACTTGTAAGTAGCTTTATTTACAAGCAAGGACCAAGGGGGAAAAACAACAACAACAACAAATAGCACTTAAAGATCCTGTAATGATTTCAATACCACTATGATTTAGGGCTCAATGGACTTGTAGGGCAAAGGAATCAAACGCTGAAGCCAGAGCAATTTGAGCATTTATGTTAACCTGGCTTCTATAGTTCTGCAGACATATGCTCCTATGCCTGATAAAATTAGGGATGACAATAGTAATAAATCAACATTGTTGTAGTGGCCTGAACCTTCACACAAGAATCTAAAATAAATCATATCTTATACCTATAAGATCATATTTCTCTCATTCTTGACATGTCTTCTTTGAAAGTAAAACTAGTTAGGTCAAGTAAGTTCAGTCTGAAAAAAAGAAAGTATTTTATAAGATTTCCAGGAAAATAAACTAGAAAAAAAAAGTTCTTCACATATCTTTTATGATATGTCATATTTCTGCAGCTTTACCCAACGGCTCCATTCTCTACTCATAGATATGTGAATATTTGTGACAATTATTAGACTCACAGAATAGTGAATTCTATTCTATTGAATATCTGTATCTATCTATTCTATTCTAAGATGGACTTCCCTCATAGCTCAGTCGGTAAGAAACTGCCTGTAGTGCAGGAGACCTGGGTTTGATTCCTAGGTTGAGAAGATCTACTGGAGAAGGAAACTGGCAACCCACTCCAGTATTCCTGCCTGGAGAATCCCATGGACAAAGGAGCCTGGCAGGCTACAGTCCATGGGGTCACAAAGAGTCAGACGTGACTTAGTGACTAAAAAACTGGGAGCCACCTTTGTAGTCCCAAAATGCCTGCTTCCAGACTTCTCTTTCTATGATAATAAAGGAAATCCTTATTTTAAGCTACTGTTAAATCCATTCATTTTTTTTTTTTTTGCTGAGTCCAGTGATAAATGTTAGCTTGATAGTAAATCCAATCTAAATTTCAGTTTAAAATTAGAAAATTCCTTCATAAAACTAAAGCAATAATTATTTTAATAAGTGAGAAAATCAAATAAGAGCAGAGAGGTAAAGGACTAATCACAATGCCCGTCACAGAATTTGTAGTCTATGAATCACAATAATTACTACTATTTGAGAGGCATTGATTTAGGAGTTGTGGTTTTTTAAAAAATTTTTACACCACGTTATGCCTGGAGAAATGAATAAGGCAATTAAATATTTAATGATTTGATTTTAAGATAATTATGTCTTCATATGTCTTTTTATTCTTAAATCAAATAACCGTGAATATGTGAAATTATAAACAATAAACAGTTATTTGGTGGATGCATTGGCAGTCCTATATGACTTGTTGCTTTTAAAGTTCATTTTCCCAAATCTTGCTCTGGAATTTGGCCTTTGGGAAATCTCTGGAGAGACTTCCTGTTTATCTCAAAATAATGGGGGAAAAAAGTTTATTAAAACTGGATGAGCTGAGGCTATCATAAATGTGGAAAGAAAGAACAAGAAAGATAGAAAGAAAGGAAAGAATGGAGGAGGGAACAGAGAGAGAGAATGGGAGGAAAGGAGAGAGTGAGAAAGGAAGAGAAAACATTATGAGTTTACTGTGACTTTTGAATGAATATTTGGCACCAGGACTTCCCTGGTGACTCAGACGGTAAAGCATCTGCCTATAATGCTGGAGACCTGGGTTCGATCCCTGGGTCAGGAAGATCCCCTGGAGAAGGAAAAGGCAAACCACTCCAGTGCTCCTGCCTGGAATTTTCCATGGATGGAGGAATCTGATAGGCTTTACAGTCCATGGGATCGCAAAGAGTCAGACACGACTCAGCAACTTCACATTAAAACTCTTAGAAAGGCACAAGTAGTGTCCATTTAGGTAAACAGAACATTAAAAGGAATTATTGTAGTAAATACATTAATGATCTGCAGAGTCAAAAACCAAACCAAACTGAAAGAAAAATAAGGATCTGAAGTATGACCCACACATGCTCTGTGAAGAGATTCATCCTTATACAGTATTCTCAGTGGTCTTCTCAACTTGAATCATCAATCATCATTTTCTAATGAGCTAATTGTATAAGCAGCTATCTTGTTTAACTTATAATCTCAAAGAAACCATAGAGATTCAAATAGAATGTTTATTATAATTTTTCTATTTCACATTTCAAACCATTCCTCTGTGCAAATAACTAATCAACTACTAGTGTTTAGTTGCTCTATCGTGTCTGATTGTGACCCCATGAAAAAGGCCACCAGGTTCCTTTGTCCATGGGATTCTCCAGGCAAGAACACTGGAGTGGGCTGCCGTGCCATCTTCCATCCACCAGATCTTCCCAACCCAGGGATCAAACCCAGGTCCCCTGCATTGCAGATGGATTCTTTACCACCAGAGAATTAACAGCATTTACTACCATTCTTCTCCACTTTCAGCTATGCCAATTCTTTCTGTAGATTTCACTCAAAAATGCCGTGTGAAGTAAGTTAGAAAGAAAAGCACCAATACAGTATATTAATGCATATATATGGAATTTAGAAAGATGGTAATGTTGACCCTATATGCAAGACAGCAAAAGAGACACAGATGTAAAGAACAGACTTTGGGACTCTGTGGAAGAAGGCAAGGGTGGGATGATTTGAGAGAATAGCATTGAAACATGTATATTACCATACGAGAAATAGATGACCAGTTCAACTTCAATTCATGAAACAGGGCACTCAAAGCCCTTGCACTGGGATGACCCAGAGGGACGGGATGGGGAGGGAAGTGGGAGGGGTGTTCAGGATGGGAGACACATGTACACCTGGGGCTAATTCATGTCAATGTATGGCAAAAACCACTGCAATATTGTAATTAGCCTCCAATTAAAATAAATAAATTAGTTTTAAAAATGTTAATCCCATGTTATTCATTAGAAAAATAAAAGTATTTTCCTTGTGTATTTGGTTGAGTTGTCATTTGAATTTCACAGTTTTATTTTTCACATTGTCAGTCACTTCCAAAAAGCACTGTAATATTAGACACAGACTTATTCAAATGTGAATTTTCCCCACCAAATTATTCTCAAATTTTCCCAATCTGAAACGTATTCTTACCTAAACACCCAGTTCACAGAATCGAAAATGTGTCTGCATAATCTTTATAATTAAAATAGATATTNACTTTGGGACTCTGTGGAAGAAGGCAAGGGTGGGATGATTTGAGAGAATAGCATTGAAACATGTATATTACCATACGAGAAATAGATGACCAGTTCAACTTCAATTCATGAAACAGGGCACTCAAAGCCCTTGCACTGGGATGACCCAGAGGGACGGGATGGGGAGGGAAGTGGGAGGGGTGTTCAGGATGGGAGACACATGTACACCTGGGGCTAATTCATGTCAATGTATGGCAAAAACCACTGCAATATTGTAATTAGCCTCCAATTAAAATAAATAAATTAGTTTTAAAAATGTTAATCCCATGTTATTCATTAGAAAAATAAAAGTATTTTCCTTGTGTATTTGGTTGAGTTGTCATTTGAATTTCACAGTTTTATTTTTCACATTGTCAGTCACTTCCAAAAAGCACTGTAATATTAGACACAGACTTATTCAAATGTGAATTTTCCCCACCAAATTATTCTCAAATTTTCCCAATCTGAAACGTATTCTTACCTAAACACCCAGTTCACAGAATCGAAAATGTGTCTGCATAATCTTTATAATTAAAATAGATATTGGTCCACAGAAAAAAGAAAGCTAGTGCTGAGTGAAATGTGAGTTGATAGATTTGTAAAATATGGAAAAATTATTCAAAAGATATCAAGATAACTTTAGTATCTGCTTATCTAAAAATAGAAATAGGGAATATCTTCAGACTTCATAGAAGATCATTTTTTTCACTCACTGATTCATTTAAAAATATTTGGAAAATGCCAATTACATATATGGAATGTGGTTAAATAAATAATGAACCTACAAATGACTTGAATGCAGGGTTCCTGTCTGTTTCATCTTTGACTCTTATATCTTAACACAGAAAGAAAAAAAAAAATCCTGTAAAGGAATGGATTAAAAAAGATGGAAATACAGAAGGTAGTATTCCATCAGGGAAGGGAGGGAGAAAGGAAAAGTAGAAAAAGGAAGAGACAGTGGTTTGTAACTAGAAGTAAGGCCAATGACAGAAAGTAGGTCTTGTCTCCAATGCCTAGTAACATATTTCAGTTCAGTTCAGTTCAGTCACTCAGTTATGTCCGACTCTTTGTGACCCCATGAATCGCACCACGCCAGGCCTCCCTGTCCATCACCATCTCCCGGAGTTCACTCAGACTCAAGCCCATTGAGTCCGTGATGCCATCCAGCCATCTCATCCTCGGTGGTCCCCTTATCCTCCTGCCCCTAATCTCTCCCAACATCAGAGTCTTTTCCAATGANGGAATTCCATCACCTCCACTAGCTTTGTTCGTAGTGATGCTTTCTAAGGCCCACTTGACTTCACATTCTTAACAACTGATATTGGACCTCATTTTCTCCATCTAAGTAATGGGGATAATAGTATATACCTTATGAAATCCATCTGAGGGATAAATGGAATCGTCACTATAAACTGTGATTATTGTAAACATTCCATACATGATCATTTGTAATATCTAGCCAAATAGATCATGAGTTATGAGTTTTAAGGCCCTTCTTATTCCAAATCCATTTTTATAAATTGAATAAAAAACTGAAGGTCAAGCCAGTTTTGTCTGAAAAAGTGATGGAATTAAGAGAGCTTATACTTTTAATACCCAAAATAGTCACCTACATTATAGAGCCAAAATAACAAATTCCAATAGAGCAAGCCAAAATCCAAATATAAGATAGGGAAGAAGTATCTAAAGGAGTTTCAGTGAAAATGGTTTCAGGTCGTGGTAGACAAAACTAAGTGAAGTTAGAAAAGATAAGAATATGCAGGGGTTTGGAAGTCAGCCTTCCCTTCTGTTTTGACCAATCCCTTATTAAAAATTCTGGGGCCTGCCTATGCCACTGTTGGAAGGAAATGTAAAGTGATGCAACTGTTATGAAAAACTGAGTGGAAAAATAAAAAATTGAGTGAATATATGAACTACAACATCATATTTGGGTATATATCTGAAAAAAAAATGAAATCAGGATCCGGATGAGATACCTACAGTCCCATATTCAATTGCAGCACTGTTCACAATACCCAAGAGGTGGAAACAACCTAATCATCCATGAGTGGTTGAATGGATAAAGACAATGTGGTATATACAAACAATGGAATACTATTCAGCATTAAAAAAGGGAAGTGCTCCCATTGTGATAACACGAATGAACCTGTAGGACACTATGCTTAAGTGAAGTAAGCCAGACATGGAGAGACAATTACTTCATGATGTCACTCATATAAGTAATCTACAATAGCTAAATTCAGAATGGTGGTTGCTAGGTATGGAGGAAGGGGAAAAGGGGGAGATGTTGGTCAAAGAGTACAAGGTGTCATTTATGTAAGGTGAATAAGGTCCTAGAGACCGACTGTACAGCTTAGTTTCTACAATTAATAATGCTGTATTATGTACTTAAACATTTGCTAAGAGGGCAAATCTTTTGTTAAATGTTCTTTTAACATAATAATAAATAAGTGATATATATTAACTGAATCACTTTGCTGTATACCAGAAAGTAACACATTATAAATCAACCATGTTCAATAATATCAATATATACATATATAAAAAGGATGAGATGAATAATTTAGAGATATGATGAATATGTTTCATGCATAGATTTTGCAGGACTTTTTTCATGGGTGCATACTTATCTCCAGTCTCAACAAATTATGTCCATTATCATACCCCAATAAAGTGGTTTAAAAGTCTCTTTAAAAAAGCACATTTCACTTTATTTCAATGTATGTATGCTTATCATACATACAATATGTGTATGATATAAAATTATTTTACCCCCCAAAACCTATGAGACCCATTAAGTCAAAATCTCGGATATGAAGCCAAGGCATCCATGTTTAAAGCTCCCCAGTTGATTCTCAGGAGCAGCCACGGTGGATGCGCATTGTGACGGGAGAGATGTCCTGCTCCCACTCACTGCCTCCCATGTGTTTTCCCCAGGGCCATAGTGACTTTTCTTAAGAAAGAGATGTGATATGGCACCATTTAAATTCCTCCAAGGGGGCC
Organism: Neotragus moschatus; assembly: GCA_006410615.1. NCBI lineage: Eukaryota > Metazoa > Chordata > Mammalia > Artiodactyla > Bovidae > Neotragus > Neotragus moschatus. The sequence goes on from SJYA01003257.1 coordinate 1,200,138, forward strand.
CTATTGCTGTCTGGATCGTTCATAACATACCACACCTTTCCTTATCTAACTGTTGCTTACCTCTCCAAATGTCATATTTTATCAAATTTGTTTAAAAACTTAACTTTATGCAGCACCTGAGCCTTGCTTGTTAACCCATTGCGACTGGCTTCTATATAAGCCATCCATTTCTCTAGCATCCGCTCTTTTCTGATTCACTCTTTTTTTTAAAAGAAAAATATATCTACTTGGCTGTTCTGGGTCCTTGTCTTCATTGTTGTGTGGGCTTTTCTCCAGCTGCAGTGAGCAGAGCCTACTCTCTAGTTGTGTGCAATCTTCCCATTGCAGTGGCTTCTCTTATTGGAGAACATGGGCTCTAGGGCTCCAGTAGTTGAGGTACGTGGGCTCAGTAGTTGGGACTCATGGGCTCGGGAGCACAGACTCTGTAGCTGTGGTGCACAGGCTTAGTTGCTCTGAGGCCTGTGGGATCTTTTCAGGTCAGGAATCCAACCCAAGTCTCCTGCCTTGGCAGATGGATTCTTTACCACTGAGCCACCTGGGAAGCCCTCTGATTGACCCTTACCTCTCCGATCTCAGTGCATATCTCTGTGAATTCTTTCTTGATTTTAGGGCTGCAATTTGAACTACAGAATGCCAAATTCAATTTGAGTTTTAGATAAACAATGATTCTTTTTTAAAATTTGTAGTATGTCCCATGTAATCATGTACACCTGTATACTAAAACAACAGCAAAAACAATGCTGTCTATCTGAGATGCTAATTTAGCTGGGTGTCCTGTATTTTTCTCTGTTAAATCTGGGAACCTTTCTTCATTCTTTACCACCACTGATTAGGCTCCATCATTCCCCATCTTTATGGAGATATCCATCTTTAGTACTCTAATAGGACCTTCTGCATACAGGGTCCTGGTCTGATTCCTTCTCCACCCAACTGTCTTGAAGGCATGGATGCTGCTGCTGCTGCTGCTGCTAAGTCGCTTCAGTCATGTCTGACTCTGTGCGACCTCATAGATAGTAGCCCACCAGGCTCCCTCATCCCTGAGAGTNCCTTCTGCATACAGGGTCCTGGTCTGATTCCTTCTCCACCCAACTGTCTTGAAGGCATGGATGCTGCTGCTGCTGCTGCTGCTAAGTCGCTTCAGTCATGTCTGACTCTGTGCGACCTCATAGATAGTAGCCCACCAGGCTCCCTCATCCCTGAGAGTCTCCAGGCAAGAATACTGGAGTGAGGTGCCATTTCCTTCTCCAATGCATGAAAGTGAAAAGTGAAAGTGAAGTCACTCAGTCCTGTCTGACACTTAGCCATGCCATGGACTGCAGCCTACCAGGCTCCTCCCTCCTTGGGAGTTTCCAGGCAAGAGTACTGGAGTGGGGTGCCATTTCCTCTGTGAAGGCATGGATTGTACCTCATTCCTTTTGTATCCCTGGCACCTGTATGGTGAATCATACTCAATGGAAGCTTAACTTTAATTCCTTTCCTTAGTTTGAAGGGATCCTTTTCTCACACTGAACATCAACCTCTCTCTACAATTAACTCAGATTTTCTTTGTTCTGCTTGAAGGAGAAATTTAAACTTTCCTCATGTATTTTTCAGGAGTAGAAAAGCCCTGGACTTATTGCATCCTTTTGTGGTCTCATTTTATCCTATTTCACTGATATCAGGATTTCTTTCATCTTTATGATCTCAGAACAGCTTGAAACCAAGAGGCTTTAATCACCTCCAGGTAACTCAGCATGAAAAGAACTCACATTCACTCTCGACCTTTCTTATACCTATAGTGTCTATCCTGAAACTCGTTCTCTTTCCTAAGCAGACAAAGAAAATGACAAAGATTATGGCTAAGTTTAGTGCTTTTAAATTGCCTGATAGTACATAAAAACATTATGCTAGCTTCTTACTCACTTGTAGACAGAGAGCCCCTATCTGAAATCTAGCTTTACATGGGCCATTCTGGCTTCCCATTGTGACAATCAGTTCTTACCCTATTTTCTCTAGTCATAGCAGTCTTCCAGAATTTTATACTCTAGCACTAAGAGCTTATAAACACACCTGGAGCAAATAATTTTTCTTATCCAAAAATAGTTTTCCAACAGAGATTATGATTATTATGAAATGCCATAAAGCTTTACAACTCTAAATATTATGGTTTAAATTGTAGTCAACTATAACCTTCAGACTTTTTGTGTGTTTATTTATTAGTTTGCTTTTCTACTGTTTTTATTCCTAGACAGTTTTATCCCTAGGCAGTTATTCTAAATACACACACACACACACACACACACACACACATACCTGTACAGATAACATCATGACTAGGTTTTCACCAAAATTCATTCTCCATATATGGGATTACTTTTCTCATTTATCAGTCTTGTCTTGACTTTTTCACATGTCTTTCAGAAAAATACTAATTATGTTTATTGTATTATTGTCATAAACTGATTATCATACTTTCAAAATCTTATTGAAATATTTGAAACGAAGCTTGGCTTCTTCATAGATATACCAACTCAAGGCATTCTTGTATAAGACTTTTATTTTAAAGGCAAGTAACACAGTGTAGCAAGAGAAACAGAGTGTAGGGTTTTTTTTCTGTCTGAAAGCCAATAGATATCTGAGGTCCAAGCTCTCCAAGGCCCCCTGCGTCTGTGCCTTGTACCACCCAGATCTATGCAAGGAATCTTAGTTTTGGGAGTAGCTCAAGCCAAATTTTTTGAACTAATATCAGTGGCAAACCATTAATAAAGGTATTTCTGACCTTAAACATCTTAAATTTAATTGTCCTTATCTTAGCCTAGAGTCAAGAAACCAGATATCCAGATGTGCCCAGAAATATAGAAATTTTTTGGTCTAGCTGTAAATCAGCTATCTCCACACCTTCACATGCACGTTTTCCTTTACTATACATTAAAAAACAGAAACAAAAGCATGAATATAAAATAGAAACTTTGTCTCATAAATGGAAAAAAAGACAACATGTTGATTTAAAATCTCACTAATCAATGTCAGCCATTATTCATGTCATTCAACTTGACATAATCACTATTAAAAATATGTCCCTTTATTCATTTTCTCCCAGCTGCATAGTTGATATTCTCTTTTATCAATATCTTGGACTTTTAGTCTACCTTTACGTGGCATACAATATAGAAGAAATATCCTTTTGTTCATTATACTGCTATTAACCTTTTTTCTTCACATTTCAGATTCACCACTTGCTTCAATTTGAGTGAATTCCAAAGATATGTTGTCTCATTGACAAGTCACCAGTGTGTGACCAAGACAGCATTTCAGCTGGCCCAGCAACTCTAGCCACGCTATCCCTTTGCCACAGGTTTGTATAGTTCATGTGTACGTGTGAATACATAAAGATGCTAATTACCCTAGTACTCTTTTAGTCACCCTTCCACTGGACCCAGAAATCTACTATGTACATACACGCTCCTGGGCAACTACAGTGCTAGATAATACAGAAACAAGAGAGAAGTAAGGTTCCTGCTCCCATGCGTCTATAGGCTTATAGAGAATACAGACGGGTAAAAAGAGAATCAGAAAAGAGTGTGATAAATGCTATTGTGGAATTCCTGGTAGATGAAGTATACAGAAGTTATCTAAGATGGAGTGTCAGGGAAACGGTAGCTACAACATACAACCCAGAGTAAAAGCAGTTGACTAGGCAGTAGGCTGATGGGATAGATGGGCATATAGAACATTCCAGGCAGAAGGGTCAGAAGGGGAAATGAACAGCTTATGTCCTGAGAGAGAGAGATTGAGAAAATGAGAGGATGAATAAGACAGGGGATGAGGGGAGTCTGGTTATATTTGTGTAGCATAGCACAGGAGGAATGCTGAAGGAGAAGAAGCTGGGATGTGAGTTAAAATAAAAGCTTACAGGACCTAGTAAACAAATTAATGATAGAGAATAATGTTAATGAAATCAGGAGAGGACTTTGATAAGGGCCCCTAATTTTCCAAGAATCCAAAAGTCTTTCTAGTCACAGGAGGCAGGTTGATGTAACTTAAACACAATTCTCCATTACAGTCTTTTCAAATTCTTAAATCTTCCTTAAGTGCCTTCCCTCCTCTCTCTAAAACTCACACTCTCTCTATGTGGCCGTCACATGGAACCTCTGTCATGAAGTTTTCCATTAAATTAAAGATTAACTGCATTTCCTCCTTCCTTTGACTCTGTATAACCTTGCTTAGTTTTTCCTTTTTCCCTCTAATACAATATCTTGAACTGTATATATTTGTAGATTATCTTCTCTCACTTGACTAGTTTCCTGAGGGCAATCTCAGCCATTTTAGAATCCCCTATAATATGATCATCCATAATTTATTAAGTTAAACAACATTGCTTAATTAAGCACAAGGGACATATTTTTCAAAAGCAGATGTTATGGGGTTTTTGTTAAGACTTACACATCATAATAGAACATGATTTCATCAAACTTTTAACGCTTTCTGTGGGGGGAGGTTGGAAATTTCTGTAAGATTTTATTTTTTTAAACTTTTTTCTAATGTTTATTGCCAGTTTAGCTGATGCTGTTGTTTCGTAGTCACTTAGTCGTGTCTGACTCTTTGGAGTCCCATGAACTGTAGCCCACCAGGCTCCTCTGTTCATGGGATGTTGCTACTGCTGCTAAGTTGATTCAGTAGTGTCCGACTCTGTGGTGAAACTGTAATTTAGAATGCATTTTTTCAGTTGAAAGAGCACCATTCACCACTGAGTAAAAAACTGTATCACCAACTTGTAGATGGATTGAACAGAAGAATAAACCAAAAGAAAAGAAATTATGTCTACTTTTAAACAGCATTTCTTTCTTAGGATGATGAGATTAGCCATACGTATGAACTCTTTAAATGCTTCTGATTAAAATAACTTGAGAATGACCATTCAACATATTTTTGGAACATGAAAAATATCACTTTATTTTCTATTTAGATGAGAGAAGGAAATGGCAACCCACTCCAGTACTCTTGCCTGGAAAATCCCATGGACAGAGGAACTTGGTAGGCTACAGTCCACAGGGTTGCAAAAAGTCGGACACGACTGAGCGACTTTGTTTTCACTTTCACTTTCCTTGTTGGGTAGCAGAGGTTCAAGTTCCCTTACTAACAGCAAAAAAAAAAAAAAAAAAGCATTAATTCCCCTCTCTGCAAGCATGGTGCTAAATTGCTTCAGTCATGTCCAGCTCTTTGAGACTTTATGGACTGTAGCCCACCAGGCTCTTCTGTCCATGGGATTCTCCAGGCAAGAACAGTGGAGTGGGTTGCCATGCCCTCCTCCAGGAGATCTTCCCAAGCCAGGGATTGGACCTGTGTCTGTTAGGTCTTCCTGCTTTGACAGGTGGGTTCTTTACCACTAGCACCACCAGGGAAGCCCAATTCTCCTGTCTGTATACCCTAAAATGTATAATTGTTGATCTGGTCACACATACATACCGTAATGTAAATACTATATTTGTAACCTCAAAGTTGAGAATTTAGTGGTATAAGAGCAAGCATGCTTCATGTGTAAAAATACAGTAACAATAATATAATAATTGAGGACTAAAAGTACCAAGCCCTTTGTATGATATATCTCTTTTTTTTCACATAACGATATAGAAATATACACTCTTGCTTTTTCTATTTTCCAAATGAACAAAATCTAAGGCTAAGACTGCTGAGACAAATTGTGTAAGGCCATACAGCAAGAAACAGGCAAAGTTAGCATGTAAATTCATGTTAATATGACTTCAGAATCTAAGTTCTTTAGCAGTATCTGCTGCAAACTTAGACTCAATAGAATCATGGGACGAATAGGGGTACTACTTTATCTAAGCCTGTATTTTCAGCCTCCTTTAAGGCCTCCAGCTCATCTTTTTTTTTTTTCCACCTAGAAGTTAGATTTTAAAAAATCAAGATCCAATCAGATTGACATTTATTCTGTGATTATGTCTTATTTAATGACTTTCCACTATTGTATCTGATGAAAGTGAAATAAGTGTAAAGTCTAAAGAATCAGGGCCTGTGACTTTATACAGAAATAAGTTTTTTTTGCTTTTTTTTTTTGTGAACAAATTCAAAAACGATGCACTCCATGAGCTTGAAAGGATCTCAAAGAAGAGCCGACAATCTCAGTTCTCCTGCATATGTATCCCTGACAAGAGATGGTCTAATAGAGCTCAGGAACTTACTACTTATCAAAGACTACAATTTTTGCCCCTGACTAGCAAAGGAATTCTAACTCTTACTGAACACAAACTAATCTACCTAAAATTCTGCCATGTGATTTTGATTATATCATCATAAAAAAGCAAGGGAATTCCAGAAAAAAATCTACTTCTGCTTCAGTGACTACACTAAAGCCTTTGACTTTAGTGACAGCAAACTGTGGGAAATTCTTAAGGAGATGGGAATACCAGACCACCTGACCTTCCTCCTGAGAAACTTCTATGCAGGCCAATAAGCAACAGTTAGAACTAGACATGGAAGAATAGACTGGTTCCACATAGGAAAAGGAGTACTTCAAGGCTGTATATTGTCATCCTGCTTGTTTAACTTATATGCAGAGTACATCATGGCAAAATGCTGGTTTGGATAAATCAAAAGGTGGAATCAAGATTTCTGGGAGAAATATCAACAACCTCAGATATGCAGGTGACACCACCCTTATGGCAGAAAACAAAGAGGAACTGAAGAGCCTCTTGATAAAAATGAAAGAGGACAGTGAAAAAGCTGGCTTAAAACTCACCATCGAATAACTAAGATCATGGCATCTGGTTCCATCACTTCATGGCAAGTAGAAAGAGAAAACATGGAAGCAGTAACAGATTTTTATTTTCTTCATTTCCAAAATCACTATGGACAGAGATTGCAGCCATGAAATTAGAGTGCTTGCTCCTTGGAAGGAAAGCTATGACAAATCTATATAGCCTATTAAAAAGTAGAGATATCACTTTGCTGACAAACGTCTGTATACTCAAACTATAGTTTTTCCAGTAGTCATGTACAGATGTGAGAGTTGGATGATAAAGAAGGCTGAGTACTGTAGAATTGATGTTTTTTAATTGTAATGCTAGAGAAGACTCTCAAGAGTCCCTTGGACTGCAAGGAGATCAAACTAGTCAATCCTAAAGGGAATTGACACTGGATATTCATTGGAAAAACTGATGCTAAAGTTGAAGCTCCAATACTTTGGCCACCTGATGCAAAGAACTGACTCATTAAAAAATACCTTGATGCTGGAAAAGATTGAAAGCAAAGGAAGAAGAGGACAGCAGAGGATGAGATGGTTGGTTGGCATTACTGACTCAATGGACATGAGTTTGATCAAGCTCTGAGAGCTAGTGAAGGACGGTGGAGCCTGGTGTACTGCAGGCCATGGGGTAGCAAAGAGTCCAGCATGAGTTACAGACTGAGAAATAGCAACAACAATAGCATCATGAAGCCAGAGAAGAGTTTCAACTTTTTGCTACATGCAATCCTTCAAATATTTGAGACTAAGACAGCAAGGTATTCTCCCTGTCATTTTTTTCAAAGTAGACATGACTAGTTCCCTCATCCATTTTCCAAAATGATGCTTTTAAAATGTCCACACTATCCTGAATGCATTCAGCTTTGGTTTTATTAACTCTCAGCAGTCAAAGTTGAATGGGTTACTAAAGATGAAACTTTGGCAGCCAAGTGAGAATCTCAACTTTTCTGAGTTGGTTTTTCTATTAATTGCCAGTTGGATTACATTTTGTGTGTGGGGGGTGGCTATTAAATTACACTGATGTGTAACTAAATCCACTTTTAAGATGTCTAAGATGATTTCAATATATGCTACATGCAAANTATTTTGTTGTAATGAAGTAGTCTTCACTACTTAATATTGTCTACTTACTAAAATTCAGTACCTGATAATAAGCTAATTCTAAAATATAATATGATTCATGGGGTTTTTAAATCTCAATATCAATAAAACATTTTAATATACATAATTTAAAATGAAACATAAAAAAGTTTTCTTCAGTGAAACATCCTGAGTGATTCTGAATTAAATTTTGAAAGCAGAATGTATGTAGCTTATTTTTAAAAATATTTCCCTAGAGTGACTTTTATAGAATTATTAACAGCAGTTAAATCAAATATGCGTCAGTCTCATGAGACTGACATACTGTACTTCAAAGCAGTAAAACTGATTCATAGGCATCCATAAAACCTAAATCATTGAAAATATTTCATATAATATTTTGAATACTAAAAAAATCCCACAGACTTAGTTTTAGAAGTCCGTTTATTCAGAAGAGTATTCATTTCTAAACCAGTGCTTACCTTTTTAAACAGATTTTTAGTTGTCTGAAGCCAAGATCAAAGATTCTTATTTTACTTTACGAATTAGTAAAATAAATCCTCCTATATTTGAAGAAAATATGGAATAAGAACAGATATGATCTGAATATTATAAGAAACCAAGGCCAGTATTCTAAAAAGGAAATAGGATCTTGGTTAGGCTTCATCAAATTGAAGTTTATTAAGCTAACAAAGATTCTGAGAGGAATCTAATTTAAGGTAACACTAAAGTTGCCATTACTTAGACAATCCAAATAAAAGACTCAAAGAAAGAAAAAGACTTAATATACAAAAAACTTTTCAGGTGTGAATCTGGTACAGTTGAGATGGACACAATTTTTAGAGCATTTTTGTTAAACTGAATGAGTGGACTGTGTGCTAAGTTGCTTCATTCATGTCTGACTCTGCGACACTATGGACTGCCCCCTCTGTCAGTGGGATTCTCCAGACAAGAATACTGGAGTAGGTAGCCATACCCTTTTCCAGGGGATCTTTCCTACCCAGGGACTGAAACCTCATCTCTATGTCCCCTGCACTGGCAGGCAGATTCTTCACCACTAACACCACCTGAATGAGTAATGAGATATAAATAATATAATCTTTATATAATGATAGGGTAGCAGTAATTACTGTGCAACAACTAGGCATTAGACATTGCTAGAACTGAATCTTTTTACTCAGTGGGGTTAAACAAGTGCAAACTAAATAAAGCTTTTAGAATAAAGCTAAAATATAAAAAAAAAAAAAAAAAGCTCAGAATTTCAACTTGTATACCCTTGAAAATAAGGGGGAAATGTCATTTGTACTAATGAATTACATTTGTGGAAAAAAACTAACTCTAAATAAATCTAATGTCATATGTTAATTATAAAGTTAAATATTGTAATTATCATAAATCAATTTTCTAAATGTTAAATCTTTGAAATATTAATCAAAACCTGAGTAATTATAAGGAAAAATCAAAATGGGTGAATGCTTATGAAGCAATAGGGCAAAAAAAAGATCAATGTGTGCATATTTTTAAGTGCTTATAAATCAAAAAAGAAAAAAATGAGATACCATTGTAATATTGAAATTTCTACATTAAAACAAGTCTAAATTTTAAACATGAAAGCCTAGATTATATAGCACTATATTTTAAGGAAAATTATTGTAAATTTTATCTGTAAGATGGTAGTAATTTTAGTTGTTTGAGAATTGAAAATTACATAATGTAAAATGTTTCTGTCTCTGCAAGGACACTTGATTTTTTAGAGACATTTTGTGGACTATGTCAGTCAAATTTTAATCTATCTAACATCTATCTAGGATCTGTTCATCTCTTAATATTATATATATCATCTACTACTGTATTATAAAACATAAATACAGAGATGAGGTGAAATACGAATAAATAAAAGTACTTGCTGAATTTATCTGTTGCAAAGACCATTGCCTGGGCAATGAAAATGGGAGTGGATGTCTCTGCTGGTAACTGAAGCTGTCTTTAATCTCAATGAGCTCACTAACCTTTATGGTTCTTTCAGATTCTATGTTTATTTAATTCAGGAAATGACATCATCATTTTAAATCAAAGGTGAATTTGATTTGTCAATTCTTTTGGACACCTTCCCTAAGGCAGAGATTTTTTTTCAAAGTTGGCTTCATATAAAACTCTTGAAAGCTATGACATGGATTCTTCCATTTCAGCAAAGACAAAGGAGAAGACCGTGTACTCTTTTTCAGAGTCACTTTAATTGTCACAGCTCCATGACTTCATACCTTATTCCATAAGCCTCTTAAACTGCATTTATGTGTGATTAGTCTCTCAGTCGTGTCTGACCCTTTTGTGGCCCCATGAACTGCAGCCCGTCAGGCTCCTCTGCCCATGGAACTTTCCAGGTAAGAATACTGCCATTTCCTACTCCAGGGGATCTTCCCAATCCAGAGATTGAATCTGCCTTTCTTAAGTCTCCTTCATTGGCAGGCAGATTCTTTACCATTAGTGCCATCATGTATTTAGGTTGAAATGCCTAAACTCAATGATCTTTGAGAGCATAACATTGGGACAATATAAAAGGATGCTATTCTTCATTTTTGGTTTAGCAAATTAATAAATAATGTATTTATATTGCATGATATTTGAGGCCAGGACTTCCATATTCTTTCCACAGGCCTAACTTCTTACTGCTTATCATCTCAAAAATTGATCATAAATAGTTCATAATTAAGATGGTAGATGAATTTAATTTTGAAACTGTGAGACATCAGTTGAAATGTTGCTTCCTCTTTGAATGCTAAATCAATAAATATAAATGTTAATTAATGAACTAAAGTACAAGCTGTGCCATTTTGTGTTCAATTAAAGTATCATTACTACTATGTATAGTGGTTCTCAGGAAAAAGATGGATTATCATTTCATCTTTAGTTTCTTAGAATCTATATAAAAGATGCAACCTCTGAATTGGGACAAAGAGAAAAAAAGCTAAGTAAACTTTAACCTAGATGTCACAATAGTTGACAACCTTTCTATAAGTAGAATCTTTCTATAATATAAAAGAGGTCTCATCTATGTGACAAAGCTTTGCTGCTAGTATATTTCAACAAAGCTTGAATTTTCAATAGAACAAACATCATCCTTCAAGTTGGGCCATCTCTGGTTAGTTCAGTCTGATTCCATTATATTATGTGGTCAGTGTCAGGGGCCAGTAGTAGAGGCTTGACTTACAATGTGCAGTCTGTAAAAGCTATGTTTTATTTTGAAATATTATTTTTACTAAAGAAATATAAATAATACTTCTATCACTCAGCAGAAAATGATATAACTGGATAGCTAAATGCCTGAAGCATTTTCAGAAGTCAAGATAATTAATTTGAAAACCAAACTCTTTGCCCATATCAGCATCTGTCCAACAACTTTGTTTAGGATAAATTAAATTCTGACTCATTCTTGTTTTTTTTAAAAAAAGAAGAAGAAATCCAATCTAAACCTTCTCTTTCCATATGCCTCACATAACCTGAGGCATTTTGATAAGTTTTCAGATAAACAGAATAAATTTTAAAATCTTCACCTTAGATGGTCTAAACAGGAAACACCTATAACTATCAGTTGCACTGGTATATAGCATGTTTTCTTCCACTGCTTCTAAAATACAAGGTAAGAGTTAGCTCAGTAAGATCAGACTTAGTATATTACAAAGTTTTCATGCAGGCATATACTGATAATCAAGACAATTTAAAATCATCTGCTGAGAGAAATTAGGTAGAACTTCATTTAAGCTATCAAAGTTGTAAGTTATCTCCATTGGCTCATTTGCCAGCAAATCCTTAATTGCAACTAAATATACAATCTAAATGTGCTAATGTGTTAGGTGAAATAACATTACCAAAATCTACACTGTGAAGTATTGTTAAATGTGAACTCTCAAATTTAGAAAATAATTGAACAGTTTTTAGAACTAATCTAAATTCTGAGCTTGATTGATATCAAGGCATTTACAACTTAAGTGAATTATTCTAATCAAACTTATTATTAAACATTTATAAATTCAGCCCATTATTATGAATGGATTCAGAGGAAATGACAATACTGCTCAAGTGCTGGGATTACATGAAGGTTTATTTTCTGCCTTTGTACTTTTCTGTATTTTCAAAAATATTTAAAGTATGTATATATAACTTGGTATTCTGGAAATAAAGTATTTCTTTGTAAAGAAAGATCTCATTTTCCAGAGTACTGTGTGCGACCAGGCTGAATAATATAAGATGTAGCTCCCTGGGACATACACTAGGATTAAATTTCTTAAACTGAAGAGTTTAAGAGTTTAACTGAAGAGTTTATTCTTCTGTTTATAAGAATAAACAGAAAGCAATATGTGTGCATGGAGAAAGAATGGCAACTCACTTCAGTATTCTTGCCTGGGAAATCCCATGGATAAAGGAGCCTGGCAGGGCACAGTCCCAGGGGTCACAAGAGTCAGACATGACTTAGTAAATAACAACAATGATACATGTGCAACCATATGACAGACTCACTCTATAACTGATTTTGACTGAAAGCAGGTCAGGGTAAGACTTCTTAGGGTCATGAGATGATCTGACTTGAAAAATGGAGTATGACAGGTAGAGAAGAGTATTCTCTACTCTTGATGAATGATTCAAGGTTGGAATAGTCTGGATGTTAGTGTGGATGAGAATGCCTGTGTGTGTGTGTGTGTGTGTGTGTGACTGACAGAGAAAAAAAATGTAGCAGAGATGTAGAATATACTGAAGAGAAATGAAGTGATCCTTAGATGCAGTAGTTATAAGTCAGCAGAGGACATTTTTTAAAGTGATTCTTTACTCCTTGAGGTCAGACATCTTGTAGTGCTTTACTANTGTGTGTGTGTGTGTGTGTGTGTGTGACTGACAGAGAAAAAAAATGTAGCAGAGATGTAGAATATACTGAAGAGAAATGAAGTGATCCTTAGATGCAGTAGTTATAAGTCAGCAGAGGACATTTTTTAAAGTGATTCTTTACTCCTTGAGGTCAGACATCTTGTAGTGCTTTACTACGTCAGTTTTTTTTTTTTTAATTTTCATAATTATGAGACTAGGACTAAAACTATAAATATAACTGAAAAGCCCAATAAGTATCTTCTTTTCAAAAAGTATGATCATGGGACTTGTGGAATTTGATTTATTGCACCTTCTCCCACTTTATTATATAAACATCCAAAGACATAGCATCTTAGAAGTAAGAAGTGTTTAGAAATCACCTGAAGATACAGAAAACCTGTCTGCTTCCTCAGATAAATATGTATGTAGCACACATGCTGGACTCTTAAAAGATGATCCTTCCAGGGCCTTAAAAATTCTAAGATTCAGGCCCTGCCCTCAAAATAATTTCAATCAACAGGAGGACTTTCTATTTACACAAGTGTATTTGCTTATTGGAGAAGAAAATGGCAACCTACTCCAGTACTCTTGCCTGGAAAATCCCATGGATGGAGGAGCCTGGTAGTCTACAGCCCATGGGGTTGCAAAGAGTCGGACACGACTGAGCGACTCCATTTTCACTTTCATAGTTTACTTTGGAGTGATAGTTACATCTTCAGGCCACATGATTGGATGCACATATGAGACTTTTGTTTCATTTGGCAAAACATCCAACAATTTGACATAGACACTTGATAAGGAGTTTCCAGAATTAAGCTCACAAAATAGGCTAATATGCATGCCAGAGTCCATATTTTCTGACACAAGTTGGTTTTTGTTTTCACACAGTTTAAAGGCAGATAAACTGAAGACAATATGCCTGCTCTGATAACATCATGGAAAGCAAGGTGATTCTATGGTTTTTCTCCATTGCACATACTTCCATGTCAGACTTTTCCAGGAAAATTATAAACTTTTTATTAAATCACATTATTTTTCACCTAATACAAGACAAAAGCAAAACAAAAGACTGGACTAGTTATAAGCTATTCAGGTAATTATGTAAATCTAATTCACTTCCACTTTTTTCTTAATATAATATTCCCAGCACTTGAGTTTGAAGAGATAACAGGTTAGTGGCAATACAAAACTGGACATTACATTCTTTTTTCCATAAAAGTAAAAACAGCAGCAACTAAAACACTGGCATATTAATATCTTCTAAATTATAGGAAGAATAGATTTCTATTCTAAACATGACTTCAAAATAGTATCAACTGATCACAAATAAATGTACATAGAATCATATGAAGTGATATGTGAAAGGCTTCTTTTATGAATAAAGATAAGGAAAACTAGCTCTAATTCCTTGAGAGTATTTCAGAGAAGTTAAATTAGAACAGGCTCCAACATCAGAATTTATTTCCTTGATTCTAAGATGAGACTAAGGGACAAAGAGAAGCCTGGAGCATCGCCAAAATATAACATTCTTTAAAACAAACTACAGATAATCATGTGGTATGACTGCTAAAGATCAGAGGACCCAGGAGAGATCCCCAAAGGAGATTCCGACTGGAAGGATGTGCATCAACCATCTATTTCAGGCATTTGCTTGATGCAAAACTCACTAAAATTAATAGAATTTCACTCCTTCCCTGTGATGTCTCTCTCCCTACTAAGTCATTTAAAACTTAAAAAACTAAAGGACTCAATAGCAGAACCACAGCAAAAAGGGATAGAAAGGTTCAGCAGAATAAAATACAAGCCTTGTCAAGGTCCCCATGGGTCCTTTTCCACCAAAAACTAAAGAAGGATGCTTCATGTTACTTTTTCTTTTAATATCTAAACTCTTCATTTCAGAAATAAACTACTGGCTGCCTTGTAATAGCAATTTAATACTTCTACAGAATTAAGCTATCTAAAATGTACAGTCATTCTGAGGTGCCTCTGTTTAAACAGACACGTGTTTACTCTCTTTGACCACAGTTATTTGTGTATACCTTAAATAAGTTTCCATATTGGTTACATTATTTGTGCCATTAAATTGCACTTTACTGAGTTTACTTGCCATCTCCTGAGAGGAAAAACCAATTGTAAGATTAAATAGCTTTCTTTATGTGATTTGTCAGTTTAAAAAAGCAAAATGCTTGGCTTTTGCTGAAGGCTGAGTATTGAGATTTCTTGTAGGACAACAAAGTCAATCTAATCAGGGCCCTAATACACATTCACTATGGGAAAATTATGAGCTAGCAAGTGCAATAGTCTTTCAGTTGTTAAGTTTGCTAATGGCAAGGTGACAGAGTCAAACTAAAAAAAAATAATAATAAGATTTCATACTTAATTTGGGAGGCTTTATTCCTATAGTTCTATCATTATATACTGACAAGTTTTTAAAGTGCAGTTCACACATTTTTTTCCTTTAAAACAATACTGATCTTTTGACCTACCAAATGAAAAATAGCAACTTTCAAGTAATATAAAATGCTTAATCAAGAAGCTCAACCTCATAATCCCCAAATTTGATGGGGGTGAGGAACAGTGGCTAATTATGGATATTGCTTTACATAGTACTTATATTAAAAGAAGTCTTGAGCTGGGGCTTTCATTGTGGTCCAGTGGCTAGGAGTAATGCAGGGGACACCAGCTCAATCCTTGGTCTGAGGAAATCCCACATGCCATGGGCAGCTGAGCCCATACACGGCAACTACTGAGTCCACGCACTGCAACTATGAAGCCCACAGCCTTAGAATCTGCACTCCACAGAAAGAGAAACAACTGCAGTAAGCAGCCTGAACTCCACAGCTGGAGAAAAGCCCATGCAGCTATGAAGACCCAGAACGGTCAAAAATAAATAAATATATGTCTTGAGCTAAAAAGAATTCCTACCATTGGTCACCACTGATGACCAAGCAGTTTTTTTTTTTCCCCCCCAGCAGAAAAATGAACTCATCACTACTGCTTCTTGTACAGAGGTCTTTTATTATTAACTGTTATGCACACTAAGGAACCTATATTTTAGTTATATGTATTCAAGAACTGCTGAAGGAAAAGGAGGGAAGCAGAAGGAAGAAGAAAAAANCTGTTTAAACAGACACGTGTTTACTCTCTTTGACCACAGTTATTTGTGTATACCTTAAATAAGTTTCCATATTGGTTACATTATTTGTGCCATTAAATTGCACTTTACTGAGTTTACTTGCCATCTCCTGAGAGGAAAAACCAATTGTAAGATTAAATAGCTTTCTTTATGCGATTTGTCAGTTTAAAAAAGCAAAATGCTTGGCTTTTGCTGAAGGCTGAGTATTGAGATTTCTTGTAGGACAACAAAGTCAATCTAATCAGGGCCCTAATACACATTCACTATGGGAAAATTATGAGCTAGCAAGTGCAATAGTCTTTCAGTTGTTAAGTTTGCTAATGGCAAGGTGACAGAGTCAAACTAAAAAAAAATAATAATAAGATTTCATACTTAATTTGGGAGGCTTTATTCCTATAGTTCTATCATTATATACTGACAAGTTTTTAAAGTGCAGTTCACACATTTTTTTCCTTTAAAACAATACTGATCTTTTGACCTACCAAATGAAAAATAGCAACTTTCAAGTAATATAAAATGCTTAATCAAGAAGCTCAACCTCATAATCCCCAAATTTGATGGGGGTGAGGAACAGTGGCTAATTATGGATATTGCTTTACATAGTACTTATATTAAAAGAAGTCTTGAGCTGGGGCTTTCATTGTGGTCCAGTGGCTAGGAGTAATGCAGGGGACACCAGCTCAATCCTTGGTCTGAGGAAATCCCACATGCCATGGGCAGCTGAGCCCATACACGGCAACTACTGAGTCCACGCACTGCAACTATGAAGCCCACAGCCTTAGAATCTGCACTCCACAGAAAGAGAAACAACTGCAGTAAGCAGCCTGAACTCCACAGCTGGAGAAAAGCCCATGCAGCTATGAAGACCCAGAACGGTCAAAAATAAATAAATATATGTCTTGAGCTAAAAAGAATTCCTACCATTGGTCACCACTGATGACCAAGCAGTTTTTTTTTTTCCCCCCCAGCAGAAAAATGAACTCATCACTACTGCTTCTTGTACACAGGTCTTTTATTATTAACTGTTATGCACACTAAGGAACCTATATTTTAGTTATATGTATTCAAGAACTGCTGAAGGAAAAGGAGGGAAGCAGAAGGAAGAAGAAAAAAATTAAAATGAAGGGAAAGAAGAGGAAGAAAAAGTGAGATAAAGAGGAGAAAAGAATAACCTTCTGTTAGAAGCATAATTAAAGTATAATTTTCTCTTGCAAAATGAAGCACGAAAAAGCACCATATTCACTTTCAAATTTGTTCCCAGTGATAATTTGCCATGGGTGTCCACCAATATAAATAAACTAATCGCACTAGACTAAAAGATATGCCTTGATTCTTTGAGACCTATTATTTTCAAGACCTATTATTTTGGTTTTTGTTGTTGTTGATGATGAATTGTCAGTAAAAGGAAAATTTAAGGAAGAATCTATCACAGTCTTCATACTCAATTTAAATTTCAGAAGTTTCCTATCCAAATTAACTGTTAGAAAAAAGCCATTCAAATTTTTGTGCTAATATGTACATTTTTAAATTAAAAGCTTTTCTTTGTCATGAAAAAACACAATAAAAAACCCCACTATTTTTCTTTACCTAATTTTATCATTGTTAATATTCTGGTAGCCAAGAACTGTAATGTTTTCTGAGACAGTCAAATTATAGCATGATCAAAAGGTAAATATACCTTTGTAACTCTATAAATTTTCTGTTTGGTATATTATATCATTAGGTTTACAAAATATATTTTTATAATAATTTTATCATATGTTGACAAGCATCTGCCTAAGGGTACAATTTTGAATACTTCTTTTCTTTAGAAGAATAATACTGTGATTATTAAATTTCAGCTCTAGAGATAGAGAAAAAGGAAAAATATTTCAATTACTATGATTCAAAATTTTCATGGCTCTCTAAAGAGCTCACTGAAAAATAATTAAATACCAACAAATGGTACGTTATAATGATACTGAAGAACAATATATTTTGAAAACAATGTATATTTCATTAACTTCATAGGAAAATAAACAAAAGAGTAAATAATGTATAACAGTGAAATTCAAATTTGTGGATGTCATCTATATTTTATGTGCAAAGAAAGACACATTAGAAAATTGAGGTTAACAAAGCAATCTCGATGCTGAAAAGAACGCCTCGGATTGGTGTGCAGGGACAGAAAACATTTTTCCCTCTTCTCTCCTATGTTTTTTGGTTGTCTTACTATTTAAATAGTAAGAAAAGGACAGACTATCAGGAGAAAAACAAATTTAATTTTCTACAATGTAGGTTCATAAAAATATGACACTCTTAGGCAGCCAAGTAATTGAGGTTTATACAACATTCCTGAGCAAAGAAAAAAGGGGTGGGACTTCAAAGGCGAAGACAGTTCCCAGGAAGATAAGAAGAGCAAATGTTTAGTAAACAAGTATTCACCTGCTGTGCAGATAAGTCTTTTACCTAAAGAAAGTTATTTCTGATAATACTTCTCTTCCTTATAAGAGAAGGGAAATTAGACACCATAACTAAATTTCTTTAGGCAGTTAAGGAAGAGGTAAAAAGCTTTCCTGAGTGTGTTGTCGTGTCCAAATCTTTGCAACCCCATGGACTGTAGCCCACCAGGCTCCTCTGTTCTCCACTAGTCCTGAGTCTACTGGGTTTTAATTGCCTTCAGCTCAAAAAAAATCCATATGCCAATGCAATACATTTTAGGGAGGCATAGTCCGCTCCCTCTCAGGTATAGGAAAAAATTAAATACTTGAAAATTCCCATTTCTTATGACAGTTTCCTCATTATATTTATAACTGTCATTTTCTTTTCTGCCTCCCTTCAGTGCACAAGTAGATAATGTTCCTATTCATGAAAGTTCTGTCATTCAAGATTATTTTGTTTCAAATTAACACCAAACCAAAACAAACAAACAAACAGAGAGAAAGAGATGTCAGTTAAAAACAGAGTATACAGAAACAAAGGTATCCCAGGTGGCTCAGTGGTAAAGAATTCACCTGCAATGCAGGAGGTGCAGGTTTGATCCCTGGATCAGGATGATCCCCTGGAGAAGGAAATGACAACCCACTCCAGTATTCTTGCCTGGGAAACCCTATTACAAAGGGGCCTGGTGGGCTACAGTCCATGGGATCACAACTAGTTGGATACAACTTAGTGACTAAACAAGAATATATTGAAGGAATATTTTGTTGATGTTGGATTAAACACAGTATTAATATTATTTTCACTCATACCTTTTTACAATTTTAATGGCTATTATAAAATTTTTAATTACCTATGTGCCTGCATGTGTGACTTACATTATATTTCCAATGTACAGCATTGCTCCCAAAGACGTGGAAACTAGGTCCTAGAAAGGAAATGTGATCTGTCCACAATTACTGGGAAAGATGGTACGAGGGCTAATGTCAAATTTAAGTTATATGACTCGACATCCACTCCAAGAGTTCTCTTGATACTGTCCTTCAGTTAAGTATTTTCAAGTTAAGGATACACACACACACACTATATATTGTAACATACAGTTACAAAGAACATGAAATAAGAGGGCTTGAATACTCTTTCCTTGGTAGAAACTGCTCCCCATGTAATGATTATTGTAATTTTTCCAATTTATTTTATTTTTAATGTGTATGGAATTTCCCAGGTGTCTCAGCGGTAAAGAATCCACCTGTCAATGCAGGGGACGTGGGTTTGATCCTTGGTCTAAGAAGATCCCCTGGAGAAGAAAATGGCAACCCATTCTAGTATTCTGGCCTGAAAATCACCATGGACAGAGGACCTTGGCAGGCTACAGTCCATGGGGTCGCAAAAAAGTCAGACACGACTTAGCAAGTAAACAACAACAAAGTCTATAGCATGATATAATTATGGCCTTATTAAAACCCTCTTTTGCTCAGATACATATTAAATCTTTCATAACAGAAAATAAAGCTAAATGAGGCTGTAAAACCTGTAGCATAAATAGAAGCAACAAAACTTTTGGTGATTAAGCATTTTTACTGGATTTGTGCAAATTAATTATCAGTGAATAACACCAGCTGCAAAGTGGCTAGAGTTACATGTTCTGATTGAAAGAAATAGTCCACAGGAGTCATATTTGGAGATTTAAGGATGTTCTTCCAGTGTGTCCTTTGCTTAGCTATGCAAGCCAGAAGTCCTCTAGAGAAAGACAGTATCTCTTACCTAGAAAAATGTACACTTGCAAAATCTTTGAAATTGCAAATGACACCAAAGGACTCATTCCAGCCTCTGTCTTCTGACTTTTAGATTCCTGAGGTATAGGTTAAGAACCTCTTCATCCTACCATAGAGCCCCAACTCACCAAGTCTAAGCAATAAGTGTCTACTTAAAGGTGAATTATGTGACTTTTTTCTGTTTGATGCTTAGATGATTGAAAGAAATACATACAGAAAGTAACTATTACAGAAATAAGAATAGTCTCTGTCCAAATATTATCAATAAGAGAAACTGAAAATACAGTTTTATTGATTTGAAAAAAACAGCAAGTTGCAAGGGTATAGAAAAATCACATAAAGTTGACTTCAAAAGAAGGAATATTATTAGTGGTATGAGAGAACTTCATAGTGATAAAGTGAAAAATTCATGAAGAAAACAAACCTGAAATGTATGCCCCTTAAAAAGTTGCTTCATAAAACAAGAAAAAAATGGCAATACTAAGCTCTCAAGCCATAGTGGCAGAGTTTTTTTTTTTTTTAACAAAATAAAATCTTTGATTTATACTATCACAGCAATTGATCTGCTTCCCTGGTAGTGCAGAGGTTAAAGCGTCTGCCTGCAATGTGGGAGACCTGGATTCGATCCCTGGGTCAGGAAGATCCCATCGAGAAGGAAATGGCAACCCATTCCAATATTCTTGCCTGGAGAATCCCATGGATGGAGGAGCTTGGTGGGCTAGAGTCCACGAGTTGCAAAGAGTCGGACATGACTGAGCGACTTCACTTTCACTTTAAATAAAAAACACACTTATCCATTCACAAATACACTGTTTTTTTTTTTTTCAAGAATATACATTAAAAAAAAGAGTGGACATGTGTATATTTATAACTGATTCATTTTGCTATATACCTGAGTGCTTCCTGGGTAGCTCAGCTGGTAAAGAATCCATCTGCAATGAAGGAGACCCTGGTTCGATTCCTGGGTGGGGAAGTTCCCCTGGAGAAGGGACAGACTACCCACTCCAGTACTCTTGCCTGGAGAATCCCGATGGACAGGGGAGCCTGGAGGGCTATAGTCCACGAAGTTGCAAAGAGTCAAACAAGACTGAACGACTAAGCATGGCAAACAGACCTCTGAAACTAACACAACATTGTAAATCAACTCTCAGTTCAGTTCAGTTCAGTAACTCAGTCATTTCCAATTCATTAGGACCCCATGGACTGCAGCATACCAGGCTTCCCTGTCCATCACCACCTCCCAGAGATTGCTCAGACTTGTGTCCGTCGAGTCGGTGATCTCATCCTACAATTTCATATTCTGTCATCCCCTTCTCCTCTTGCCTGCAATCAATCCCAGCATCAGGGTCTTTTCCAATGACTCAGTTCCTCTCATCAGGTGGTCAAAATATTGCAGGTTCAGGTTCAGCATTAGTCCTTCCATAAAATTAACTATAGTCCAATACATTTTTTTTTCAACTAGGGGGGATAAGGTGTACAAGTGAGTATGTATACAAATAAATAAATAACAGGGATAAATTGTATAACACAGGCATATAAACACAATTTTATAATACGTTAATATGGAGTAAATCTATAAAGGTTTTAATTTCTATGTTTACACCTGGACTTAAGATAATGATATAAATCAACTATTCTTCAATAAAAATAGGCATAAAATGAAAAATGTAATCTTAAAAATTATCAGTTCAGTTCAGTTGCTCAGTCATGTTCAACTCTGCCACCCCATGAATCGCAGCTTACTAGACCTCCCTGTCCATCACCAACTCCCGGAGTTCACTCAAACTCATGTCCATCAAGTTGGTGATGCCATCCAGCCATCTCATCCTCTATCATCCCCTTTTCCTCCTGCCCCATATCCCTCCCAGAATCAGAGTCTTTTCCAATGAGTCAACTCTTTGCATGAGGTGGCCAAAGTACTGGAGATTCACCTTTAGCATCAATCCTTCCAATGAACACCCAGGACTGATCTCCTTGAGAATGGACTGGTTGTATCTCCTTGCAGTCCAAGGGACTCTCAAGAGTCTTCTCCAATACCACAGTTCAAAAGTGTCAATTATTTGACACTCAGCTTTCTTCACAGTCCGACTCTCACATCCATACCTGACCACTGGAAAAATCATAGCCTTGACTAGACGGACCCTTGTTGGCAAAGTAATGTCTCTGCTTTTTAATATACTACCTACGTTGGTCATAACTTTCCTTCCAAGCAGTAAATGTCTTTTAATTTGATGGCTGCAATCACCTTGTGCAGTGATTTTGGAGCCCCAAAAAGTAAAGTCTGACACTGTTTCCACATCTATTTCCCATGAAGTGATGGGACCAGATGCCATGAACTTAGTTTTTGGAATGCTGAGCTTTAAGCCAACTTTTTCACTCTCCTCTTTCACTTTCATCAAGAGGCTTCTTAGTTCCTCTTTACTTTCTCCCATAATGGTGGTGTCATCTGTATATCTGAGGTTACTGATATTTCTCCCGGCAATCTTGATTCCAGCTTGTGCTTCTTCCAGCCCAGCCTTTCTCATGATGTACTCTGCATATAAGTTAAATAAGCTAGGTGACAATATACAGCCTAACTAATTTAATCTGTAGTAAAAGTGTTAGTTACTCAGTGTGCCCAACTCTTTGCTACCCTATGGACTTGTAGCCCACCAGGTTCCTCTGTCTATGGGATTCTCCAGGCAAGAATACTGGAGTAGGTGGCCATTCCCTTCTCCAGGGAGATCTTCCTGATCCAGGGTTTGAACCTGGATCTCCTGCATTGCAGGCAGATTTTTTACTGTTTGAGCTACCAGGATATATGTTTACTGTTGAGAGAATGTTGCCTGAAAAGGGACACTCAGGGAATTTCTGGAGTGATATAAAATTTTATATCTAAAATTTACATATATTTCCCCCAATAATTGAGCTTGTACATTTAAAATGTGCCTACTTAACATGTAAATAATACCTCAAAAAAGCTCTATCTGGAGTTAGCAAGGGTGCATCTGAGTGTGTTTCTAATCATAAGTGGTCTTGTTAGCTATTTGTTTAGTTCACTAATTAGCAAAGGGTAAAACACATCATTTCAGGGATGCAGGATCCAGGGACTTTTTTG
>SJYA01003258.1:17703-39264 GCA_006410615.1 Neotragus moschatus
ATGATGTTGAGCATCTTTTCATGTGCTTTTTGGCTATTTGTTTGTCTTTGGGAAAATGTCTATTTAGATCTTCTGTCCATTTTTTGATTGTGTTGCTTTTTTTTTTTTTACATAGAGCTACATGAACTATTTGTATATTTTGGAGATTAATCTCTTGTCAGTTGCATCATTTGCAAATATTTTCTCCCATTCTAAAAGCACGTTTCTTTTTTTTTAATTTTTTTAATTTTTTTATCTTTTTCCATCTCAGGTGTACATGAGTTCCCAATCTTGAACCCCCCCCACCTCCCATCCCATATCAACTTTCTGGATTATCCGGGTGCACCAGTCCCAAGCATCCTGTATCTTGTATTGAATATAGACTGACGATTCATTTCTTACATGATAGTATACATGTTTCAGTGCCATTCTCCCAAATCTTCCCACCCTCTCCCTCTCCCTCAAAGTCCAAAAGTCCATTCTATACATCTGTGTCTCTTTTGCTGTCTCTCGCATACAGGGTTGTCATTATCATGTTTCTAAATTCCATATATATGAGTTAGTATACTGTATTGGTAAAAGCACGTTTCTTAATTCAGTCTTAAGATAGGCTCCCAAACCTGTTGTCTCCTTACTTCACCTTTACCTCTTCCAGTAAAAGTATTATTTAAGTCAAAGTGTTACCAGTTGAATTCAGGTTAAGGAGAACTTAGACTTAACCTGTAGGAGAAGGCAATGACACCCCACTCAAGTACTCTTGCCTGGAAAATCCCATGGATGGAGGAGCCTGGTGGGCTGCCATCCATGGGGTTGCAAACAGTTGGACACGACTGAGCGACTTCACTTTCACTTTTCACTTTCATGCATTGGAGAAGGAAATGGCAACCCACTCCAGTGTTCTTGCCTGGAGAATCCCAGGGATGGCGGAGCCTGGTGGGCTGCTATCTATGGTGTCACACAGAGTCGGACACAACTGAAGCAACTCAGCAACAGCAGCAGCAGCAGCAGACTTAACCTGTACCCAGTTTAAGGTGGTAAACATATATCTAAACAGAAACATTAAATAGTTAAAAACAAAATAAGGGATGAATATTCAGAGGAGAAGGTGATAGATCATTACCAAATTACAGTCAATTAATAAATCTCTCATCTGGTGAATGCACAGAGAATTTTTGATCATGTTCTAGGGTATCCCTTATATAAAGGTCAAGAAGACAAAGAGGATACCCCAAGAATATGCTATTGCAGTAATTCAGACATATTACAGGACTATGTATGATCTTTACAAGGGACTTATCTTCAAAGGTGAAGATACTTTAAAATAGTCACAGTGTCCATATATGGAATCAGATGTGCCTTAATCATTTATGAGAATATGGGGAGAAAACTCAATAGTCTATTGGAATTTTTTTTTTTTGTCCTCAAATAATTTTATTATTTTGGGCATGCACTCTGATTCTCATCCCATATTTTCATTGCTCTGAATTTTTTTTTAATTAATTTTTATTTTTTTAGTTTGTTTTGCTTTACAATACTGTACTCATTTTGCCATACATTGACATAAGTCTATTGGAATTTAACCCTAAAATTTTGTGAGAAAACCTTCAGGCTTTGACCATTGCAGAGATAGGTTCATGTCTTCAAAAAGAACAGAGGTCAACGTTTTAATTCATAGATGGTATATGAAGAAGACGCATAGAGTCACTAATAAATGTTCAAGAGAAGGCTTCTGTTCATTTTCCATACAGAAGTTGNTTGGAATTTAACCCTAAAATTTTGTGAGAAAACCTTCAGGCTTTGACCATTGCAGAGATAGGTTCATGTCTTCAAAAAGAACAGAGGTCAACGTTTTAATTCATAGATGGTATATGAAGAAGACGCATAGAGTCACTAATAAATGTTCAAGAGAAGGCTTCTGTTCATTTTCCATACAGAAGTTGTAAAAGGAGATTCTTACAGGACCAAAGCAGTGTTAATCTTTTCCTGTGGGCATAAGGCAAAGGAAATATTTTCTCAGATGTGAACGGAAAGGGAATCCGGAAACTCCAGTCATTTTTCTTTTTCCCATTATCTCTGATACTAAAAGTCCACAGGTTTTGAAAGTAGAAAGAGAGCCTCACGTTCCATATAATTAAATCTTTAAATGTCCTTGGCATCTGTGATTGCATGGTAGCTGCTAGAAAGTCGATGGCATCCCAAACCTTTTTATAGATTATTTTTCTCATTATTTTCTGTTCGAACACTACAAATATCACAAAAACTTGCAATTACAGTAGTGTCATAAAAATATAAAGTTGACAGAGTCTTCTGTTAGAACAGATGGGCCTTTAGAGTTCCAACCAATGCAGATTAAAAGCTATTATAAAGTACAAAATCAGGCCACTGTGCATTTTAGTCATACTTTTAACAAAACGCTCTGTTTTATATGGTCATGCTGATAGGTAGGGTCTGCAGTTTTGCACTATATGGAAATTAAACTGTTGCTTGTTAATATTTGAGTAGTTATGTGGTTTTATAAAGAGATTAAGAATTTGTATGTAATGGTCAGACAGAGGATATCTTTTCATAGATTTCCAGGGCATATGTCATTGTAGATAGTTATTTGTTTGGCAACTCTAAATCTGAATTCCCTTTGTGAATTTAGGAAATCACAAAATTATGAGTTTTGGTAGAAGACTTGAAAGTGCTGGGAAAGCATGACTCAGACAAATGACCTGGGTTCAGATAATCATATGCAGCCACAGTGAATGTTAAATCCAGGGTAAATGATGTAAAGGATCAGTCAGGTGGACTTCCAATTAAAATTCCTCACTGACTCCTTACTTTGAAAATCCTCTCTGATCAAAACACATAGCAATAATGCATAAGACATAAAAAGTAACAGTAAGAAATGTAGTCAAGATCAAATACAAGAGACATATATCCATGAACAAGAAATGGGCTGAGACTATGAGCTTACTCAATTCAGGGCCCAAGAATAGACAGTGGTAGTCAGAGATTTAGCTCTTGCATGGCCAAGGAGACTGAAGGGATTCAAATAAGTCAGGAAAACAGAGGCAGACTCAGACTGTGAAGCTAGAAAGAGGATGTGTGCCAATTCATCCTCTTGAAAGGAGCCTAAAGTAATTACCCTCAAATGTTACCTGAGGGTAGAGTTACAATAAATAAGCAAGACCAGGAACACAAAAGGATGGACACACCCCTTGGAACCTTAGTTTGAACCAATCCCCCTTGCTTGACCAGATCTGTCAGTTTCCCCAAGATCACTGGGAGACAGGAGCCCCCAAATGTCATTATTAGATCAAGTTTTAGACTGGGGGCCCAGAAAGACAAGAATGAGCAACTATAAAACTTCCAAAATAAAGAGAAGATTGTAAAGGTAAGAGGAAGGGAAAACAAATGAGCTTACAGATCAAAATTCCAAAATGTAACAAGTAATCTAACACTATGAAGGATAATCAACAAAGTAAACAGAATATTGAAAACAAAGCCCACCATGAGTAAAGTTAAAAGAGAAATGAAAACTAAGAAAGACAAAGAACTACCAAAGGAAAGAAGAAAGAGACCATCAACCACAGAGAAAACTGAAATAAACATCAGTTCAGTCGCTCAGTCGTGTCCAAATCTTTGCGATCCCATGAATCGCAGCACGCCAGGCCTCCCTGTCCATCACCAACTCCCAGAGTTCACTCAGACTCATGTCTATCGAGTCATCCAGCCATCTCATCCTCTGTCATCCTCTTCTCCTTCTGCCTCAATCCCTCCCAGCATCAGAGTCTTTTCCAATGAATCANTTTGGTTGGGGCATTCAACCCATTTACATTTAAGGTAATTATTGATAAGTATGATCCCTTTGCCATTTAGTTTGTTGTTTTGGGTTCGAGTTTCTACACCCTTTCTGTGTTTCCTGTCTAAAGAAGATCCTTTAGCATTTTTTGGAGAGCTGATTTGGTGGTGCTGAATTCTCTAAGCTTTTGCTTTTCTATAAAGCTTTTGATTTCTCCTTCATATTTGAATGAGATCCTTTCTGGATATAGTAATCTGAGTTGTAGGTTTTTCTCTTTCATCACTCTAAGTATGTCCTGCCATTCCCTTCTGGCCTGAAGAGTTTCTATTGAAAGATCAGCTGTTATCCTTATGGGAATCCCCTTGTGTGTTATTTGTTGTTTTTCCTTTGCTGCTTTTAATATTTGTTCTTTGTGTTTGATCTTTGTTAATTTGATTAATTATGTGTCTTGGGGTGTTTTGCCTTAGGTTTATCCTGTTTGGGACTCTCTGGGTTTCTTGGACTTGGGTGACTATTTCCTTCCCCATTTTAGGGAAGTTTTCAACTACTATCTCCTCAAGGATTTTATCACACCCTTTCTTTTTGTCTTCTTTTTCTGGGACTCCTATAATTCGAATGTTGGGGCATTTAACATTGTCCCAGAGGTCTCTGAGGTTGTCCTCATTTCTTTTAGATCTTTTTTCTTTTTTCTCTCTGATTCATTTATTTCTACCATTCTATCTTCTACCTCACTTATCCTGTCTTCTGCCTCCATTATTCTACTGTTGGGTTCCCTCCAGAGTGTTTTTGATGTCACTTATTTCATTATTCATTATTGATTGATTCTTTTTTATTTCTTCTAGGTCCTTGTTAAACATTTCTTGCATCTTCTCAATCTTTGTCTACAGGCTATTTATCTGTAACTTTATTTTGTTTTCAAGATTTTGGATCATTTTCACTATCATTATTCTGAAAATTTTCAGGTAGACTCCCTATCTCCTCCTCTTTTGTTTGGTTTGATGGGGATTTATCATGTTTCTTTTCCTGCTAAGTATTTCTCTGCCTTTTCATCTTGTTTACATTGCTGTGTTTGGGGTGGCCTTTCTGTTTTCTGGAAGTTTGTGGTTTCTCTTTATTGTGAAGGTTCCTCACTGTGGGTGGGTTTGGGCAGGTGGCTTGTCAAGGTTTCCTCATTAGGGCAGCTTGTGTTGGTGTTCTGGTGGTTAGAGCTGGATTTCTTCTCTCTGGAGTGCAATGACGTGTCCAGTAGTGAGTTTTAAGATGTCTATGAGTTTGGTGTGACTTTGGGCAGCCTGTATATTGAAGCTCAGGGCTGTGTTCCAGTGTTGCTGGAGAATGTGTGGTATGTCTTGCTCTGGAACTTGTTGGCTCTTGGGTGGTGCTTGGTTTCAGTGTAGGTATGGAGGCTTTTGGATGAGGTCTTATCAATTAATGTTCCCTGGAGTCAGGAGTTCTCTGTTGTTCTCAGGTTTTGGACTTCAGCTTCCTGCCTCTGGTTTTCAGTGTTATTCTTATCTTATTCTTACAGTAGCCTCAAGACTTCTCCATCAATACAGCACCGATGATAAAACATCTAGGTTAATGATGAAGAGTTTCTCCACAGTGAGGGACACCTGGAGAGGTTCACAGAATTACACGGAGAAGAGAAGAGGGAGGAGGGAGACAGAAGTGACCAGGAGGAAAAAAGGGGGAATCAAAAGGGGAGAGAGCAAGCTAGCCAGTAATCAGTTCCCTAAGTGCTCTCCACAGTCTGGAACACACAAAGAAATTCACAGATTTGGGCAGAGAAGAGAAGAGGGAGGGAGGAGATAGAGGTGATCTGGTGGAGGAAAAAGAGAGTCAAAAGGGGGAGAGAGCAATCAAGCCAGTAATCACACTCCCAAGTAAAAATGGGTACTGAAGATTGGGTTCTTAAAGGTACAAAATTATAACAAATACCAAAAAGCAAAGATTAAAAATCTAGAGTAGAGGTTAGACTCTAAAAAATACAATATTAAAAAGTCAAAACAAAGTCACAAATTTATAAAATATATATATGAAGTTTGCTTTAAAAATAGGGTATGTTTTGCAAGCTAATAGTAGGTGATAAAAATGATAATTAAAGGAGTAATAGAGGGCTTAAAAAGTAAAAAAAAAAATGATAACAGTAAAAATATATCTAGGAATTTCTCTGGAGCTGTTGTGGGCAGTGTGGGGTCAGTTCAGTTTCAGATAGTTCCTTGATCCAGCTTATACTTCTCAAGATCTATAGGCCCCTTCCAATGTAGTCGGTGCTAATTACAGGTTTTAATCTGTTGCACCTGTCACTTCCAAAGAGGTTCCCTCTGTTTGTTTTAGCTTCTTCTGTTTGCTGGTCTCTTCAGTGTCTAATTTCCACCCTGACACAAGGGGGCGAAGGTGGTCACTTATTTAGGCTAACTTGTTCAGTCCTGCTGTGGGGAGGAACACTGCAAACAAATATCATTGGCATATGTGGGGAGTGCTCACAATGTCTCAGCCATAATGGGTTTGCACCCCGCCCCCCGGCCTCCCACCTCACAGCGCATGTGCTTTCTCAGCTGGGAAACTGAGGCGGGCCCAGGGTTGGTAGCACTTCCCTGGTCTAAGCCACTTGCAGCTTGGTAGAGGATGCCTCTCTGGGGCTGAGATTGTCCCTTTCTGGCTCTGGCTGCCCTCTGCCTGCCTCCCTGTCTCTGGCAGGGGATGAGCTGGTCCACAGCTCTCCTCTGATATTCGCTCAGTCCTTTGTTCTGTGAGCGTGCCTGGCAGTGCCTTCAGTTCAGTTCAGTTGCTCAGTTGTGTCTGACTCTTTGGACCCCATGAACTGCAACACGCCAGGCCTCCCTGTCCATCACCAACTCCTGGAGTTCACCCAAACTCATGTCCATCGAGTCGGTGATGCCATCCACCCATCTCATCCTCTGTCGTCCCCTTCTCCTCCTGCCCCCAATCCCTCCCAGCATCAGAGTCTTTTCCAATGAGTCAACTCTTCGCATGAGGTGGCCAAAGTACTGGAGTTTCAGCTTTAGCATCATTCCTTCTAAAGAAATCCCAGGGCTGATCTCCTTCAGAATGGACTGGTTGGATCTCCTTGCAGTCCAAGGGATTCTCAAGAGTCTTCTCCAACACCACAGTTCAAAAGCATCAATTCTTCAGTGCTCAGCTTTCTTCACAGTCCAACTCTCACATCCATATATGACTACTGGAAAGCTGCTTGTTAAATCTTAGATTAAAATTATTTTCTCAGAATGATACTGCTCCAATGATGTTTTTGGCTTTCCTTATTACTGGTAAGATCAATGCTATTCTGATTCTTTTATATTCCTATTAAAACTTTTCCTTTTCTCCTCTCTGGAAGCTGAAGAGTCCTCAGCATTCTGAAATTTTATGAAGATGTGGCTAGATTTGAGTTGTTCACTTGATGGAATCATTTAATAGAAAATTGGGTCATTCATCTATGGGGAATATTCCTGAATCATTTAATTGATAATTTCTTTTCTTCTGTTTTCTTGGTTCTTTTGCCTCTTTGTCTCTAATATTTTTTTATCTCCTGCTTTCTTAAATTTGTCTTTTCACTGTTTTATGGGAGATTTTCTCAACATCATGCTCTAATAAATTTATTTTTCTTTTCATGTTTTTATTTTTTATTATTATTTCTGAATATATATTTTTAAAGCTTCCTGTTCTTTTCTAACAAGAAGCATTTTCTAAAAAGCTTTCTGATCCCATAAAGTCTCTGTTTCTTCCATATTAACTGGGAGTCTGCCGCTCCTTTTCTAATTCTAATTCTAATAATTAGTCCTTTATTTTCAACTAGTTTCTTAATTTTTAATCTTTTCATTTTAAATAAAACGTTTTAGACTGTAAATTTTCTTCTAAGTTCTGTTTTAGATGTATATTATAAACTTTGAAATTCAGTCAGTAGTTTTATTGTCATTCAGTTCTAAATTTCTATCCCATGATTTCTGTTGTAGTTTTCTTGTTAAGAGTTAGTTCTCAGAGCATTTTTGAGTTTGAAAATATTGTTATGTTTTTAACTATTTTTTTTTTTGGTGCTTGATTTCTAGTTAAATTTATTGTGATCAGAGAAGAGCATGGTCAGTATGACTACAGATCTTTTATCTTTTTTAGACTTCCTTTAAGTTTGAGTATGTGACTAATTTTTGAAAACATTCTATTATATTTGGAAATAATATATTAATTTTTAAATTTATTGACACCTAGTTAATTTCATTATTCAAAGATTCTGTATGCTTAACAATTTTCATCTGCTTGCTCTATAAACTTATGATAGAGATGAACTTATAGAGCTTATCTATAAGCTCTAAAATCATAAATCTAAAATCTATAGTTCTAAAATCTCCCAGTGTAATTATGGACTTTCCTTGTATATGTCTTGAGGCAATGTTGTCAGTTGTAAAGTTGAGGACTACCTTTCTGGTAGAATTTAAGTAATATTATTGCATATTATCTCTTTATTTCAACTAGTGCAACACTTCAAATTCTGATTTGACTTAATATGTCCCTGGTGGCTCAGACAGTAAAGAATCTGCCTGCATTGTGGGAGACGTGGGTTTGATCCTGGGTCAGGAAGATCCGCTAGAGAAGGAAATGGCTACCCACTCCAGTATTCTTGCCTGGAGAATTCCATGCACAGAGGAGCCTTGTGGGTTATGGTTCAAGGGAATCCAAAGAGTCAGACATGATTGAGCGACTGAACTGAATTGAACTGAGGGACTAACACTTTCACTTTCATCCATTCCTTTATTTTCAACATTTCTGTGAGATATTTTTGGATGTATATCTTCAGTTCACTTCAGTCGTTCAATCATGTCTGACTCCTTATGACCCCATGCACTGCAGCACGCCAGGCTTCCCTGTCCATCACCAAATCCCAGAGATTGCTCAAACTCATGCCCATTGAATTGGTGATGCCATCCAACCATCTCAACCTCTGATGTCCTCTTCTTCTCCTGCCTTCAATCTTTCCCAGAATCAGGGTCTTTTCCAATGAGTCAGTTCTTCGCATCAGGTGGCCAAAGTATTGGAGCTTCAGCTTCAGCATCAGTCCTTCCAAGGAATATTCAGGACTGATTTCCTTTACAATTGACCGGTTGGGTCTCCTTGCAGAAAGGGACTCTCAAGAGTCTTCTTCAACACCACTGTTCAAAAGCATCAGTTCTTCGGTGTTAGCCTCCTTTATGGTCCAACTCACATCCATATATGACTACTAGAAAAGCCATAGCTTTGACTAGATGGACCTTTGCTGGCAAAGTAATGTCTCTGCTTTTTAATGTGCTGTTTAGGTTGATCATAGCTTTTCTTCCAAGGAGCAAGTGTCTTTTAATTTCATGGCTGCAATCACCACTTGCAGTGATTTTGGAGCCCCAGAATATAAAGACTGTCACTGCTTCCACTGTTTTGCCATCTATTTGCCTTGAAGTGACAGGCTCGGATACCATGATCATTGTTTTTTGAATATTTAGGTTTTGGGGGTTTTATTTTTGCTTTTTTCCCCCTGAACTCCCCTCCCACCTCCCTCCCCATCCCATCTCTCAGGGTGATACCAGTGCACCATCCCTGAGCACCTTGTCTCATGCATCAAACCTGGACTGGTGATCTATTTCACATATGGTAATATACAAATTTCAATGCTATTCTCTCAAATCATCCCACCGTCACCTTCTCCCAGAGTCCAAAATTCTGTTCTTTACATCTGTTTCTCTTTTGCTGTCTCGCATATAGGGTCATTGTGAATATTTCTTTTTAAGCCAGCTTTTTCACTCTCCTCTTTCACTTTCATCAAGAGTCTCTTTAATTCTGGTTCATTTTCTGCCATAAGACTGGTATTGTATGCATATCTGAAGTTAGTGATATTTTGCCCTGGAATCTTAATTCCAGCTCGTGCTTCATCCAGCCTGGCATTTCATATGATATGTTCTGCACATAAGTTAAACAAGAGAAAAGTGAAAGTGAAGTCGCTCAGTCATGTGCAACTCTTTGTGACTCCATGGACGGTAGCCTACCAGGCTTCTCCATCCATGGTATTTTCCAGGCAAGAATACTGGAGTGGGTTGCTGTTTCCTTCTCCAGGAGATTTTCCTGACCCAGGGATTGCACCTGTGTCTCCCACATTGTAGGCAGACACTTTACTGTCTGAGCCATGAGGGAAATCAAGTTAAATAAGCAGGGTGATAATATACAGCCTTGATGTACTCTTTTTCCATTTTGGAACCAGTCTGTTGTCCAATGTCCAGTTCTAACTGTTGCTTCCTGACCTGCATACAAATTTCTCAGGAGGCAGGTAAGGTGGTCTGGTGTTCCCATCTCTTTCAGAATTTTGCATAGTTTGTTGTGATCCACCCAGTCAAAGGCTTTGTCGTAGTCAGTAAAGCAGAAATAGGTGTTTTTCTGGAACTTCCTTGCTTTTTTGGTGATCCAGCACTGGCGATTGGTCTCTGGTTCCTCTGCTTTTTCTAAATGCAGCTTGAACATCTGGAAGCTCATGGTTCATGTGCTGTTGTAGCCTGGCTTGGAAAATTTTGAGCATTATTTTGCTTGTGTGTGAGATGAGTGCAATTGTGTGGTAGTTTGATCATTCTTTGGCATTGCCTTCCTTTGGGATTGGAACGAAAACTGATCTTTTCCAGTCCTGTGGCTACTGTTGAGTTTCCCAAATTCGCTGGTATATTGAGTGCAGCACTTTCATAGCATTATCTTTTGGGATCGAAATAGCTCAACTGGAATCACATCACTTCCACTAGCATTGTTGGTAGTGATGCTTCCTAAGCCCCCCTTGACTTCACACTCCAGGATGTCTGGCTCTAAGTGAGTGATCACACCATCGTGGTTATCTGGGTCGTTAAGATTTTTTTTGTATAGTTGTTCTGTATAATCTTGCCACCTCTTAATATCTTCTGCTCCTGTTAGGTCCATTTCATTTCTGCCCTTTATTGTGTCCATCTTTTCATGAAACATTCCCTTGGTATCTCTAATTTTCTTGAAAAGATCTCTAGTCTTTCCTATTCTATTGTTTTCCTCTCTTTCTTTGCACTGGTTACTGAGGAAGGCTTTTTTATCTCTTCTTGCTATTATTTGGAACTCTGCATTCAGATGGGTATATTTTTCCTTTTCTCCTTTGCCTTTTGCTTATCTTCTTTTCTCAGCTATTTTCAAAGCTTCCTCAGACAACCATTTTGCCTTTTTTCATTTCTTTTTCTTGGGGATGGTCTTGATCCCTGCCTCGTGTACAATGTCACGAACTTCCGTCCATAGTTCTTCAGGCATTCTGTCTATCAGATCTAATCCCTTGAATGTATTTGTCACTTCCACTGTATAATCATAAGGGATTTGATTTAGGTCATACCTGAATGGTCTAGTGGTTTTCTCTACTTTCTCCAATTTAAGTCTGAATTTTGCAGTAAGGAGTTCATAATTTGAGCCACAATCAGCTCTTGGTCTTGTTTTTGCTGACTGTATAGAGCTTCTCCATCTTTGGCTGCAAAGAATATGATCAATCTGATTTTGGTATTGACCATCTGGTCATATCCATGTATAGAGTAGTGTTTTGTGCTGTTGGAAGAGGGCGTTTGCTATGACCAATGCATTCTCTTGGTAAAACTCTGTTAGCCTTTGCCGTACTTCATTTTGTACTCCAAGGCCACACTTGCCTATTAGTCTAGGTATCTCTTGAGTTTTTACGTTTGGATTTCAGTCCCTTATGATGAAACGGATATCTTTTTTTTTTTGGTTTTAGTTCTAGAAGGTCTTGGAGGACTTCATAGAACCATTCAACTTCAGCTTCTTCAGCATTAGTGTTTGGGGCATAGACTTGAATTGCTGTGACATTGAATGGTTTGCCTTGGAAACAAACAGAGATAATTCTGTCGTTTTTGAGATTGCACTCAAGTACTTCACTTTGGACTCTTTTGTTGACTATGATAGCTACTCCATTTCTTCTAAGGGACTCCTGCCCACAGTAGAAGATATAATGGTCATCTGAGTTAAATTCACCCATTCCAGTACATTTTATTTCACTGATTCTTAAAATGTCGATGTTCACTCTTGCCATCTCCTTTTGACCACTTTCAGTTTACCTTGATTCATGTACCTAACATTTCAGGTTCCTATGCAATGTTGTTCTTTATAACATTGGACTTTACTTCCATCACCAGTCACATTCACAGTTGGGCATTGTTTTTGCTTTGGCTGCATCTCTTCATTCTTCAGGAAGCTTCCATAAGCCTCTTATTCTTATCCATCAGAGGGCAGACAGAATGAAAACCAGAATCACAGAAAACTAACAAAACTGATTACATGGACCACAGCCTTGTCTAACTTAGTGCAACTATGAGCCATGCTGTGTAGGGCCTCCCAAGATGATCGGGTCATAGTGGAAAGTTCTGACAAAATGCAATCCACTGGAGAAGGGAAAAAGAGTGGAGAAATAACTCCTTAAAGCATGAAGAAGTGAAGTCACTCTTCTTCAGTAGTATATTGGACACCTACTGACCTGGGAAATTCATCATTCAGGGTCATATCTTTTTGCCTTTTTATACTGTTCATGGGGTTCTCAAGACAAAACACTGAAGTGGTTTGCCATTCAAATTTTCTGTTGATGAGTGGGGCTGTGTTCCTTCCCAGAAGTATGTCTTATATAGTTACATTTTTAAATGTTCCATTTTCTAAATAAGAGCGTAGTCTGTTTCATTTATTTTGATTACTAATGTATTTAGATTTGTTGTGTATTTTCTATTAGCCATTTATTCTTTGTTCTTTTTTTCATGCCTTCTGTTCAGTATAAAAACTTTCCACTTGCTGATTTGGAGGCTATATATTTTTATCTTTTATTACTATCTTCAAAATTTAAAACATATTTTTCCTTATACTTTCTAACACAGAGTAAAGTTATTCAATATCTGTATCCTTATCCTAACCCTGACAAAGTCCTTTGACCACTTTTACTACCAAAAGAACAAATTTTCATGATCATGATTTTGTTTATGCTTTAATTTTATATACATTCTAAATACAAAAATAATTATAATTATTTAAAATTAATAGTTAATTAAATTTATTCACATATCATGTTATAGCTGATGCAGTGTACTTCCATTAGGAAGCACATAATGTCTGGTTGTCTCTTTTAATGCCATTAACAGCCACTGGTGATCACTGTGTGGTTAGTCACTCAGTTGTGTCTGACTCTTTGTGATCCCATGGACTGTAGCCTGCCAGGATCCTCTGTCCATGGAATTCTTCAGGTAAGAATACTGGAGTGGGTTGCCACGCCCTCCTCCAGGGGATCTTCCCAACCTAGGTATCAAACCCAGATTCCCTGCACTGTAGGTCGATTCTTTGCCATCCGAGCCACCAGGATGATCATTTACTTATATTCATTAATTAAATAGGGGTTATGAAATGGTGATGTTTTATTTTTGCTTTTTCTTCATCATTTATTAGTTGGAACATTTCTATAGAAATTTGTATTTATCAATGAATTTTTTTTAACCCTGAGGTGCATTTCATCTAAGAAAGGCATAATTAATGTTTTATTTACCCCTTTAATTTGTCAACTCAAAATAGCATATTGGTTCTCTAGTTATAACCTGAAAATGAACCAAGAGCATTTAAAAAATGTCCTTATAAACACATGGGTCAAAAATCAATCGCATGTTTATCCTTCATGATGTTTAGACAGACTCTTTTTTATTATTAATTTTTATTGGAGTATAGTTGATTTACAATGTTGTATTAGTTTTTGCTGTGCAGCAAAGTGAATCAGTTATACATATGCATATATCTCCTCTTTTTTAGATTTCCTTCCCTTTTAGGTCAGCAAAGAACATTGAGGAGAGTTCCCTGTGTTATGCAATAGGTTCTTATTAGTTATTTATTTTATACATAAAATAGATTTATGTCATATATGTGTATATATGTCAATCCCAATTTCCCAATTCTTCCCACTCCCCTTTCCCCCCTTGGTATCCATAAGTTTATTTTATACATCTGAAACTCTGTTTCTGCTTTGCATATACATTCGTCTATACCATTTTTTCTAGATCCCATAGTAATATTATACAATATTTGGTTTTCTCTTTCTAACTTACTTCACTATGTATGACAATCCCTAGGTTCACCCATGTCTCTGCAAAAGATACTATTTCATTCTTTTTTATGGCTAGGTAATATTCCTTTGTATATATGTACCACATCTTTATCCATTCCTTTGTTGATGGTCATTTAGGTTGCTTCCAAGTGCTGGCTATTGTGAATAGTGCTGCAATGAACATCAAGGTGCATGCATCGTTTCCAGTTCTATATTTTTTCCAGATATATGCCCAGTAGTGGAATTCTTGGGTCATGTAGTAGCTCTATTTTTAGTTTTTTTTTTTTTTTTTTAGAACCCTCTATATTGTTCTCCAAAGCGGCTGCACCAATTTATATTCCCACCAACAGTGCAGTGCAGGAGGGTTCTGTTTTATCCACAGACTATCAGCATTTATTATTTGTAGAGTTTTTGATGATGGCCATTCTGATTTATTTGAGGTGATACTTCATTGTAGTTTCCTACTGATAGACATTTGGACCAGTTCCTGCTTTTACTATCATTATAAATAATGTTTCAGCAGATAGCCTTGAATATACACATTTTAGGGATTTTTGGCAATGTATCTTTGAAATGAATACTTAGAAATGAGATTGCTGGGTCACAGGGTAAATGCACATGTAATTTTACAAGATAGTGTCAAATTTCCCTATATAAAGATATCCCATTTTCGACTACCACCAGCAATGTTACCTGAAGGCTTCAGCCAATCTGTTAAGTGGGAATTGATCTTTCTGCATTCTTTGTATTTCTTTCATCTTGAGTTAACCATCTTGTGTTAAGGTCTGTGTACTTTTTTTTTCCCCTGTGAATTGTCTGTTCATATGACTATTTGCTACGAACTGGCTGCAATGGCACACATAGCACGGCCGAGAGGAGCTACCCCACATCCGAGGTCAGGAGCAGAAGCTGGGAGGACCCCATGCCCGAGGGGCGGAGGTCAAGAGGGGTTACCCCATGTCTGAGATCACAGGCAGCAGCTGAGAGTGCCAGGCTGTGAAGGTGCAGGAACAGCTGAGAGGAGCTACCCCACGTCCAAGGTCAGGGGCAGCAGCTGAGAGGAGCTACCTCGCGGCTGAGGTCAGGGGTTGTGGCCGAGTGCCAGGCTGCCACAGCACAGGAGTAGCCGAGAGGAGCTACCCCACATACAAGGTCAGGGGCAGTGGCTGGGAGGAGCAACGCCACATCCAAGGAGCGGTGGCTGTGCGGGTGCAGGAGGGTCTAGAGGAGCTATTCCATGTTCAAGGTCAGGAGGGGTGGCAGTGGGGAGATACCCCTCATCCAAGGTAAGGAGCAGTGGCTGTGCTTTGCTGGAGCAACTGTGAAGAGATACCTCATGCCCAAGGTAAGAGAAACCCAAGTAAGATGGTAGGTGTTGCAAGAGGGCATCAGAAGGCAAACACACTGAAACCATACTCACAGAAAACCAGTCAATCTAATCACACTAGGATCACAGCCTTGTCTAAATCAATGAAGGTAAACCATGCCCATGAGGCCACCCAAGACGGGCGGATCATGGTGGAGAAGTCTGATAGAATGTGGTCCACTGGAGAAGGGAATGACAAACCACTTCTNAGGCAAACACACTGAAACCATACTCACAGAAAACCAGTCAATCTAATCACACTAGGATCACAGCCTTGTCTAAATCAATGAAGGTAAACCATGCCCATGAGGCCACCCAAGACGGGCGGATCATGGTGGAGAAGTCTGATAGAATGTGGTCCACTGGAGAAGGGAATGACAAACCACTTCTGTATTCTTGCCTTGAGAACTCCATGAACAGTATGAAAAGGCAAACTGATAGGATACTGAAAGAGGACCTCCCCAGGTCAGTAGGGGCCCAATATGTTACTGGAGATCAGTGGAGAAATAACTCCAGAAAGNAAATTAACAAGGAAACACAAACTTTAAATGATACAATGGACTAGTTAGACCTAATTGATATCTATAGGACATTTCACTCCAAAACAATGAATTTCAGTGCACACGGAACCTTCTCCAGGATAGATCACATCCTGGGTCGTAAATCTAGCCTTGGTAAATTCAAAAAATTTGAAATCATTCTAAGCATCTTTTCTGACCACAGTGCAGTAAGACTAAATGTCAGTTACAGGAGAAAAACGATTAAGAATTCAATATATGGAGGCTGAACAATACACTTCTGAATAACCAACAAATCACAGAAGAAATCAAAATATGCATAGAAATGAATGAAAATAAAAACACAACGACCCAAAACCTATGGGACACTGTAAAAGCAGTGCTAAGGGGAAGGTTCATAACAATACAGGCTTACCTCAAGAAAAAAGAAAAACAGTCAAATAAATAACCTAACTCTACACCTAAGCAACTAGAAAAGGAAGAAATGAAGATCCCCAGGGTTAGTAGAAGGAAAGAAATCTTAAAAATTAGGGAAGAAATAAATGCAAAAGAAACAAAAGAGACCAAGCAAAAATCAACAAAGCTAAAAGCTGGTTCTTTGAGAAGATAAATAAAATTGACAAACAATTAGCCAGACTCATCAAGAACCAAAGGGAGGAGAATCAAATCAACAAAATTAGAAATGAAAATGGAGACATCACAACAGAAAACACAGAAATACAAAGGATCATAAGAGACTATCATCAGCAACTATATGCAAATACAATGGACAAGTTGGAAGAAATGGACAAATACTTAGAAAAGTATTACTTTCCAAAACTGAACCAGGAAGAAATAGAAAATCTTAACAGACCCATCACAAGCACAGAAATAGGAACTGTAATCAGATATCTTCCAGCAAACAAAAGCCCAGGACCAGACAATTTCACAGCTGAATTCTACCAAAAATTTAGAGAAGAGCTAACACCAATCTTACTCAAACTCTTCCAGAAAATTGCAGAGGAAGGTAAATTGCCAAACTCATTCTATGAGGCCACCATCACCCTAAATCCAAAACCAAACAAAGGTGCCACAAAAAAAGAAAACTACAGGCTAATATCACTGAACACAGATGCAAAAATCCTTAACAAATTTCTACCAAACCGAATCCAACATCATATTGTAAAGATCATACATAATGACCAAGTAGGCTTTATCCCAGGGATGTAAGGATTCTTCAATATCCACAAATCAGTCAATGTAATTCACCACATTAACAAATTGAAAGACAAAAACCATATGATTGTCTCAATAGATGCAGAGAAAGCCTTTGACAAAATTTAACATCCATTTATGATAAAAACTCTCCAGAAAGCAGGAATAGAAGGAACATACCTCAACATAATAAAAGCTATATATGACAAGCCCACAGCAAACATTATCCTCAATGGTGAAAAAGAAAGCATTTCCCCTAAAGTCAGGAACAAGACAAGGGTGCCCACTCTCACTACTACTACTCAACATAGTTCTGGAAGTTTTGGCCCCAGCAATCAAAGCAGAAAAAGAAATAAAAGGAATCTAAATTGGAAAAGAAGAAGTAAAACTCTCACCGTTTGCAGATGACATGATCCTCTACATTGAAAACCCTAAAGACTCCACCCGAGAATTAGTAGAGCTAATCAATGAATATAGTAAAGTTGCAGGATATAAAATTAACAGAGAAATCCCTTTCATTCCTATACAGTAACAATGAGAAAACAGAAAGAGAAATTAAGGAAACAATTCCATTCACCATTGCAACAAAAAGAATAAAATTCTTAGGAATATATCTACCTAAAGAACAAAAGGCCTATATATAGAAAACTATAAAACACTAATGAAAGAAATCAAAGATGACACAAATAAATGGAGAAATATGNACAATGAGAAAACAGAAAGAGAAATTAAGGAAACAATTCCATTCACCATTGCAACAAAAAGAATAAAATTCTTAGGAATATATCTACCTAAAGAACAAAAGGCCTATATATAGAAAACTATAAAACACTAATGAAAGAAATCAAAGATGACACAAATAAATGGAGAAATATGCCATGTTCATGGATCAGAAAAATCAATGTAATGAAAATGAGTACACTACCCAAAGCAATCTATAGATTCAATGCAATCCCTATCAAGCCACCAATGGTATTTTTCAGAGAACTAGAACAAATAATTTCACAATTTGTATGGAAATACAAGAAACCTTGAATATCCAAAGCAATGTTGAGAAAGAAGAATGGAACTGAAGGAATCAACCTGCCTACCTTCAGACTATACTACNGAGTACACTACCCAAAGCAATCTATAGATTCAATGCAATCCCTATCAAGCCACCAATGGT
Organism: Neotragus moschatus; assembly: GCA_006410615.1. Classification (NCBI taxonomy): domain Eukaryota; kingdom Metazoa; phylum Chordata; class Mammalia; order Artiodactyla; family Bovidae; genus Neotragus; species Neotragus moschatus. The sequence continues at coordinate 35,824 of SJYA01003258.1, forward strand.
ATTTTTCAGAGAACTAGAACAAATAATTTCACAATTTGTATGGAAATACAAGAAACCTTGAATATCCAAAGCAATGTTGAGAAAGAAGAATGGAACTGAAGGAATCAACCTGCCTACCTTCAGACTATACTACAAAGCTACAGTCATCAAGACAGTATGGAACTGGCACAAAGACAGAAATATAGATCAATGGAACAAAATAGAAAGCCCAGAGAAAAATCCACCCACCTACAAACACTTTATCTTTGACAAAGGAGGTAAGAATATACAATAGAGAAAAGGCAATCTCTTTCACAAGTGGTGCTGGGGAAATGGTTAACCACTTGTAAAAGAATGAAACTAGAACACTTGCTAATACCATACACAAAAATAAACTTAAAATGGATTAAAGATCTAAATATAAGACCAGATACTATTAAACTCCTAGAGGAAAACATAGGGAAAACACTCTGACATAAATCACAGTAGAATCCTCTATGACCCACCTCCCAGAGTAATGGAAATAAAAGCAGACATAAACAATGGGACCTAATTGAACTTAAAAGTTTTTGCACAATGAAGGAAACTATAAGCAAGGTGAAAAGACAGCCTTCAGAATGGGAGAAAATAATAGCAAACAAAACAAATGACAAAGAATTAATCTCAAAAATATACAAGCAACTCCTGCAGCTCAATTCCAGAAAATTAAATGACCCAATCAAAAAATGGGCCCAAAACTAAACAGATATTTCTCCAAAGAAGACATACAGATGGCTAACAAATACGTGAAAAGATGCTCAACATCACTCATTATCAGAGAAATGCAAATCATCAAAACTACAAAGAGGTACCATCTCACACAGGTCAAAATGGCTGCTATCCAAAAGTCTACAAGCAATAAATGCTGGAGAGGATGTGGAGAAAAGGGAACCCNAAACAAATGACAAAGAATTAATCTCAAAAATATACAAGCAACTCCTGCAGCTCAATTCCAGAAAATTAAATGACCCAATCAAAAAATGGGCCCAAAACTAAACAGATATTTCTCCAAAGAAGACATACAGATGGCTAACAAATACGTGAAAAGATGCTCAACATCACTCATTATCAGAGAAATGCAAATCATCAAAACTACAAAGAGGTACCATCTCACACAGGTCAAAATGGCTGCTATCCAAAAGTCTACAAGCAATAAATGCTGGAGAGGATGTGGAGAAAAGGGAACCCTCTTACACTGTTGGTGGGAATGCAAACTAGTACAGCCACTACGGAGAACAGTGTGGAGATTCTTTAAAAAACTGGAAATAGAACTGCCATATGACGCAGCAATCCTACTGCTGGGCATACACACCTAGGAAACCAGAATTGAAAGAGACATGTGTACTCCAGTGTTCACTGAAGCATTGTTTATAATAGCCAGGACATGAAAGCAACCTAGATGTCCATCAGCAGACGAATGGATAAGAAAGCTGTGGTACATATACACAATGGAATATTACTCAGCCATTAAAAGAATATATTTGAATCTGTTTTAATGAGGTAGATGAAACGAGCTTATTATTCAGAGTGAAGTAAGCCAGAAAGAAAAACACCAATACAGTATATTAACGCATATATATGAAATTTAGAAAGATGGTAAGGATAACCCTATATGTGAGACAGCAAAGAACACGCTTTCGGACTCTGTGGGAGAAGGCAAGGGTGGGATGATTTGAGAGAATAGCACTGAAACATATATATTATCATATGTGAAACAGATCACCAGTCTAAGTTTGATGCATGAGACGAGGTGCTCAGGGCTGGTGCACTGGGATGACCCAGAGGGATGGGATTGGGAGGGAGCAGGCAGGGGGGTTCAGGATGGGGAACACATGTATACCCACAGCTGATTCATGTCAATGTATGGCAAAACCATTACAATATTGTAAAGTAATTAGCCTCCAATTAAAATAAATAAATTAAAAAAAAATTATCTACCTGTTAAAATTCAACAGGTAATTCCCAAATCTGTTCCTCCATCCCAGATCTCATCCTTAATTTCTAGGCTCATCTATTCAATTGTTTATTGGGGACCCTTCTAAAACTCAAAATATACAAACTGAACTCAACATCTTGTCCCACAAATTTGCTGTTATCCATGTAGTCCCAAACTCAGTTGATAGAACCACTCTTTATTAAGCAAGCCAGAACTCCCTGGAAGCCATCCTAGATCAATATTCCCAAAGGCAAATCCAACAGAACAAAATATTAGTAGGTGTTATGCAAAATTAAAAAGTTATTTGATATATTGTATTGGTGTTTCTCAATGGGGTGGAGAAGGAGGTGGATAAGGGGAGTTCAGGATTGGGGGACCCATGTACACCTGTGGCTGATTCATGTCTATGTATGCCAAAAATCACCACAACATTGTAAAGTAATTAGCCTCCAATTAAAATAAATAAAATAATTTTTTAAGAAGGTTATTTGATAAGGTTTTGAGTTCTTGGGTTAAACAAAAAAAAATAAACAGATTTTCCCAGTTGAATTAGTTACCAGAGCCCTTAACATTCTAGTGTGTATCTAAGAGGGTGACAATGCATTTTCTAAACTTGTGTGATCACAGAATCCTCTTTTAAAATAAAATATCTTGCTAGATTAATTTTATAAGGACTTTAGGGTATATTTTCCTTTAAGTTTATTGCCTAAATATCATGGGACTTCTCCTTTTAGTGGCCATAGGCCTCTGAATATTCAATCTCACTCCCTTTATCCCAACCACTTTCTCCATACAGTTACCAGTGACTCAAGTTACAAAAATGAGTGTATTAGTCTCCTGCTTAAAACACCATTTCAGTATAAAGCCTAAAGTTCCTTAGTCGAGCAAGACCACTAATTAATACTTATTAGCCCCAATGCTCCTGCTCCTTCTTAATGCTTCCTGCCCCAGTGTTAGTGAAGCAGTCATAGCTCACCAAGTATGACCCAGCATTCATTTTCTCTGTCTGTTCTCTGCTTGCAATTTCACACATTGTATAAGCCATATTATGTAATTCTGGGCTCCCAGGGGCTGATTCTACACTTGCAAAGCAACTGGGGATACAGCCAGCTCTTTCTTTGGGGACTCGTGTATAGATGATTTACTTCTTAATCCCTATCATGAAGTCAATCCATGTCTTTACTTTTAACTGTCCTGGACTTTCAACAGACCAGGTCATCTCATCTCTGCCCTGCCTAGAACTGTCCATGTCCCTTCTGCCCTGCACCCTGACCTTAACCAAATATCTTCAATGGTTAATCCCTGCCCATCTTTTTCATAAATTACACAGGTGTTTATCAATTTCCTCTTCTGACATGCTGCCTTTATTGTCTGATTAGTTATTTCATCCAATTATTTTTAAAATATTTTTTTGAGCACTCTAGAGACCTGCCTGGTGGAGATTTAATTGACTTCACTTCCCCACTGTGGAAGAAGCCACGTTTAAC
>SJYA01003258.1:89223-103991 GCA_006410615.1 Neotragus moschatus
GTTGGGTTAACAAAATGAACAAATAAAAAATTATTTTAAAATGGATGATTTTTCATTACAAGATGAAATGTCAAAATATAAGCGGGGGAGGCATCAGTGAAAATACTCAAATAAGGAACTCTGAAATTTTGCTTTTTAAAAAATAGATGATTTTCCATTACAAGATGAATTCTCAAAAAATAACAAAGGAGGGCATTAGTGAAAATGTTGGAATAAAGAATTCTGAAATTTTGCTGCTTCATAAAAGCAATGAGAAAACTGACAAAAATTGTCAAAATTAACTTCTTCAGCACTCTGGAAACTAGCTAAAGGCTTATAGCACAATGGAGGAGTATTTAGTCTGGAAAAATAGCTGTGTCGTGATAAGAAGAGCAAGATTTGTGGCGTTCAAACTTATCCTAGTCCCATCCACTTCACCACATCTCCACAGCCATCTTAAAAAAATAACAGTCTGCATTCTTAGTACTGAGAAAAGCAAAGGAGGGCTGAAATCTTTTAAAACTTTACTCCCAAATAGGAGTCATTATCAAGTAGTTTCCTGGAAGACATCATTTGAAAGGTTTGTCTTTTCTCAGGCTCACTCAAATTCTCACAGCACTACACATTTGTCCTTGGATGATGGAGGGAAATATCTCAAATATCTTAACACCACATCTGTTTGAAATAAAGGATAGTAGTAGAAGCAAACTAAATATTAGCCAGGGAACTTAAAATAAAACGGTGAGGAATTAGATATCCACAGAGGCTTTGAAAAATTTCAATACATTTTTGAGAATCTAGAAAGTCACAGCCTTACATAGGGCTTTTAAAATACTCATGAAAGATCTAAGATGGTTATAATCTTTTACCTCTGACTAAACTTGAGGGTCTGCACAAGCAGGAATTGAAGGCTAAGGCAGAGCTCTGAAGTACCTAGTGAAGTGTTGAAAGCATGCCCAGCACACACACACAAACACACACACGCGCACAACTCATAGGCAAAGTTTGGAACATTTATTGGTTTCACGCATCTAAGGAATATGCAATCCAATCATTAACCACTAAGCTAAACAAATAATATAATACTAGACTTTTGAAATGTCCGGTTTTCAAAAAATTATTAAGTGACATGCAAAGAAAGAAGAAAGTATGACCCATAAACAAGAAAATAAGTAATCAATAACAACTGTCATTGAGAACATTCAGACATTAGAGTTACTAGACACATTTTAAAGCAGCCGTTTTAAATATGTTTAAAGAGCTAAAGGAAACCATGCTTAAAGAACCAAAGGAAAATATGAAAACCATGTCTCACAAAATAAAAAAATATCAATAATGGATATAAATAACAAAAAGTAACCCAATAGAGACTCTCAAATTTAAAATTACAACTGAAATGAAAAATTGATTAGAGGGCCCAACAATAAATTTGAGTAGGCAGAAGAAAGAATTCGAGAACTCAAAGATAGGTGAATTGAGATTATCCAGTGTGAGGAACAAAGAGAAAAGAGAATTAAGAAAAATGCACAGAGCCTCAGAAACTTGTGGGACATTATCAAGCATACCAGCATATGCATAATGGGTGTTCCAGGAGGAAAAGAGAGAGGAGCTAATAGATGCATATTTGAATTAAAAATAGCCTCAAACTTTAAAATTTTTATTAGAAACATCTGCATATCCAAGAAGTGAATGAATTCCAAGTAGGATAAACTGAAAAATACCTATACCCCAAAACATCATGATCAAACTGTTGAAAGCTAGAGAAAAAAAGAGGATCTTAAAGGAACAAAAAGGGGAAACAACTTATGTAAGAATGGGCCTCAGTAAGATCAGCAGCTGATTTTAAATCAGAAACCATGGATATCAGAAAGCAGTGAGATGACACATTCAAACTGCTAAAAGCAATTGTAAACCAAAATCTCTATTTCTAGAAAAACTACCTTTCAAAAACGAATGAGAAATTAAGATATTCCAGTAAAACAAAAACTAGAGAGTTTGTTACTATTAAACTTGCACTACAAGAAATGCTACAGGAGTTCTTTAGGATTAAAAGCAAGACATTAAACAATACTTAGAATTTACATGAAGAAATAAATAATACTAGTAAAGGTAACTACATAGGTAAATATGAAAGACTGCAGAAATGTTACTTGTTTCTTTTTGTTCCCACACATGATTTAAAAACACAACTCATAATGCAATACACAGAAATCAAAGTAGGCGGGCACACAAGATATGAAAATGTAATATATGACAATAAAATATAAAGGGGAAAATTTTGTGTATAGGAGCAAAGTTTTTACATACTATTGAAATTAACTTGATGTTGATCTAACCTATAATTATTTAGCAGAATATTGATAATACCCAGTGTAACAAGTAAAAATTGCTCAAACTTATATAGAAAAATAAATGACAAATAAAGTGCTACACAATGTCTAATACAAAACAAGTAGTAATAGGGGAATCAAGGAAGAAGAACAACAAAAAGACATGTAGAAAATGAATAGCAAAATGACAAACATAACCCTATTTTCTCAATCATTGCATTAGGTGTAAATAGGATAAATGCTTCAATTAAAATGCAGAAATTGGCATAATTGAATTTTTAAAAAAATGACTAAAATCTATTTTGCATACAGGAGACACATTTGTAATTCAAAGACACAAATAAGTTAGAAGTAAAAAGATGGAACTGTATATTCCATGCAAATGTTGAGCAAAAGACAGTTCAAGTTGCTGTCTTCAGTTAGTTCAATTCATTTGCACAGTCATGTCCGACACTCTGCGACCCCCATGGACTGCAGCACACCAGGCCTACCTGTCCATCACCAACTCCCGGAGGTTACTCAAACTCATGTCCATTGAGTCGGTGATGCCATCCAACTGTCTCATCCTCTGTCATTCAATTCTTCTCTTGCCTTCAATCTTTCCCAGCATCAGGGTCTTTTCAAACGAGTCAGCTCTTCACATCAGGTGGCTGAAGTATTGGATTTTCAGTTTCAACATCAGTCCAATGAACACCCAGGACTGATCTCCTTTAGGATAGACTGGTTGGATAACCTTACAATCCAAGGGACTCTCAAGAGTCTTCTCCAGCTCCACAGTTCAAAAGCAACAGTTCTTCAACACTCAGCTTTCTTTATAGTCCATCTCTCACATCCATACATGACTACTGGAAAAAAAAAAACCATAGCCTTGATTAGATGGACCTTTGCTGGCAAAGTAATGTCTCTGCTTTTTAATATGCTGTCTAGGTTGGTCATAACTTTTCTTCCAAGGAGTAAGCATCTTTTTATTTCATTGCTGCAGTCACCATCTGCAGTAATTTTGGAGCCCCCCCCAAATAAAGTCAGCCACTGTTTCCACTGTTTCTCCATCTATTTGCCATGAAGTGATGGGACCGGATGCCATGATCTTAGTTTTTGAAATATTGAGCTTTAAGCCAACTTTTTCACTCTCCTCTTTCACTTTTACCAAGGCTCTTTAGTTCTTCTTCACTTTCTCCCATAAAGGCGGTGTCATCTGCATATCTGAGGTTACTGATATTTCTCCTGACAGTCTTAATTCCAGCTTGTGCTTCATCCAGCCCAGCGTTTCTCATGATGTACTCTGCATATAAGGTAAATAAGCAGGGTGACTAGATATGGCCTTGATATTCTCCTTTTCCTATTTGGAAACAGTCTGTTGTTCCAAGTCCAGTTTTAATTGTTGTTCCCTGACCTGCAAACAGATTTCTCAAGAGGCAGGTCAGGTGGTCTGGTATTCCCACATCTTTCAGATTTTTCCAGTTTATTGCGATCCCCACAGTCAAAGGCTTTGACATAGTCAATAAAGCAAAAAGAGATGTTTTTCTGGAAGTATCTTGCTTTTTTGATGATCCAGCAGTTGTTGACAATTTGATCTCTGGTTCCTTTGCCTTTTCTAAAACCAGCTTGAACATCGGGAAGTTCACAGTTCAAGTATTATTGAAGCCTTGCTAGGAGAATTTTGAGCATTACTTTACTAGCGTGTAAGATGAGTGCAATTGTGCAGTAGTTTGAGCATTCTTTGGTGTTGCCTTTCTTTGGGATTGGGATGAAAAATGACCCTTTCGAGCCCTGTGGTCATTGCTGAGTTTTCCAAATTTGCTGGCATATTGAGTGCAGCACTTTCACAGCATCATCTTTCAGGATTTGAAATAGCTCAACTGGAATTCCATCACCTCCACTAGCTTTATTCATAGTGATGCTTCCTAAGGGCCACTTGACTTCACATTCCAGGATATCTGGCTCTAGGTGAGTGATCACATTATTGTGGTTATCTAGGTCATAAAGATCCTTTTTATATAGTTCTTCTGTGTATTCTTGCCACCTCTTCTTAATATCTTCTGCTTCTGTTAGGTCTATATCATTTCTGTCCTTTATTGAGCCCATCTTTGCATGAAACGTTCCCTTGGTATCTCTAATTTTTTTTTTGAAGAGATCTCTAATCTTTCCCATTCTACTGTTTTCCTCTATTTCTTTGCCCTGATCACTGAGGAAGGCTTTCTTATCTCTCCTTGTTATTCTTTGGAACTCTCCATTCAAATGGGTTTATCTTTCCTTTTCCCCTTTGCTTTTTGCTTCTCTTTTTTTCACAGCTATTTTTAAGGCCTCCTCAGACAGCCATTTTGTGTTTTTGCATTTCTTTTTCTTGGGAATGGTCTCAATCCCCATCTCCTGTACAATGTCACAAACCTCCGTCCATAGTTCATCAGGCACTCTGTCTACCAGATCTACTCCCTTAAATCTATTCCTCACTTCCACTGTATAATCGTTAGGGATTTGATTTAGTTCATACCTGAATGATCTAGTGGTTTTCCCTACTTTCTTCAATTTAAGTCTGAATTTGGCAATTAACCTGATCTGAGCCACAGTCAGCTCCCGGTCTTGTTTTTGCTAACTGTATAGAGCTTCTCCATCTTTGGCTGCAAGGAATATAATCAGTCTGATTTCAGTATTGATCATCAGGTGATGTCCATGTGTAGAGTCTTCTTCTGTGTTTTTGGAAGAGGGTGTTTGCTATGATCAGTGCATTCTCTTGGCAAAACTCTCTTAGCCTTTGCCCTGCTTCATTCCATATTCCAAGGCTAAATTTGCCTGTTACTCCAGGTGTTTCTTGACTTCCTACTTTGCATTCCAGTCTCCTATAATGAAAAGGACATCTTTTTTGAATGTTAATTCTGGAAGGTCTTGTAGGTCTTCATAGAACCATTCAACTTCAACTTATTCAGCATTACTGGTTGGGGCATAGACTTGGATTATCATGATATTGAATGATTTGCCTTGGAAACGAACAGAGATCATTCTGTCGTTTTTGAGATTGCATCCAAGTACTGCATTTCAGACTCTTTTGTTGACTGCGATGGCTACTCCATTTCTTCTAAGGGATGCTTGCCCGCAGTAGTAGATATAATGGTCATCTGAGTTAAATTCACCATTCCAGTCCATCTTAGTTCGCTGCTTCCTAGAATGTCGATGTTCACTCTTGCCATCTCCTGTTTGACCACTTCAAATTTGCCTTGATTCATGGACCTAACATTCCAGGTTCCTATGCAATATTACTCTTTATAGCATCGGACCTTGCTATCATCACCAGTCACATCCACAAGTGGGTGTTGTTTTTCTTTGGCTCCATCTCTTCATTCTTTCTGGAGTTATTTCTCCACTGATCTCCAGTAGCATATTGAGCATTGACAGGGCCATGCTCAGTAAATCTTTAATCTAATTTCCTGTTGATTGGTGGAGCTGTGTTCCCTCCCTGGATTTACCTGGGGCCAAACTATGGTGGAGGTAATGAAGATAATAGTGACCTCCCTCAAAAGATCCCATGCATGTACTGCTACAGTCCATGCCCCTAACCCTGCAGCAGGCCACCACCAACCCATGCCTTTACTGAAGACTCCCAGACACTCACAGACAAGTCTGAGACAGTCTCCTATGTGGCTATGTTGTTTTTCATAAGTTATGTTTTCTGTTTCTTAGTTTTTGTTCTTGAGGAAGTTAAGCCTCAGTTTTCTTATCTGTAAAATGCAAAAATAACAGCATGTAACCAATGGACTTATCTGTAAATAAAACTGAGTTTTCCAAAAAAAAACAAAATTGTTACTAGAGAAAAAGAAGGGCAAAATATAGTGACAAAAGGGTCAATCCATCAGGAAGATATAATTATAAACATACATGCACCTAACAACAGAGCTCCAAAAACACATGAAGTAAAACCTCATAAAGTTGAAAGGAAAAATAGGTAAATCAACTATAAGAGTTAGAGACTCCAATACCCAGCTTTCAATGATGAATAGAGCTACTACACAGAAGACTAGCAAAAAAAAAGAAGACTTAACAACACTAGACACCAACTAGACCCAACAGATATTCAGAACATGCTATCCAACAACAGTAGAGTACATAATCTTCTCAAGTGCATGTGGAACATTGTTCAAGCTAGACCATGTATTAGGCATAAAACGTAACAATAAAAGGATTGAAATCATGTAAAATACATTCTCTGACAATAATGGACTGAAATTAGAAATCAAAAACAAAAAATGAGAAATTCACAAATATGTGGAAATAAAAACACACCTTAATAACTAACAAGTCAAGGAATTGATCATAAGAAAAATTAGAAAATACATTGAGATGAGTGAAAATGAAAACAAAAAAGTGAAACTTATGGACAGGAAAATAGCATTAACAGGGAAATTTATAGCTGTAAATATCTGCTTTGAAAAATGGAAGATCTGAAATCAATGACCCAAACTTCTGCTTGAAATAGTTTGCTGAGTTTTTAAACAAATATGAATATGGATTTTTCAAATATCTTTATCCACTTGTTGATATGATAATATAATTTTTCTTGTTTAGCCAGTTGATGTGATGGCTTACCTTAATTTTTGAATGCTGAATCAGCCAAGCTTTCTGACCATGACTAATAGGGAAATCCCATGGACAGAGGAGCCTGGAGAGCTATAATCCATGGGGTCATGAGAGTCAGACACAACTTAGCAACTAACCACCACCACCACCACCACCACCAATAGAGAGAAACTCATTAAATGCATGGTGATATAGCAAACACATACTTGTATGCATGTTTGTATATATGTATATATATGTATGTGTGTGTGTGTAAGATTTTGTATGTAAATACACACACATATATATAAACCTCAGAATATATAAATATGACCTTGAAATGGCATTTATCTTTACTACATGCTATGTACTTTAGTATTTTTAATTATATTTCTTTTTTTTTTTTGCATTGTTGAGACCATTGGTATTTAATTTTTTTCTTTACTTGTAGAAGTCTGGAACATTTCCTGCTAAACTTTTCACCAGTGTGATACCAACACTAATTCTGGTATGTGGATGTGTATATGTGAGAGGAACTGTGGAACTCTTCCTTTATCCCTACATTGGGTTTCCTTTTTTTTTAGACTGCATTGTTTTAGAACAGGTTTAGATTGAGAAAAAAATTCAGAGGGAGGTATAGGAATTTATTTCTGTATCCCCTGCTCTATACATGCATAGCCTCTGCCATTATAAACATCACTAACAGAATGGTATATTTTTTTTAAACGAAAAATGATCCTATACAGTCACATCATAATTATCCAAATCCATAGTTTACCTTACTATCCACTCTTGATATTGTACATTTGAAGAGTTTGGGCAATTGTATAATGATATATACCCATCATTATAATATACTTAGTACCTTCACTGCCTTAAAAATCCTGTGTTCTGCTTATGCATCACTCCTTCTTATCTCCACCTATGGAAACCATTGATCTTTCCAGTGTCTCCAGAGTTTTGCCTCTTCCAGAAAGTCATATGGTTGGAATCATACATTATGGAGCCTTTTCAGATTGCCTTTTTTCACTTAGTAAAATACATTTAAGTTTCCTCTCTATCTTTTCATGGCTTTATAGCTCATTTATTTTCAGTGTTGAATATAATATTCCATTATCTGGACATACTGAAAGACATCTTAGTTGCTTCCAAGTTTTGTCAATTATGAACAAAGCTGATGTAAACATCCACGTGCAGGTTTTTGTGTGGGCATAAGTTTTCATCTCCTTTGGGTAAATACCAAGAAGCATAAATGCGGAATCATTAAACAAGAATAAATTTGCTGCTAAGTCGCTTCAGTCATGTCCAACTCTGTGCGACCCCATAGACGGCAACCCACCAGACTCTCCCATCCCTGAGATTCTCCAGGCAAGAATACTGGAGTGGGTTGCCACAAGTTTAGCTTTATAATAAACCACCAAGCTGTCTTTTAAAGTGGCTGCATCATTTTGCATTCCCAGCAGCAATGTATGAGAGTTTTCATTGTTTCACATCCTTGCTAGAATTTGCTGTCATAGTGTTCCAGAATTTGGCCATTCTAATAGGTGTGTAGTGATATCAGTTGTAACTGTTGTTTCTTGACCTGTATACAGATTTCTCAGGAGGAAGGTCAAGTGGTCTGGTATTCTCATCTCTTTGAGAATTTTCCACAGTTTGTTGTGATCCACATAGTCAAAGGCTTCGGTGTAGTAAATAAAGCAGAAGTAGATGTTTTTCGGGAGCTCTCTTGCTTTTTCGATGATGATACACAAAACCTTAAGTTGAGTGAAGCTCCTGAATATCCACACCTTGTTGTCACTGGCCTACTCTGGCAAAAAATGGAAGAAAGAGCTTTATCACATATGCTGATACAAATTTGCAGCTACTAAAACATCTTGGGAAAGAAATATAAAACTTTTTAAAAAATCTCAATTTTCCTTTATATGATACCTAATAATACTAACTCTCATGTAGATTTGGTCAGATCAGTTTAAAAGTTCAAAAGATCTTAACTGTTGTTAGTAGATTAAAGAACACTTGGTTGATTACCTTTCACATCCCCCCAAGTGTTTGATCAAGCTTTAAAAAAAAAAAGAATTTGCCTGAATACTTTTCCACTCTCCATTACCTACTCTTCTTTGTGGAGAAATAACTGTCAAAATGGACTTGCTAGTACATCACAGAAGAAGGAATTTGCCGCTGGGATTCTCTGGCCTTAGAAACCAGCAGTTTTGTTTTGTTTTGTTTTTAAACAATACAGGTTACCAACATCTCTCTTAGTTGCCATCATGTTGCACAGAAATGCAAATCATGTAGGATTGAAAAGGACTGTAGAGATCCATTACTACTCTGCCCCCTTACTTCTTTTGGATGCACCGTGTGACTTGTGGATCTTAGTTCCCTGACTAGAGATCGAACCCAGGCCACAGAAGTGAAAGCATGGACTCCTAACCACTGGACCACCAGGGAACTCCTTACTCTGCCTTTTTAATCACTGAGTAACATATACAAGATCATCTTTCCCCTCTGGTCTTAACCCTTTAAACATGTATGATGAGTTCAAGAAATAGCAAAAAAATATCAATACATCTGGAATGAAGAGTTGAGGTGGTAGGAGCTACAATCAAAGAGTTATCAGGAAACTACATTGTGTAATGGGAACTTGGATTTTACTTTGAGTGAGATGAAAAACCACTGGTGGGTTTGAGCAGAATGACATTATCAGATCAGATGGCTCCTGTGTGGAGAATAAACTGTGACTAACAGGGGAAGATAAGTCAGGATTTCAAGTAAGAAATGGTAGTACCTTAGATCTGGGCAGTGGTAATGAAGGGGCTGAGAAGTTACCAGATTCCAGATTGAATATTAGGTTAATCCAGGTTTTAAGATGAAATTGAGAAGACCCTTTCCCTTGTGCCGATGCTGTTTATCCAATTTCTCACAGACATTTTCAGATTTGCCTGGAGGTAAGGAACAAGAGACTATTTCTGCCTAGCGATGTTACACACACTTCAATGCACTGAACTAACTGAGGAGCTATTGCTGTGATGCCTTTCAAAGCAGCCAAAGTAATTGGTATCTTGGATTCAACACAAAAGCACTGCATTTTATAACGTGAGGTTGAAAAACCAAAGTCTCAGAAAATTACCACTGAGTGATAATGCTGAAGAATCTATTGCTGGCTTAATTTGGAAACAACTTTTGTTAGACAGCTGTAAGAAAAAAGTGAGGGGAAAGGTCAGTATCCCACTTTATAAAAGGATCTTGACATTTGGCATTTTTTTTAAATTTTCTGTACTTATAAGCCATGTCATAATAAAGCAAAAAACTCACTTCTCTCCAATACCACATTAGCACACACATCCTAAAATGGACACTTTCATGAAGCAACCACATTCAACAAATATTTACAGTGCTCACACCGTGTGAAAGGAACTGACCAACACAGTGCTAAAAGCAGTGATACGGAAAAAGATGGAGTAGAAAGTGCTGAATGTTAGAGAAGAGATGAAAAAAAAAAAAAAAAGTAAAGCCACCACAGACCCCCTATAGATTTCACTGCTGAGGCTATTGCCCTACCAGTTATCATGGTTGCAGATGCCAGTTGCCTGGGTTCCTTCCCACTCTCTCTACCTCTACCTCCCCACCAGAGTCAGGGATCCACAGTGGCAGCCAGCCCCAGGCTCTGCAGCTGCATGTACATGTGATCCCTATAGATGCTTGTGGGCCTGGATCCAGCCCTGACTCCTCTCATTGGCTTGCATTGCTGTGTGCCCTGCAGTTGTGTACCTGCATCCCACCGGCCCCATCTTGCATCACTAGCCCCCACCACTGGGCATATACCTATGGGGAGCCTCTGCAGTCACATATCAACAGTGCATATCAACAGCCCAGGCTGCACAGCTGTTTGTGAGTTTGGATCCAGTTCTGACTCCTGTCACTGACTTGAACCTCTGTCTGTGCAAGCAGCTAGTTCCTGCATCTGTACAACTATTGCTGCCAGCCCGTATTTGTGTGGATCCATATGCATGCTGTGCTGAGTTGCTCAGTCATGTCCAACTCTTTGTGACCCCACAAACTGTAACTCACCAGGTTCCTCTGTCCATGGGATTCTCCAGACAAGAATATTGGAGTGGGTTGTCATGCCCTCCTCCAAGGGATCTTCTTCACACAGGGGTAGAACCTGCATCTCTTAGGTCTCTTTTATTGGAAGGTGGATTCTGTGCTATTAATGCAGACTGGATCCACAAAGGATTCCAAAGAGTCACAGCAATCCTGAGAAAGAACAAAGCGAGGGGCATCACAGTTCCTGATTTCAANTCATGCCCTCCTCCAAGGGATCTTCTTCACACAGGGGTAGAACCTGCATCTCTTAGGTCTCTTTTATTGGAAGGTGGATTCTGTGCTATTAATGCAGACTGGATCCACAAAGGATTCCAAAGAGTCACAGCAATCCTGAGAAAGAACAAAGCGAGGGGCATCACAGTTCCTGATTTCAAATTATGTTTCAAAGCTATAGTTATCAAAACAGTGTGGAACTGCCATAAAGAAAGACATATAGACCAATAGAACAGAACCAAAAGCCCAGAAATAAGCCCCTTTATATACTGTCAATTAATCCTTGACAAAGGCACTGATAACACACACTGAGGAAGGCATGGCACAGAAGCTCGGAAAGAAGAGAAGAGAAAAAGAAAAGGAAAGACAAATGTGCATCTGTGCTTTCAATAAACTGTGGTTTTGACACTGCAGGGATTTACTGAATACTGAATCTTTCAAGTAATTTTTGTTTGATTCAACTCAGCACAGTTTATTTAAAAAAAAATAATAAATTCAACTCCAAAGCATCTTGCATATTCCGAGACAAATAGGAAAGAATTTGTATGTTTTGTTTCCCTAGTGTCAATTTAAAATATTTTAACACTAAAACACAGAGATAGATTATAGAGTAAAATGCAAAATCCATGTGGATTTTTTTAGATTAGCTATGAAATTTTACTTACTGCCATGAGTTTATCTCATAGTAAATACTCTCCTTCTATTCACTTCTCCCCTGACATCCCATCATCCCT
The DNA here is from genome assembly GCA_006410615.1 of Neotragus moschatus. Taxonomy (NCBI): domain Eukaryota; kingdom Metazoa; phylum Chordata; class Mammalia; order Artiodactyla; family Bovidae; genus Neotragus; species Neotragus moschatus. The sequence goes on from SJYA01003258.1 coordinate 101,132, forward strand.
TCCAGTCATGATTTTTTATATGGAAATCTTTGAGAACTCTTAAGGCCCCCAAAGAAAGGCAATGCCAAAGAATGCTCAAACTACCACACAATTGCACTCATTTCACATGCTAGTAAAGTAATGCTCAAAATTCTCCAAGCCAGGCTTCAGCAATACATGAACCGTGAACTACCTGATGTTCAAGCTGGTTTTAGAAAAGGCAGAGGAACCAGAAANAAACTACTGCACAATTGCACTCATCTCACATGCTAGTAAAGTAATGCTCAAAATTCTCCAATCCAGGCTCCAGCAATACATGAACCATGAACTTCCAGATGTTCAAACCGGTTTTAGAAAAGGCAGAGGAACCAAAAATCAAATTGTCAACATCTGCTGGATCATCAAAAAAGCAAGATACTTCCAGAAAAACATCTCTTTCTGTTTTACTGACCATGCCAAATGCTTTGACTGTGTGGATCTCAATAAACCGTGGAAAATTCTGAAAGATAGGGGAATACCAGACCACCTGACCTGCCTCTTGAGATACCTGTATGCAGGTCAGGAAGCAACAGTTAGAGGTGGATATGGAACAACAGACTGGTTCCAAATAGGAAAAGGAGTACTTCAAGGCTGTATATTGTCACCCTGCTTATTTAACTTATATGCAGAGTACATCGTGAGAAAAGCTGGGCTGGAGGAAGAGCAAGTTGGAATCAAGATTGCTGGGAGAAATATCAATAACCTCAGATATGCAGATGACATCACCCTTATGGCAGAAAGTGAAGAGGAATTAAAGAGCTTCTTGATGAAGGTGAATGAGGATAGTGAAAATTTGACTTAAGGCTCAACATTTCAAAAACTAAGATCATGGCATCCCATCCCATCACTTCATGGCAAATAGATGAGGAAACAGTGGAAACAATGGCTGACTTTATTTTGGTTGACTCCAAAATCACTGCAGATGGTGACTGCAGCCATGAGCTTCAAAGACACTTACTCCTTGGAAGGAAAGTTATGACCAAACTAGACAGCATATTAAAAAACAGAGACATTACTTTGTCAACAAAGGTCTGTGTAGACAAGGCTATGATTTTTCCAGTAGTCATGTATGGATGTGAGATTTGGTCTATAAAGAAAGCTGAGTGCTAAAGAATTGATGCTTTTGAAATGTGGTGTTGGAGAAGAGTCTTGAGAGTCCCTTGGACTGCAAGGAGATCCAACCAGTCCATCCTAAAGGAGATCAGTCCTGGATGTTCATTGGAAGGACTGATGTTGAAGCTGAAACTCAATACTTTGTCCACCTGATGTGAAGAGCTGACTCATTTGAAAAGACCCTGATATTGGGAAAGATTGAAGGCAGGAGGAGAAGGGGATGACAGAGGATGAGATGGTTAGATGGCATCACTGACTCAATGTACATGAGTTTGGGTAAACTCCTGGAGCTGGTGATGGACAGGGAGGCCTGGCGTGCTGTGGTTCATGGGGTCACAAAGCGTCAGACACAACTAAGTGACTGGACTGAACTGAACTGTGCCAACATAGGGATCAGTCCCCCAGTCCACCCTCACTCCTGATACCATGTGTAAGTTCAAGAGACCACCACCCTACAAGCCTTTGATAAATAACTAATAAGACTCACAGAATTCACTGAGAGCTCCTTATTATAATAAACTCACAGTTTATTATAGTGAAAGGATATAGATTAAAATCAGCTAAGGAAGAGACATAAAAGGGGCAGAGTTCAGGAAAGTTCTACATGCAGAGATTCTGACTGTCCTCTCCCAGTGCATTCAAAGACAGTGCTCACTTTCCTGATAACAATGTGTGGCAATACACATAGAATATTGCCAACAGGGAAACTCATCTTAGCCTTCATTTTCAAGGTTTTTATTGGCACTCAGTCACAGATATCTTATTTTCTACTTACCTGGCTGACCTCAATCTCCAGCCCCTTGATAAGTCTAGCTGATTCCACATGACTCAAAGGCCCTATCCTAAATCACATTATTAGACTATCAGAAGTGCAAGCTCCCAGACTAACAAAGACAATTTTATCAAGGCAAGACCTTTTTGGGATTAGACATTGCTTCTTAGGAGCAATAGGACAAACGGCAGTCTTTGGGCAAGGTTAAATTTTTTACTACGTAAATTGTTAAGGTGACTTTTGCAGCAAAAAAAAAAAAATAGAGTTCTAAATTCCATAAGGGTATATTGCCTGTCTTAATGTAAATGAAGTTACTACAGATGTATAATGTACAGACTCTCATCCTATTAATATTAATATTTTATAATTATGTCCATTATGATGGTAAAGGAAAATGAATTTAAATTTGACTTTGAAAGAAGTGGCTTCTCTTTCTCCTCTTACTTTAAAAATTAAGGGAGTTTTGCTTCGAGAAAGAATGAGTTTCTCAAGGAAAAAGTACTGTATGTTCTGCTTTATTAAAATACTTTCATCAACTTTCATTCACTTGTTGTGGAAACCCTTCCCCCAACTCCTCTGTGTACGCTATCTGCGTATCTCTCTGTTGTCCTCATCTGGGTCTCTAAGTATCTACCCCAGATCAGATTCAGCATCAGAGGAAACAGACACATAGACTTGAGAGACACAAAGATTCTAAATCTATAACACAGGAGGCCCGGACTATTGGACTGGCCACACTCGCCTCACCTTGTACCGTTTCTTACCATGAGTCAGATGTGCATAGTAACAAGCAAAAGCAACTCCGATATTCTGATGTCTAAAAACAATACAAACTCTGAAGTCACCATGGAAACTGCCTCCCACTAGCATTTGCCTTTCAGAGATTTTTAGAAGCATTTATCCACAACAAATCAGCAAGAAAAAAAATTTGAGACAGATGACCCCCAATTATGAATG
>SJYA01003258.1:104145-114841 GCA_006410615.1 Neotragus moschatus
TTACTAGAAGATTTACCAAGAAATAAAAAAGAAGGGGTCTTCAATACAAACTTCATTACATATTTATTTTAAGAAGATTTAACTTACTTCCCAGAAAAAAAAAAATCCTCCAAAAGAGCACTTAAAATAGAGCTTTTATAAGTGCTTCATTTTATATAACTGATAAATATTTATATTTCAAAGTCACATATATTTGTGTTTTCTTTTTGAAATTTGTTTTATCAATAAATTTGATATTTTATGAGGCAAAATAGGTTGTGGGGAATAGAGAGCCAATTTGTAACTCGATACCCTTAGAACATACAAACTCCACATAATAGATTTTGACTTGAATCAGGAGCCAAGAGGCTGGGACATTTAGGACTGGTCTCCCGAAAGGTGCCAGCTTATGGAAGGGAGGGATAGGGGAAGCTTAAGAAAGAAAATAGGTGCTTGTTGAAGTTATATGTCAAAGCTGGGGATCAGGCTTGTTTGCAAAGTCACAAAAGCACAAGTAATTCCATCCAAGGTGGATGTAAGATTTACATAAAATGTACTAGTTTCTGTAGCCAACAGAGCTTAGGAGGGTCTCAGATTGTTTCAGGAATTGAAGTTAGGTCCCATTTCCTCCTGGAATTTTCATAGTTCCTGAATCAATCACCCCGTCTTTCATGTTCCTAAAGTACATTGTGCCTCTCTTAAGCCACCTAATAATATTTTGTCTCATGTGACAGTTGTTTTTATACCTCTCTCTGGTACAAAGCCCTTTGAAAGTAGAGAATGCCTCTTATGTATGTTTTTTCCCTGTAGCCCCCACCACAATTCTTTCCACACTGTGAGAGTTTACACGTATTTGTGAAATGACTTCAGAAAATCCAGCTGTAATTAGTGCAAGATTAAGCCTACGATACTTTTTAGGTCATAGGGAGGCTTTTATTTATTTATTTATTTTGATTAAGCAAATGTTCCATTGACAAGGTAACCAGAAAATAACTTCTTTAATGGGAAAACTGACTGAGTCACTTTGTAATTCGCTGTTTTTCTCAAGAACAAATTGGAAATCTAACACGGAGAGCTATACATTTGCCTGTACAATATAGCACAAAGTAAGGTAAATATCAGGGAGGAAATTTTTACCATTTCCTGATAGAATTGACTGCTAGAATATTCATCAGTGAGATGGTAAAGACAATGACCTTTCACTTAATTTGAATTCATGAATCTTTTCCAGCTCATAGATAGGTTCTGAAAATATAACAGCCCACAAATTGTCCACCAATTTACATCCCCTGGATGATCACCATGAGGCTACATATTACAGCGGTGAATAAAAGAGCCTGAAGAAGAAATACAGAACAAATACCAGTTTTTCAGTTCAAGAAACATTTGCTGTTACATATTTCTGTATCGCTTGCTGAGCTCGGTGCTATGCTGCGGAGGAAACAAAGATGCATCACATACTTACCAACTACCTATCAAGTGCCAGATAGAGACTATGAACTTATACTTACTTCCCATAGCAACTCTATAGCATAGATATTGTTGCCTCCATGCTATCCCCAAGAAAATGGAGGCTCAGATAACTTTCCCAAGGTTACATAGCTAGTAAGTGATAGAATCAGGATTTGAACCCTTATCTGACCCTAGAATCTATATTATTCCTATGAATCAAAGTCTCTTCCTTTAAGGAGTGCTGAGTCACTTTTATTCTGATTTCTGTTATTAGATACTAAATTTTATAGTACCAAAACACATTTTCTGATCTGAGTTTGTCTTTTGTCCTCAGCTACTGCCTTCAAGAAACATTTTAAAATAGCTCTTTTCTCCTCAGTCTTGGAAGCTTCACCAACTCTCCATTCCTATATCACTCATCTATCCTCATAGACTTTAACTACCTCTGACCTGGTCCACAACCCCAAGCTAGCCCAGACAAACCTTGCTTCTGATTTCAGTAGCATCCTGGTGGGATTCACAAGACTGTGGGAACTGAGAGGGGATTACCTATAGTCTTGTTACTGCCAGGACGCTATCCGATCACCCCTTAAAAAAGGGAACTCTTGGCCTGTTGTGGTCCTTGGAATTTTAAACTTTGTTAGACCTAAAGTTCCTCTTAGTTGTGAATTGCAGGTAAATATAGATCTCTGTGAGTGGGGTTACAAGATGCCCTGCACAAAAATATCAGTTGTATAAAGATGATGTGAGCAGGAAAATCTAGTCAGGGAATTTTTCTTGTTCCCTACTATATTTAAATGTGTTTGATTCCACAGAATATGCTGTAAAACGTATTGATAACATGCAATATTGCCTCTCTCAAATTAAGATAATTGTTCACTGGTAAAACCCAGCATGATACAACAACTTACAACTTGTTTCAAAGCCCTCTCCTATTCTACAGTAATCACCTTCAAAATAACTTTTCTGGTCTCATTTCTTTTCTAACTTGCTTAAGGGTAATAGTAAATATTATCTGCCTGGACTGTTTGGGATTCATGGCACACCCTTGGCAGACACAGTGGAGACCTTTTTGCCTTGTGAATTGAGATTTGTATAAACAACTTTATAGACCTGTGCTGATTAACACTCAATGTTTAAAGCTTCTTGTAAATTACTCAACCCCAAATTTTATGTTCTCTTTATAATCCAAGTAAACAATTTGTCTCCTATTTATACCTAGGATTGCCAGATTTTCAGTCTTAATGCAATTGTTCCAAATTTTAGGTTGTTTTAAATTTTAGATTGCTTCAAATAAAATAATTTTTTAACTAATTGGATATATAAATGATCCTATTATCAGACAGAAGATTCATGTGAAAACTCACTCTATGCAGGGAAAATTTCATTCTTGTAGAACTGAGCTTCCAGGCTCCATGATGAGGATGAAGAGAGTCAGATGGAAAGTCTGTTCAAGACAATGAATTGCTGGGCTAAGAGCACCAGAAATCCAGTTAAATCAAGAGGTCAGATCCAGATTTTTCTTATATTTCTGGCACCAGAAAGCATAGGAAAGACTATAAGCAACCTTAAGAATGTCACTAAGTAGAAAACAAGGCAGACACTTCAGGTTATGGTGTGAAAGTATCAAGACTTTTGGTGAATCCTTGCAACAAAGAACAAGCATAAAACTGAGCAGATGTGTCGGAAACAAGCATTTTGGAGCTTTGGAATCGCCCAAAGGCAGAAAACAACTTGAGAAGCATTTATTCTTGAGAAATTGCTTGAGCTTTAAGTAAGAATTGCACAAGTCAGGATGGGGAGGGTGGTGGAAGTGGGGTTCAGGATGCGGGGGACACATGTATACCTATGGCCAATTCATGTTGATGTATGGCAAAAAAACAATCACAATATTGTAATTATCCTCCAATTAAAATAAATAAATAAAATTTTAAAAATGAACAGCAGATGTCTGTGGTTTTCATTCCTGGGTCTGCTTACATACACTGCTCCCAGCTTCATTGGTAAGAGCTTAATTTTGCCAGTATGCAGCTGGCCATGAAAACCAATGGTTCTGCTGCTAGAGGGTGAAGACTCAATTTGGGATGAGTTTAATCATGTTCAATAAGCTACCACAGATGTAAAGAGCAGTCTTTTTGACCCTGTGGAAGAAGATGAGGGTGGGATGATTTGTGAGAAAAGAATTGAAACATGTATATTATCATATGAGAAACAGATCACCAGTCCAGTTTCGATGCATGAGGCAGGGTGCTCAGGGCTGGTGCACTGGGATGACCCTGAGGGGTGGGATGGAGAGGGAAGTGGGAGGGGGGTTCAGGATGGGGAACACATGTACACCCATGGCTAATTCATGTCAATGTATGGCAAAACCACTACAATATTGTAAAGTAATTAGCCTCCAATTAAAATAAATACATTAATTTAAAAAATAAGCTACCACTAACAAATTTGATAGAAAACAAATGAAAATTTGTAGCATCTTTGGCATGAGGTTGAAATCCTGGTTGGAGTGAGTAACAAATAAGCCAAAAATTTAATAGGGAGATCTAGGTAAAACAACCATAAAGGGCTGAGATAAGATTGCTGCATATATGGCTATCTGAAGAACTACACACATGAAAAGAGGAAACCCAAGAGAACTGAGCAAAGGATAAAAGCCAAGGAAGAATTGAAAATTAGTAGCAAATTTGAGTGCATAACCCAATCCACATACAAATCAATTAGCAGAAGGTAGGAATCTCACAAGCTTGAGATGTTTCAGCATAATATTTGGCCAAATCAGTGACAAGCCACTAAGCTACACAGAAACAGAAATGACCCCTAGAACTCAAATCCAAAGTAAGTAGATGATAATAAAGGGAAGAGCAGAAATCAGTAAAAGAGAAAACAGGAAAACAATACAGAAAATCATTGAAACCAAGAATTGGGTCTTTGAAGACAAAAAATATAGCTACACTCAATTCAGTTCAGTTCAGTTCAGTTCAGTTCAGTCACTCAGTTGTGTCCGACTCTGCAGTCCCATGAATCACAGCATGCCAGGCCTCCCTGTCCATCAGCATCTCCCGGAGTTCACTCAAACTCATATCCATCAAGTCGGTGATGCCATCCAGTCATCTCATCCTCTTTCGTCCCCTTCTCCTGCCTCCAATCCCTCCCAGCATCAGAGTCTTTTCCAGTGAGTCAACTCTTCGCATGAGGTGGCCAAAGTACTGGAGTTTCAGCTTTAGCATCATTCCTTCCAAAGAAATCCCAGGGCCGATCTCCTTCAGAATGGACTGGTTGGATCTGCTTGCAGTTTAAGAGACTCTCAAGAGTCTTCTCCAGCACCACAGTTCAAAAGCGTCAATTCTTTGGCACTCAGCCTTCTTCACAGTCCAACACTCACATCCATACATGACCACTGGAAAAACCATAGCCTTGCATAGGAACCTGGAATGTCAGGTCCATGAATCAAGGCAAATTTGAAGTGGTCAAACAGGAGATGGAAAGTGTGAACGTCGACATTCTAGAAATCAGCAAACTAAAATGGACTGGAATGGGTGAATTTAACTTAGATGATCATTATATCTACTACTGCGGACAGGAATCCCTTAAAAGAAATGGAGTAGCCATCATGGTCAACAAAAGAGTCCAAAATGCAGTACTTGGATGCAATCTCAAAAATGACAAAATGATCTCTGTTCGTTTCCAAGGCAAATCANTCCATGAATCAAGGCATTTGGAAATGGTCAAACAGGGAATAGCAAGAGTGAACATCGACATTCTAGGAATCAGTGAACTAAAACGGACTGGAATGGTTGAATTTAATTCAGATGACCATTATGTCTACTACTGTGACAGGAATCCCTTAAAAGAAATGGAGTAGCCATCATGGTCAACAAAAGAGTCCAAAATGCAGTACTTGGATGCAATCTCAAAAATGACAAAATGATCTCTGTTCGTTTCCAAGGCAAATCATTCAATATCATGATAATCCAAGTCTATACCCCAACCAGTAATGCTGACTAAGTTGAAGTTGAATGGTTCTCTGAAGACCTACAAGACCTTTCAGAATTAACACTTAAAAAAGATGTCCTTTTCATTCTAGGGGACTGGAATGCAAAAATAGGAAGTCAAGAAACACCTGGAGTAACAGGCAAATTTAGCCTTGGAATATGGAATGAAGCAGGGCAAAGGCTAATAGAGTTTTGCCAAGAAAATGCACTGGTCATAGCAAACACCCTCTTCCAACAACACAAGAGAAGGCTACACATGGACATTACCAGATGGTCAACACCGAAATCAAGTTGATTATATTTTTTGCAGCCAAGATGGAGAAGCTCTATACAGTCAACAAAAACAAGACCAGAAGCTAACTGTGGCTCAGATCATGAACTCCTTATTGCCAGTAATATATACCACAAGAAAAAAAAACTACAAATACTTATGCCAAATATTTCTCACAAATCTATATTTAGGAATACATAGGATATATAGGAATATATTAGGAAATTGAATGTAGCAACATGTTAAAAGCATTATATACCTTGACTGAGTGGGGTTTATGGAATGCAAAGTTGACACAAAGCCTGAAAAACAGTTAATATAAGACACCATCTTAATAGACTGAAGGAACAAAAATATTATCATCTCAATGAATGAGAAAAAATATTTGATAGAATTTAAAACCTATCATGATTAAAAAGAACCCAATAAACTAGAAATAAAAGGAAATTTCCTCATCCTGATAAAAGACATCAATGAAACACTTAACACTAAAATCATACTAATGGTGAAAGATTTAATGCTTTCATCTCAAAAATCAAAGATAAGGCAAATATAAATATGTCCCTACTTCTATTCTACATTACACTGGAGATTCTAGCCAAGGCAATTAAGCGTGAGTATAGATAATAAAAGCATATAGGGAAGAAAAGAGAAAGGAAAATTATTCTTATTCACAGATGAAATAACCCTGTATGTAGAAAATCCTAAGGAACCAAAAAAACTACTAGAACTAGTTAGAAACTTTATAGCAGAGTCACAGGATACAACATTATACCATTGTATGTGTGCATACTCAGTCATTCAGTTGTGTCCAACTCTTTGTGACCTCATGGACTGTAGGCCACCAGGCTCCTCTTTCCCTGGAATTCTCTAGGCAAGAATATTGGAGTAGGTAGCCATTCTCTTCTCCAGAGAATCTTCCTGACCCAAGGATCAAACCCATGTAACTGGCATCTCCAGCATTGCAGGCAGATTGTTTACCACAGAACCACCCAGGAAGCCCATTAAATCATCGCGTTTTTGTATTATAGCAAAGAATTATTCAAAGATAAATTTTAAAACTAGTTCCACTTGCAATAGTATTAAAAATAACTAAATATAACCAAAAAAAGGTATATCTTTGTTTGGGCTGCTCTAACAAAGCACTATATATTGGGTGGCTTATAAACACCAGAAATTTTTTTGGAGGTCGGGAAGTCCAAGATCAAGACACTGACAGATTTAGTGTCTGATGAGGGCCCACTTCCTGATTCACAGAGAGCCATCTTTTGGGCTGTGTCCTCACGTGGAAGAAGGGGCAAGTGATCTCTTTGCCTCTTTTATAAAGACACAAATCTCATTCATGAGAGCTCACCCTCAAGACTTAATCACCTCCCAAAGGCACCTTGGGGATTAAGATTTCAGCATATGAATCTTAGGGTGAAGGACATAAGCATTCAATCTATAGCAAAGCACAAAACCTTTACACTAAAAATTGTAAAACTGCTGATATTAATTTTAAAAAGCCTAAACAAGTACATGAAAAGATGTTTGACATCTCTAATTACTACAGAAATGTAAATCAAAATCACAATGAGGTACCACCTGACATCTGCTAGAATGACTATTATCAAAAGACAAGAGAAAACAAATATTGGCAAAGACATGAAGAAAAAGGAGCCCTTGTACACTATTGGTTGGAATGTAAATTGTTACAGCCACTATAGAAAAGAATATGGTGGTTCCTCAAAAAATAAAAATAGAGCTACCTTATATCCAGCAATCTTACTTCTGGGTATATATATGGAGAAAATGAAATCACTGTCATAAAGAGATACCTGACCGTCCATCTTCACTGGAACATCATTCACAATAGGCAAAACATGGAAACAATTTAGGTGTCTACAACAAACAAATAGATAAAGAAATATGGTATATACACAATGTAATATTATTCAGACATTAAAAGAAGGAAATCCTGCCTTTAGCAATAACATAGATGAAGCTTGAGGGCATTATGCTAAGTAAAATAACTCAGACAGAGAAAAACAAATATTGTATGTTCTCACTAATACACAGAATCTAAAAATGTTGAACTAATAGAAATAGAGAGTAAAATGTTGGCTGCCAGGGACTAGAGGGTGGGGAAACTAGGGAGATGCTGATCAAAGGATACAAACTCCCAGCTATAAGATGAATAAGTTCTGGGGATTTAATGCACAGCATTGGGACTCTAAATTTGCATATTTTATACTTGAAGGTTGCTGAGAGTAGATCTTAAATATTATCACCACACACACACACACACACACACACAAGCACACACACAGAGGCAACTGTGTGAGGAGATAGAGGAGTTAACTATTGTGGTAATCACTGTATAATACATGAAGGCAAAGTGTTAGTCCCTCGGCTGTGTCTGACTCTTTGCGACCCTTTGGACTGTAGCCCACCAGGCTCCTCTGTCCATGGAATTCTCCAGGCAAGAATACTGGAGTGGGTAGCCATCGCCCTTCTCCAGGGGAGCTTCCCGACCCAGAGATCGAAATTGGGTCTCCTGTATTAAAGGCTGATTCTTTATGGTCTGAGCCACCAGGACAGCTCTGTGTAATATATATTTATAGGAAATCATCACATTGTTTACCTTAAATTTAAATATGTTATATGCCAATAATATCTTAATAAAAGGAAAAATCTAAAGAAGGCCTAAACGACTTAGATAGCATATTCAAAAGCAGAGATATTACTTTGCCAACAAAGGTCCGTCTAGTCAAGGCTATGGTTTTTCTAGTGGTCATGTATGGATATGAGAGTTGGACTGTGAAGAAAGGTGAGCACCGAAGAATTGATGCTTTTGAACTGTGGTGTTGGAGAAGACTCTTGAGAGTCCCTTGGACTGCAAGGAGATCCAACCAGTCTATTCTAAAGATCAGTTCTGGGTGTTCTTTGAAAGGAATGATGCTAAAGCTGAAACTCCAGTACTTTGGCCACCTCATGCGAAGAGTTGACTCATTGGAAAAGACTCCGATGCTGGGAGGGATTGGGGGCAGGAGGAGAAGGGGATGACAGAGGATGAGATGGCTGGATGGCATCACCGACTTGATGAATGGGAGTTTGAGTGAACTCCGGGAGTTGGTGATGGACAGGGAGGCCTGGCGTGCTGCAATTCCTGGTGTCGCAAAGAGTCGGACACGACTGAGCAACTGAACTGAACTGAACCGAACTGAAATGGAGAGAGGTACCATATCCTTTGACTGAAAAATTCAATGTTGTTAAGACAGAAATTACCCCCAAATGGATCTACCAACTCAACAAAATTCCTACAGGCTTTTTAGTTTGGTAGAAATTGACAAGCTGGTGATAAAGTGTGTATGCATATCTGGAACAGCCAAAACAATTTTGAAATGAAAGAATCAAGTTGAAAGACTACCTACCAGCTCTCAAGCCTTACTATATGTTACTATGTGGTATTGGCTTAAGGATAGACATATAAATTGATTTTAAAAAATAGAGGGTCTAGAAATAGACCCAAATATTTATAATAAATTGATTTTCATCTAAGATGCCAAAGCAACCCAATAGGAAAGGGTAGTCTTTCAACAAATATTACTATTAGATATCCATATTTCAATTTTAAAAAGAACTTAAATCCTTGCCCCTACAATAAACAAGAATTAACTCAAAATAGATCAAAAATTTTTAAGTTAGAGCTAAAACTAAAAACACTAAAAATCTTGATGACCCTGACTAAGCCAAATTCCAGGTTGTTTGCATTTGTATATGCATAGGCTTGAACTTCGGGAGATAATGGAATTGTTTTAAGATTGGATTATAAAAATATTTCTTCCACTGAATAAATTTACTGTAAATCATAAAGTCATATGCCTATGGCAGGTGGATTTTATGTGTGGAGGTCATACCTCAATAAAGTTGTTAAACAGAGAGACTTGAAAACATTATGGAAATCAGCAAAAATTATTGTCTATGTCAAATCTGCAAAAGTTTGGAATGAAGACAGTGTGAATTGGGCAATGAGTTGGTCCTTAATTGAGAAGAATGGGCCAGGGTATTGTACTAACTGCAACACAGTATGTCCTAAGAGGTGGATAACCTTCAGACAACTAGATAAAAAAGGAAATTCCCTTACTCTAACTAAAGATATGGAGATTTACACAAAAACTTTTACACCATCATTCTTCATGACTAAACTTTGTACTCTTACCTATTAAAGTGAGATTCAGAGAAGGATGTGACCTATTATCTCTACTATTCATATTATACTTGATATTTCTAGATGATGCAATAAAACTCTATCGGAAATAAAGGAGCAAATTTTGTTGTTATTTGCAAACAGCATGATTATATATACAACACAGTCAAAAACTGCTGGTCATAAGGTCAACATAAAAATAATAATGAAATTCCTATATATCAGTAATATATACTACTATAGATTACTGATATATATAATATATCAGTAATAACAAATTAGATAATAGAAAAAATCTCATTTTCTTAAGTTTTAACATATTTTTAAGTTTATATTGCAGCATAGTTGATTAACAATGTTGTGTTAGTTTCAGGTGTACAGCAAAATGATTCAATTATAAACATACATGTATCTATGTTTTTGCTGGGAAATGGCAATCCACTCCAGTATTCTTGTCTGGGAAATCCCATGGACAGAGGAGCCTGGCAGGCTACAGTCCATGGGGCCCCAAAGAGCTGGACACAACTGAGCATGAATACACATTATTTTTCAAACTCTTTTTCCCATTTAAGTTATTACACAGTATTGGGCAGTGTTCCCTGGCTATACAGTAGGCCCTTGTTTGGTATTCCATTTTAAATATAGCAGTGTGTATATATCAATCCCAAACTCCCCAAAAATCTCATTTACAAAGACAAAAAGAAAACTATCCACTAACTAGAAATAACCACAACAAATTATGTGTAAATTTTTATGGGGAAATATATCAAATGTTATTGCAAAATGTTGAAAAACAAAGATTTAGATTAA
>SJYA01003258.1:124417-145060 GCA_006410615.1 Neotragus moschatus
TGTGCACGCACTCATGCATACACACACACACTTGCATGTATATAAAAAGCTTTGTGAGTAGATAAAAAAAGAAAGGAATGACTTGGTAGGGAGAATAAGTTGATGACTGCTTTATGTTGTTGATTCCTTATCTGTTGTCTTTAAGAGATTAGATTTTGCAAAACTATTTAAATGTTTGAAATGACACATGCTGCTTGCTACTTTTGGTGGGTTAAGTTCTTATGATTTGGATAGTATCAATAAGTGTAATTTCAAGTGCCTTGAAACAGCCTATTATAACTTTTCTTAAGAAAGCACACCAAATGGGTTGAAATATTTAATTTTATACTTAGAGCTTGGTTTTCTTCATTTCATGCCAGTTTCTATTTTAATCCATTTTAAAGTATGGCATGGTTTTATAAAAAGATACATATTTTTCTATTTTTCCAGAAAAGTGAAATAGAAAGCATTTTTTAAAAGTAACAGTTGCTGTTCATCAGCTGAAGAGGGTATTGGGATGGAGGAATGTGAGGTGCCATTTCAACATGTTGCTCACAGTTAAGTAAGGAGCCCTTCAAATGGTTAAGAAAAAGTTATCTTTGACCCTTAAGAATATATTTTTGGATTTCCAAGGGTCCTTTGTCCCCTGTTTCAGAGACAATGATTTCATAAGCTCAAGTCTCATTTTATGAAACTATCTTTAGAAAGGGAACTATCACCTGAAAAAGATTTGGTTTCACAATAAGTTCCCACTACCCCCTCAAAGAAGAGAATTATTACAATAAAGACAAAATAAAAAATTCTTCCTTGTATAAATTATATTTTTATTGTCTGTATTTTATGATGCTTGGACATCTTGTGTGCTCAGTCATATGTAACTTTTTGTGACTTCACGAACTGTAGCACACCAGACTCCTTTGTCCATAAAATTCCCAGCAAGAATAGTGATGTGGGTTACCATTTCCTTCTACAAGTGATCTTCCTGACCTTGGGATCAAAACTGCATCTCCTGTGTCTCCTGCATTAGCATGCAGATTCTCTACCACTGTGCCACCTGGGAAGTCCTTTGACATCTTCCGGCCTTGCTAATCCTTGACAGACTGCCACTTCTGGGGCTGACTAATTCCTGAAGATAATAAACAATTTACCTTCAAGTACACCCTTCATATGCAAATGCCTACCCCCAACCAACTGCTTTCTCAAACCCTCACACACCATGTCAATATTCTCCCTGCCTTAAATCACCCCAAGCACAGGTACCAGACAAGTGAGGACCACCCCTATAGTCCAGAGCCCACTAAAATTATTTAAACTAGCCAGTCCCAAAGCTCATCCGTCCTTTCTTGTGAAAACCATAAAAAGGCTTTGCCACATGGTCTCCCTTCACTCCTATGTCCTGATAGACCCCAGGATTTCCTGTTTGGCCAGACATGATGTGCCATGTTCTTTCCACTTGGAAACCGTGAGTAATAAACTCTTTTTTCACAGGCAGTTGTCTCTGAGTCTGTCACCTTACCATATTGATTAAAACAACTCCAGGGTCCCTTTTCAAGACATTCTTAGATTCTCAGACAGTCAGGACTCTCAGTTTGAGAGAAATGGCTAAAGAGCAGCAGTTCTCAAAGTGTGCACTCTGGATCAGCAGCATCATCTTGTTAGAGATGCAAATTCTCAGAGTCCGTTCAGACTTCCTGCCTCAGAAACTCTGGGAAGGGGATCTAGACTGTTTTGATATACCCTCCAGCTAGAGAAACCCTGCTCTCTAGAGGCTCATGGCAGTCCTGTGTGAGAGCATAGTCGTTAATAGATAACACCCTTTTCTCCTCTTTTTTTCTAGTTTTAATATTTTTAATTGCGGTATAGTTGATTTACAATGTTGTGTTAATTTCTATTGTACAGTAAAGAGATATATGCATTATTTTTAAAATATTCTTTTCCATTATGGTTTGTCATAAGCTANAGGTATAGGAACTGCTCAAATCACACCTTGATGGTGAGGGAGGCAAGAGAATAAATATACCTTTATCTCCTTTCATCTCCTATCTCCTGCTCATGCCTGTCAGTAATCAAACCTAACTGAAAGCCAGGGATGGTGGACAATGCCTGTCTCTTATACACATCTAGATGTGTATAAGAGACAGATTAAATATAGTCCCTTGTTCTATACAGTAGAACCTTGATTTTTGTCCATTCTATAGGTAATAGGTTACATCTGCTAACCCCCACCTCCCACTCCATCCATCCACCATCCCCTTCCCCTTGGGCAACCACCAGTCTGTTCTCTATGCATGCATGCATGCTAAGTCACTTCAGTTCTGTCCTACTCTTTGCAACACAATGGACTGTAACCTGCCAAGCTCTTCTGTCCATGGGGCTTTCCTGGAAAGAATACTGGAGTGGATTGCCATTTCCTTCTCCACTATTCTCTATAGATGACACCTTTTTCTTTTCTTAATTAATTAATTTATTTTAATTGAACCGTGAACTCCCTGATGTACAAGCTGGTTTTAGAAAAGGCAGAGGAACCAGAGATCAAATTGCCAACATCCGCTGGATCATCGAAAAAGCAAGAGAGTTCCAGAAAAACATCTATTTCTGCTTTATTGACTATGCCAAAGCCTTTGACNAGGAGAAGGAGATGACAGAGGATGAGATGGCTGGATGGCATCACGGACTCGATGGACGTGAGTCTGATTGAACTCCGGGAGATGGTGACGGACAGGGAGGCCTGGCGTGTTGCGATTCATGGGGTCGCAAAGAGTCGGACACGACTAAGTGACTGAACTGAACTGAAGTAATTACTAATTACTTTACAATATTGTAGTGGTTTTTGCCATACACTGACATGACTCAGCCATGTGTACATGTGTTCCCCATCCTGAAACCCCCTCCCACATCCTTCCCCCATCCCATCCCTCAGGGTCATCCCAGTGCACCAGCCCTGAGCACCCTGTCTCATGAATCAAACCTGGACTGGATATCTGTTTCACATATGATAATATACATGTTTCAATGCTATTCTCACAAATCATCCCACCCTTGCCTTCTCCCAGAGAGCCGAAAAGACTGTTCTTTACATCTGTGTCTCTTTTGCTGTCTCGTATATAGGGTCATTGTTGCCATCTTTCTAAATTCCATTTATATGTGTTAGTATACTGTATTGGTGCTTTTCTTTCTAACTTACTTCACTCTGTATAATGGGCTCCAGTTTCATCCACCTCATTAGAACTGATTCAAAAGTACTCTTTTTAATGGCTGCGTAATATTCCACTATGTATATATACCACTGCTTTCTTATCCATTCATCTGCCGATGGACATCTAGGTTGCTTCTGTGTCTTGGCAATTGTAAACAGTGCTGAGATGAACATTGGGGTACATGTGTCTCTTTCAATTCTGATTTCCTCGGTGTGTATGCCCAGCAGTGGGATTGCTGGGTCATATGGCAGTTCTATTTCCACTTTTTAAAGGAATCTCCACGCTGTTCTCCATAGTGGCTGTACTAGTGTGCATTCCTACCAACAGTGTAAGAGGGTTCCCTTTTCTCCACACCCTTTCCAACATTTATTGTTTTGTAGACTTTTTAATAGCAGCCATTCTGACTAGCATGAGATGGTACCTCACTGAGGTTTTGATTTGCATTTCTCTGGTAATGAGTGATGTTGAGCATCTTTTCATGTGTTTGTTAGCTATCTATATGTCTTCTTTGAAGAAATGTCTGCTTAGTCCTTTGGCCCATTTTTTGATTGGGTCGTTTATTTTTCTGAAATTGAGCTGCATGAGCTGCTTGTATACTTTTGAGATTAATTCTTTGTCAGGTGCTTCATTTGCTACTATTTTCTCCCATTCTGAAGGCTGTCTTTTCACCTTACTTATAGTTTCCTTCATTGTGGAAAAGCTTTTAAGTTTAATTAGGTCCCATTTGGTTATTTTTGCTTTTATTTCCATTACTCTGGGAGATGGGTCATAGAGGATCCTGTGGTGATTTATGTCAGAGAGTGATTTGCCTATGTTTTCCTCTAGGAATTTTATAGTTTCTGGTCTTACATTTAGATCTTTAATCCATTTTGAGTTTATTTTTGTGTATGGTGTTAGAAAGTGTTCATTTTATTTTTTTACAAGTGGTTGACCAGTTTTCCCAGCACCACTTGTTAAAAAGACTGTCTTTTCTCCATTGTATATTCTTGCTTCCTTTGTCAAAGATAAGGTGTCCATAGGTGCATGAATTTATCTCTGGACTTTCTATTTTGTTCCATTGATCTATATTTCTGTCTTTGTGCCAGTACCATACTGTCTTGATGACTGTAGCTTTGTACTATAGCCTAAAGTCAGGTGGGATGATTTTTCCAGTTCCATTCTTCCTTCTCAAGATTACTTTGGCTATTCGAGGTTTTTTGTATTTCCATACAAGTTGTGAAATTATTTGTTCTAGTTCTCCTAAAAATACCTTTGGTAGCTTGATATGAATTGCACAGAATCTACAGATTGCTTTGTGTTGAATAATATTGATTCTTCTGATCCATGAACATGGTATATTTCTCCATCTATTTGCATCATCTTTGATTTCTTTCATCAGTGTTTTATAGTTTTCTATACCTAGGTTTTTTGTTTCTTTAGGTAGATTTATTTCTAAGTATTCTATTCTTTTCATTGCAATGGTGAATGGAATAGTTTCCTTAATTTCTCTTTCTGTTTCTCATTGTTAGCATATAGGAATGCAAGGGATTTCTGTGTGTTAATTTTGTATCCTGCAACTTTACTATATTCAATGATTAGCTCTAGTAATTTTCTGGTGGAGTCTTTAGGGTTTTTTATGTAGAGGATCATGTCATCTGAGAGTTTTACTTCTTCTTTTCCAATCTGGATTCCTTTTATTTCTTTTTCTTCTCTAATTGCTGTGGATAAAACTTCCAAAACTATGTTGAATGGTAATGGTGAGAGTGGGCACCCTTGCCTTGTTCCTGATTTTATGGTAAATGCTTTTAATTTTTCACCATTGAGGATAATGTTTGCTGTGGGTTTGTCATATATAGCTTTTATTATGTTGAGATATGTTCCTTCTATTCCTGCTTTCTGGAGGGTTATTATCATAAATGGATGCTGAATTTTGTCAAAGGCCTTCTCTGCATCTATTGAGATAATCATATGGTTTTTATCTTTCAATTTGTTAATGTGGTATATCACATTGATTGATTTGCAGATATTAAAGAATCATTGCATCCCTGGGATAAAGCTCATTTGGTCATGATGTATGATCTTTTTAATATGTTGTTGGATTCTGTTTGCTAAAATTTCATCAAGGATTTTTGTATCTATATTCATTAGTGATATTGGCCTCTAGTTTTCTTTTTTTGTGGCATATAGATAACATCTTTTTCTTACTTGAATTTCTAGGTTCTCTTTTCATTCTCCTATCTCTTTTTACTCCTACACCTTTTGGGGGCACCAACACTTTCTTTAAGAAGCTATCTGTGTAACACTGGCATTATTTCCTGGTTATTAAAGTCACCCTACTAAGGTGTCAGTTTCACTCTTTGAAAGCAAAACTCATCATCATCATCTCAGGATTGCACAAATGCAGGCACAGCTTTGAGAGTGACATCTCCTAACATTTGTGTCCCAGCTCCCCCTTGCTGCACCCAAATGCTAGCCCCAGGTCCACAGGAGCCACTAGTCACTGGGGCTAAAGGGCACAGTGCTGTGGAGGAATCAAGTTTGAAAATTCTAGATCAGTGTCCAAATTGCCAATATCTGTATGCCTTTATCTGCTCATTTCTCTCTCACAAATAAAATGAGTTTTTTCCTCAAACCAAAACTTTTTTTGGCAATGCTGGCTGGCTTGCAGGATCTTAGTTCCCTGACAAGAGATTGAACCCAGGCCCTGGGCAGTGAGAGCACAGAGTGCCAACTACTGGACTCCAGGGAATTCCCTGAAATCTTCTTAAAATGTGGAAGTTTTAAGACATCTTTATGATATCATCTCTTATTACTTGTCAGAAGCAGACTAAAACAGTATAAATATAAATACATATATAATCTTTTTCTCATTTTATTTGTTTTAATTCAATTTTTATTGGAGTATAGTTGTTTTGCAATGCTGTGTTAGTTTCTGTGTGCTGTGCTTAGTCTCTTAGTTGTGTCCAACTCTGCAACTTCATAGACGGTTGTCTGTAGGCTCCTCCATCCTTGGAATTCTCCAGGCAAGAATACTGGAGTGGGTTGCCATTCCTTCCTCCAGGGAATCTTCCCAACCCAAGGACTGAACCCAGGTCTTCTGCATTGCAGGTGGATTCTTTACTATCTGAGCCACCAAGGAAGCCCATGTTAGTTTCTACTCTACAGCAAAGTGAATCAGCTACATATATACATATATTGCTTCTTTGTTTGATTTTCTTCCAGTTTAGGTCATCACAGAGGACTGAGTAGAGTTCCCTGTGCTATACTGTATGTTGTCATTAGTTGTCTATTTTATACATTATATCACTAATTTATATGTATCAATCCCAATCTTCCAATTCATCCCACCCCTCCTTTTCAACCTCCTTACCCATCCATTTGTTCTCTATGTCTGTGTCTCTACTTCTGTTTTGCAAATAAAATCATCTATTTCATTTTTCTAGATTCCACATATATATATGAATATACAATATTTGTTTTTTCTCTTTTAGACTTACTTTACTCTTAAATATATAATCTTGATGAAAACATTTCCATAATCATTTCCAACCAAGTGAGTGAAAGTTCTCTTTCTTCCCCAAGTGGTAAAAAAGAATCCAAAGGAACATGCTACAGTTTAATAGGGAGCCTTATTAAAATGAATGTACTCCTGCTTGTTTCTCACAAATACAAGTTTTCTTTCCCTTGTTTGCATAGATGAATGCTTAAACTTTTCCTCATCTGTGTGTAGCGACATCACTAGTTTATTTGCCAAGTAAACAAATCAGCATGTGAGGCCCCATGGGCAAAAGACATAAATATTTCCTAATCATTATAACTGTCTCCCCATATTTGTCTGGCTCCTAGTACAAAAAACATCATTTTTTAAAGCCTTCCAAAATTTCACTAAAGCAGCTCAGAATTCCAGGGAAAGTGTGAGGATGGGAAAAGAATGGAATGGAGCTCTGGCTGAAATCCATTGTGGCACCTTGTAAAAGTCACTTAGCCTCTTAGGCCCATATATTCTCCTCTTCTCATTTTAGATAATGTCTAAAGTCCAGTGAACCTCCATGACTCAAAGCTTCTACACAGAGAGAGATGGATCCCTTCTCCTTGCCCCATTCCAAGACTTGGTCAACTGTAAGGTGAACACAGCTTTGGCACTAGAATGGATGGTGTCATTGTTCCAGAAGCACAGTGGTCTGGGATTGCCTCCTGCCCTGGAAGAACTTCACCATTCATTGCCATATAACCCCCCCACCTCAGGCAGCCCACCTATGATTTGGGAAGACTCTTGCCCTAGGGTATGGCTTTCCTATCGACTTTCCTCCAGGCAGGAGGAGCATGGTTTTAATTTCCCAACGTGATGAGGTTAAATTCTTCTTCTAACACAGTGGTTCTCAACCTTAACTGCACTTTCACATCACCTGAGGAACTCTTAAAAGTAACAATATCTAGGTTCTACCCTCAGGGATTGATATTGGCCTGGGTATGGCCAAGTCACTGGGATTTTCAAAAGATTCCCAGATGGTTCCAAATGCAGCTAGATCCCAGGACCACTGTGGAGGCGATGCTGTATCGTGATTCAAAAGGCTGGCCTCAGGTCCCTCTTGAAGTTGGATAGTAAAAGAAAGGAGGAAAAAAGAAATGGCCATGAAAGAGGACCAGAGGAGAAATGAATGGCTGAAGAAGGAAGGATTAGGCAAGTACTGAAGACAGTCTCCACCATCCTCAGAAATTAGAGGCTGAACAAACACATCGTGCTGGTGGGGCAGCGATTCTTTGCAGGCAGCTGACTCCCCAGCTTGGTTTCGGCTTCATGAGAGCCCAGGGGATGAAAGTTAATCCCATGCAGAGATGTGCCTGTTTTCCATCTGGCTCTCTGCTCTCACTCCCTAAACACTGCCTTGTGTGGGGATTGCTAAGTGGGCACACTTTCTCCATGTGCCACAATGGGCTTGGCACATGTGCTCAAGGACACAGCCAGGCTGCTAAAGACAGGAGCCGGGTCCCCCTGCAGACCCCTTGATTGGGTAACCAATAGACCTATATCACACACAAATGACTGCACTTCCGAGTCTGGGCTTTAACTGCCTTTCCTTGCACAACAGGCTCCTAGGTAGCTGAAGAGAATCAATCTGGCAAAGGTATTTCTTTGGTTGAGTGAGGTATTACACTAAAAACAGTCGCCTGAGAACAAAAGCGACAGCATTAAAAATTGACAGGCCTATAAACCCCAGGGCACTCAGACAGATCCCTTAGTTTATATAACATCTTACGGCTTCCCAAACACTCCAACAGACACTTTTAGGTTCAGTTCAGAGCATCCCCAGGAGGCAGGTAAAGCATTAACCATCTCCTTGGTGGCTCAGATGGTAAATCTGCCTGCAATGTGGGGGACCTGGGTTCAATCCCTGGGTCAGGAAACTCACCTGGAGAAGGAAATGGTTACTCACTCCAGTATTCTTGCCTGTAGAATTCCATGGACAGAGGAGCCTGGCAGGCTACAGTCCATAGGGACGCAAAGAGTCAGACATGACTGAGTAACTAACACTTTCAACACTTTATATGTAAAGATGCAAAAGCTCAAAGTGGCTTAGTAACTGATCCAAGATGTCACAGCCACTGTGCACGTTCTGGACCTATCTGTTTTTGGTCTATTTTCCTTGCCTTTCTTGTTCTGCCTTGCATGGCAGGGAGCTCCACCCCCTCAGGGCAAACTGTGAAGGAGGCTCCTTGCATCAGGTGCAGCTGATGGAAGGAAGGGTGGGAGACATGGTGGAGGGAGGAAGAACCTAGTCCCCTACACTGCCTCTGGTAGTTTCCCCTGCACGGACAGTGTCTTTTTCCTTGTTTGTCAGATTTGTCCTGATGCCAGCTTTGGCTGGCTGCCTCCCATCCCTCAGTGCCTGCCTATGTCATAGCTTGGTCCCTTCCTCCCTCTGCTTTTGTGTGTTCCTGCTGTTGTTCATCTTGGAGTTGCCAAGTGGCTTGTTTGTCTTCTCAGTGATTCCTTTACCTGAGTAACAAGCTCCCTGCATTAAAGTGCTCTGCATTAAACACTCGAGAGTTCTGTTTACCAGTGAGACTCTCTATCAGGCAGGTCCTGGCAGGAACCAGATGGTGCACTCAACAGGGGAACCGAACAGAGTTGAATGAAGAGGCTGTTTACACTGATGTAGGCAGGTTGATGGGAACTGACAGGGCATGGTGGGGAGTTGCTAGGAACTCACTTACCCTGGACCAGCTAGGGCAAGCGGAGGCAGTTGTATTACCAGAATCAGATAAGGGCTACTGACTCAGAAGACGCCTGCTCCTCCTGATATGAGCTGTGGCCATAGGTATAGGGGGCTTCTTTTATGGCTCAGCTGGTAAAGAATCTGCCTGCAATGTGGGAGGCCTGGGTTTGATCCCTGGGTTGGGAAGATCCTCTGGAGAAGGGAAAGGCTACCCACTCCAGTATTCTGACCTGGAGAATTCCATGGACTGTATAGTCCATGGGGTGGCAAATAGTCAGACATAACTGAGTGACTTTCACTTCACTTTATAGGTATAGGAACTGCTCAAATCACACCTTGATGGTGAGGGAGGCAAGAGAATAAATATACCTTTATCTCCTTTCATCTCCTATCTCCTGCTCATGCCTGTCAGTAATCAAACCTAACTGAAAGCCAGGGATGGTGGACAATGCATGACGTGATCCATAGGAGTCAGTCTCCAGGGGCACAGCCAGTGCAAAGGGAAGAAGGGAGGGATGTGTGTGTGTGTGTGTGTGTGTGTGTGTGTGTGTGTGTGTGTGGGAGAAGGAGAAAGTAAACGGAGAGCAACCAGTTCAACTCATATGGCCAATAAAATCAGGATTAGCACCCTGATGTTCTAATTTCAAATCTCAAGTTTTTTTCTGCTTCACCAGGTAGATTAGACATGAGATAATATGACACTTCTATCTTTGCTTCTGATTATTGCATAGAGTGGGGTCAATATTTAGGCAAGTCAAGCTTTTACCTGTGACTATGAGATCCTGAAACCCTCTCTGGTAATGGTCTTCAGAAGGACGGTTTATCTGATAGATCTCTTAAGAATAATCTCATTCTGATCGAGGAGATTTTAACTAATTCTGTGCTTTTCCTGTGTGTATGTGTGTGTGCTGATTTCATTTTTTTTCAATGAGCAAATTGTTTTATAATTTTTTAAATTGCACTATTTTATTTCAAGGTTCACTAAAAGATTTTCTGGACAATAACAAATAGTTATATAATTTTTTAATTGCACTATTTAATTTTCAGAGATGATTTATGCCTCCAACCCCCAGCCTCATTTCTTGATTCTAAACAATATTCCTGAGTTTTCACAAATTGAAAACTTCTTTGTTTTACAAACAAGGCAATCTGAGCCCCTAAGGGAAGTGGCTTGTCCCAAGTCTCCCTGCCAGTTGGGGACAAAGCTGGGACTAGACCCACATTCCCTGTATCCCTTTAGCACCACAATCCTGCTCCTAGTGTAGACGTGTTTTGCCTTTGTAAGAAAAATATTCACCAC
Source organism: Neotragus moschatus (assembly GCA_006410615.1). NCBI lineage: Eukaryota > Metazoa > Chordata > Mammalia > Artiodactyla > Bovidae > Neotragus > Neotragus moschatus. The sequence continues at coordinate 135,091 of SJYA01003258.1, forward strand.
CTTTGCCTGGGAAAGCTTCTGTGAGCCTAAGCTCTTCAGGTAGAAGAAGCAGAGAGAGAGCAAGAGAAGGGTAGAAGGGCGAGCTGAAGCTGGCCAGGAGACGAGGCCCAGGCAGGGGGTGACAACGTGGAGAAAGAGGGGGGCGCAACTGTGAGAAGACCTGGTGGGCCCAGAGGAGTACAAGGACTAAGCAACCAACGTCCATCAAAATAAACATGGAATACCATGACCCTCCATTGCAGTTTCCTGGGCAAATGCATCTGAAATTGTTTTTTACTAAAACTAACATCTGTGGAGCCATGATGGGCTGGGGCTTTTGCCAGACTCAAAGTGCTTTATTGGTTTCTGTACACTGTGAGGTCGCCCTCCCCCCACTCAGCAGCAGGGCCTTTTATAGACACATGCTTTGTCTCGGGAGGAAGGCACGGCTGAAATGGATTGCTTAATGTTCTAGACTGGAGTGAATCTGGTAATGTCTGAGGAAATGCCAGAGAGTGTTCCTTATGATTTCACTAGGGCCCATTTGAGTACTTAGCATCTGTGTGGGACTGCGATTTCATTCTGCCTTTAAGTGGCATAGCGGTGTAGCATAGTTTAGCTTTTCTTAAGTGACAGAAAACTTGGGTACAGAGCCCAGAGTAACTTTGGAGCAACTGCAGAAAAATGAAACATGGGAGAAATGTAGGGACATCTTGAGAAAAAATAAACATGCCCCATTGCCTGGTAAAACTCTGCTCAGAACCCACAACTCGGGTCACTCAATATTTAAAACCATGAGGCACCATAAAATGTTCCAGCAGCTATGAGCTGAAGCAGAGAAATACTGCCAAGCAGGTAAACATGTTTGATATGCTCTTCTTTTCCTTTCCTTCTTGTCTTCTCCCTCTCTCTTTGTGGGTGTCTGCAACATTCTGCTGCCCTGACTCCCTGAAGCCTCCAGTCACAGCAGCATTGAACCTGGACCCTTCCCTTGAGTTTCAGACTCACCCTTCAACTCATCAGCAACACATCCATTCCTTGAGGGCCTGCATTGGCAGAAATGGTCTCTAAAATCCCACACTGAGATTTTTTTTGTTTCTAAACTTTGAGTCACTGAGAAAATCAAGGTGATTCTCTAATTTATACTATGGTGTGAATGGCTTATGAAAGTTAAATGTGTTAGCCCTCCTAAGGATATTTTCACTTTTCAAAGTGGACACTGGATTCACATATACACACTACTACATATAAAATAGGTAACCAACAAGGACCTACTGTTGGTTAGCACTCAGCACAGGGAACTATACTCAATATTTTATAATAATCTATAAGGGAAAAGAATCTGAAAATAATATAGATAGATAGATAGATAGATATAGATATAATCTGAATCACTTTCCTGTATATCTGAAACTAACACAACATTTCAAATCAACTATTCTTCAATGTTTAAAATTTAGCTGATTAATTAAAATAAAAATGAAGCCAGGAGATGTCCTCAGATGACAGAGTGTCAATTGCAGTGATAAAGTACTGGTCTCAGATCTACTGCCGTCATCAGTGACCTTAAGCAAGTGAATTATACTCATACTCTCTCTCTTGCAAAACCTCAGTTTCCTCATTTATAAAAATGTAGATCATTATCTTAATCATAAGACTCTGGTAAGGATTAAGTAAAATGATGTAGGTAAAAATACTGGGCAATACATGGACTCTATGCAAATAAAAGAGATTGTATAACTCAAACACATTCAATGATGATTGGTTTTGGCCCTCCTAGTGCTACTTCCTTCATACTAATACAAGTTCTAGGTAGACATCAATCTTACTAATGTAATATGAAAGAGGGTAGAGGGAGCTGGTGATTGGGTTTTTCCAGGTGTGAGCACCAAAATCATGACTATAAGAGTCGAATGGGATCAGTCCAGTCCAGGTAAGTATATATAACTTTTCCTGGAGGGTTTCTTTAGCTCTCAACTTTCTTTTTATTTTTCTTTTTCAGGCTACACCATGTGACTTGTGGGATCTTAGTTCCCCGACCAGGGATTGAACCTAGACTCTCAGCAATGGAAGCGCCGAGTCCTTACCACTGGACATCCAGGTAATTCCCAGGTCTGAACTTTCTGAAGTCAATAAAAGAATTAGTTCAGAAAGACATAGCTGAGTCTATAAGAAAATCCACTAAAGAGGCTAGTAAATATGGTGTCTGCTGACAGAACAAAACCAACTCAGGTCACAAACTGTCCGGGTGATATTTGGTTCCTATTTATAGTTCTCTTATATCTACTTCCATTGTAATAATCAAGAGCTACACAAATATCAAAGGAAAGTTGAGTCACACCCCTACTTCTGCCTTCTTCTCCCAACGGAAAAGGTCTTTGTTCACTGGCCCAGAGGGATCAGGCCAAATTTACTTTCCCAGGGACACCTCTAACCATCCCCGCAATACTCACCCTTCCAAAGGCCCAATCACTGCATGCCTCCTGCCGGTTCAGAATGAGTGGCTGACACTGTGTGCCTCCTCTGTTGGCAGGACTCAGTTTTCTCCTCAGCTTTGAGTCTCATGGGTCTGCCGGTTATGGAACCCCAAGCCAAGGCACGAAGCCTTATATAAGAATGTTTTTCAATTTGTGAGCCTCTTTATATAAGAAGTCTGACAGATCATGCATTTAGAAGTTGCCTTGGTTGAAATAAAAATTGAAATACATGAAATGAGTCTGTCATAAGAAATCTAAATCAGTACTGTCCTGTAGAACTTTCTGTTATGACTCAAATTTCTAGATCTGTGCCATTCAGTATGGTTATCGAGCACTTGAAAGGTGACCAAATTTTAGTTTACTTTTCTTAAATTGCTATAGCCACATGGGGCTAGTGGCTACCATGAGGATCAATGTGGATTCTGGAGCATACAGTAGCCTCACTTGTTTACCTCTTTATGACTTTTTTTCTGATTACACCTTTGTGCTACTGTCTCTCTAGGCTCCCTCACATTCCCCTAACATCCTAAGATGATTATACCTTCCTATACATGAACTGAAACCAGCATAAAAATGCATCCATTCTATGCCCAACTACATCACATGTCAAGAATTTCATCCTGAGAACTCAACACGATTGTATTTAAAGAGTTTTCTTATTTAACACTAGGATAGCACTTGGGCTTCCCTGGTGGCTCAGATGGTAAAGAATTTGCCCTCAGTGTGAGATACCTGGGTTTGATCCCTGGATTGGGAAGATCCCCTGGAGAAGGGGATGGCAACCCACTCCAGTATTCTTTCCACAGAATCCCATGGGCATAGGAGTCTGGCGGGCTACAGTCCATCAAGGGATTGCAAAGAGTCAGCCACCACTGAGCGGCTAATATACACACACATGATAGCACTTACTATGTGCCTGGCACAAATGCTTGATCATTATGAACCCATTTAAATTTTCATGACAATTCTATTAGATAGGTATTCTTATCATCCCCATTTCACAGATGAGGAAACTGGGTTGTAAAGAGGTCAACAATTTGCTCTATGAGTCCTAGTCAGGAAGTGGCAAAGTCCAGATTCAAGTCCAGAGAGTCTGTCTTCAGACTCCCTACATATTAGCTTCCAAGCTCCTAGCTCTTCTAGATCAAACTTGCTCAACCCTGCAATCATCACCCTCTGAATTTCCACATCATTGACCTTCTATATGGATCACCCAACATGGAGCAGAAGCTCTCTGCTAATCCTGTTGGTGCCAGGAAACAAGCAAAAGTGAGGGAGCAGCACCACTCATGGAGATGGAGGTACCAGAGGGGCATGGAATCCCTAGCAATGGCTAGGTAAAGAAAGGAGAAAAACCTGAAACTGCCAATCCCCTCCCCCACCCCCCACACATATATCATGCCACCTGAAGAAGAAAATACTTTACACTACACTGACTTACTATCTCTTGGAAATACACTTTAGTATTCTGCATTGACCCTCAAGAGCTGGCATGACAATGTTACCTTTAAATTCTGCTCTGCTGTTCCCAATTTTCTTCTGTTTTTGCACTGTGTTGTTGGAATCTGTTCTAATAACCCATACCTATTAAACCCAAGACATGAAGATCCTGGGTCACCCCAGACTTAAGCAGCTTTCAAATGAAACCAGAACAATAATCACAACTAAGCCTCTGGAATCTGGGGGCCTAACAGGAGTCAATTTCTCCAAACATAAGAGGGACAACAATGGTTTTGATGTGGAAGTTTTACTCTGACCCTGCCAGGCTGTGTGTGGAATGAACCCCAGAATTATTGCTGGCTCTTATTGAAACAACAGATCAGGTATCCAAATGCTCACCTTCATAGAATCGTTCAACTTCAGTGAGGAGATGTAGAAAAATCAAAGAATGCAATGGTCCGTTGGTTCTGAAATGAACATCAGTTTCAACCAATGATCCCGTATTATCCAGTAACATGTGCAAGAAAATTGTCCATTTCCCACCCCTTTCCTTCAATCACAGTGCATTTCAAGGAGCTTGTTCTAATTTACTTGTTCAACTTGTTTTTTATGTTTTCTGGGAAAATGAAGAGAAAAGAATGTAAAGAAATATAGCTAACAGGTATTCAGGAGGAGAAAATCTGCCATCCATGATTTCAACAAACATTTAACATCCCCAAATTTTCCTATAGTGGTGGCTTTTGGCTTTAAAGAAACCATAGTGGAAATAATGCAGACATGTCCTACTACAGCTGGCTATGCACTCAGTATTCTGGCCTGGAGAATTCTGTGGACTGTATAGTCCACAGGATTGCAAAGAATCAGACACAACTGAGTGACTTTCACTTCCTACTACACCTGAAATATCAGTGAAAGAAAAGCCCTATTAATAAGAAATAAAAGCCTGAGACAGTGGCTGTCTGACTTAACTAAAACTTGCATTTGCCAAATTTGAATTATTTGTCTTGCTGTTTCAGCAAGATAACACAGTGTTCCTTTCCCCTGTAACTAAAGAAGGACAAAGATGCGGCAAGTAGTTCACTATCAGTTAATGCTTCCACGATGAGTCTGTGGGAAATAGGAACCAGTATGGCCCAGAAAAAGGCAAATATGACTTTAACAGACTGGAAACATTAGTAATGGATGAAAGGACAACTGGCATTCGATTATGTTTGGTCTTATTCATTTCTGTTTTCACTGATTGTGACAAATACATACTGTAGGATTTGCTGGAAAACATGTTATTTGTTTAAATCATTAAATAAATACACAATATTTAAAGAGGAATGTTTCATTTTTACCAGTTCCCTGTAGAAATTAAAGTGTAGTCAGTTCATTAACAGTTTGGAATTTATTCTGGTGATAATACAATGACAACATCATAGGAAAAATTAGCTATTTCATCATGGCTTTTGGATGGTAGCTATAAGCTCTTAAAAAGTGTATGTACACAAAGAAAGCTCTAGCAATCATGAACTGTGATATAGTGAACTGTTGTGTTTTATTTTTATCAAAAATTGTTAAATGGTGCATTAGCAATATTTCNCATAGGAAAAATTAGCTATTTCATCATGGCTTTTGGATGGTAGCTATAAGCTCTTAAAAAGTGTATGTACACAAAGAAAGCTCTAGCAATCATGAACTGTGATATAGTGAACTGTTGTGTTTTATTTTTATCAAAAATTGTTAAATGGTGCATTAGCAATATTTCAATTGGAATTACGGTGAAAATGACACCTTGACTTAAAATGAGATGCTATCTCCTTTCCTTAAAAGATTTATTTCAATACATAGAGACCTCACTATTAAGTACCTTGGATTTATACTCAGGCCTGTGAGTTGCCTGCCTAATATATATATCCCCATAGTATTTTTAGCTGTGCTTTTCTCTATTATTTATGAGCTATTATATGCTTCCTATTAAGTAATATTTATATGATATTATTGATTTGCAAATGAATTAATATGTTAAAATCATTAACTTTAAATTATGAACAGCACTAATATTCTTGCAATAAAAACAATGTTTTGGATTTATATAGCATATCTTTCTATCTAACAACTGAATATCTCCACTCAGATCATGAGTACATTGAACTCAGTATGTCCAAATAAGAACTCTTTAACATTCACCCTGAGCTTGCTTCTCCTCTCTTCTCTCAGTTAATGCCACCACCAATCACCAAGTTGCCCAAGCCAAAAACTGGGCACAGTCTTAGATTCCTCTCTGTCCCTTCACTGCCTCATCAAAGTTGATCAACAACTCTGCTGATTTCTATTTCCTTACAATCAACCAGCTGTGTCTTTTTTCCTCCATTTCAACATTCTGTTTCAACCCAGCACCATCTTGTGCCTGGGAAGATCCCCTGGAGGAGGGCATGGCAACCCAATTCAGTATTCTTGCCCGGAGAATCCCATGGACAGAGGAGCCTGGCAGGCTACAGTCCATAGGGCCGAAAGAGTCAGACAGGACTAAAGCGACTGAGCATGCACGCCTGCACCATCTTGTGCACAGATTCTTGAAAAAGCCTCTTAAATGGTCTCTGTAGCTCTGAGGTTATTCCCACATGGCCCCTCAGTTCAGTTCAGTTCAGTCGCTCAGTCGTGTCCGACTCTTTGCGACCCCATGAATCACAGCACGCCAGGCCTCCCTGTCCATCACCAGCTCCTGTTCTCTCAAACTCATGTCCATCGAGTCGGTGATACCATCCAGCCATCTCATCCTCTGTCGTCCCCTTCTCCTCCTGCCCCCAATCCTTCCCAGCATCAGAGTCTTTTCCAATGAGTCAACTCTTCGCATGAGGTGGCCAAAGTACTGGAGTTTCAGCTTTAGCATCATTCCTTCCAAAGAACATCCAGGATCGATCTCCTTCAGAATAGACTGGTTGGATCTCCTTGCAGTTTAAGAGACTCTCAAGAGACTTCTCCAACACCACAGTTCAAAAGCATCAATTCTTTGGCACTCAGCCTTCTTCATAGTCCAACTCTCACATCCATACATGACCACTGGAAAAACCAGAGCCTTGACTAGACAGACCTTTGTTGGCAAAGTAATGTCTCTGCTTTTGAATAGGCTATCTAGGTTGGTCATAAATTTCCTTCCAAGGAGTAAGCGTCTTTTAATTTCATGGCTGCAGTCACTATCTGCAGTGATTTTGGAGCCCCCCAAAATAAAGTCTGACACTGTTTCCACTGTTTCCCCATCTATTTCCCATGAAGTATGTCGAAATTTCTCATCATGGCCCATCAATTCATGATCACCCCCCTTATGTTTTTCATTCATTTTTCTCATCCTCTCCCTTTTCTGCCTGATATTCTGGGCTGCTCCTCTTCATTTCTCATTCCCTCTTACTGCTCTTTCAGGGTCCTGCTGAAGTAAGTCCTCCTGGAAGCCCTCCCTCCACGATCTCAGGCTGACTACCCCTCCTTTGCCCATGCTGACACTTGATACACTGTACAGTAACTGGTGATTTACTTGCTTAACTCACAGTGCCTTGAAGAGAAAGAGTGGGTCTTTCTCAAGTCTGTATTTCCAGGGCCCAGCACATCTCATCCTAAGGGTGCAATAAATATTTGCTTAATGAATGAATGAAATCCAATATACTTCACACAAACAGCAAAACAAAAGCCCGCTGCTATGTGCCACTTCTGCATTAGAACAAATAGAAAATAGCCCAAGTCTTATGAGCTGTTAGCCAACAGATACCAAAAGGAAACTGAGGCTTATACACAGCTGCCAATTAAGCCAATGTAGAACCGAGCCCCCACCCCAACCCCCATCTCCAAGATAAGGGTATCCATCTCTTTCTTCTTCCACATAAGGTCTCTTGTTGCCTGCATCCTTTCTGTTCATCTTTCTCTGTTTATAGGCTGTATTTGTGTTTATGTAAACCCAATTTCACCCAAGTTGATTCATGATGTTTTCAAAACAAATCATAAGACAGAATCATAAAGAATAATAATATCCAATATTTGTTGAACACTTAACTGTATATCAAGCACCATAGCAAGTAATTTGCATACATTATCTCATTAAATTCTCATAACAATCTTTTTGGAATATTGTCCCTATTTTACATCTGAGGAAAAAAAAATACTTGGGAGGGTGGTTGCCAGGGGATGTGAGCAGTGGGGAATAGGAAGTTGTTTACTAGATACAGACTTTCAATTTTGAAAGATGTAAAGAGTTCTGGAGATTAGCTGCCCAACAATGTGAATGTACTAAGCACTACTGATCTGTGCACGAAACGTTGTTAAGAAGGTAAATTTTATGTTTCATGTATTTTAGCACATTTTCTACAAATAAATAAATCAACATGAAAATTAAAGAAGATTCAAAGAGTACAGTGGAAGGATACAAAATGAAAACAGTAGCTGTGTTGCAGGAGTACCACTGAAATAGTAGTTCTATTCAAATGATACATTTTATCTGGTACACTTTTATCTGTTTACAAATTTCCAGCAATACATATAAAACATAATTTGGAGCACCATTGAAAGATGAGTACTGTATGAAATACCCTATGTTATTGTCGTTCAGTCATGTCCGACCCTTTGTGACCCATGGACTGCAGCATGCCATGCTTCCTTGTCTTTCACTATCTCCCAGAGTTTAATCAAACTCATGTCTATTGAGTCAGTGATACCATCCAATCATCTCATCCTCTGTCTTCCCCTTCTCCTCCTGCCCTCAATCTTTCCCAGCATCAGGGTCTTTTCCAATGAGTCAGTTCTTCGCATCAAGTGGCCAAAGTATTGGAGCTTCAGTTTCAGCATCAGTCCTTTCAATGAGTATTCAAGATTGATTTCCTTTAGGATTGACTGGTCTGTTCTCCTTACTGCCCAAGGGGTACCCCAATGTGTTCATTTCTGGAACCATCTCTCTGTTTCCCATCTTCTGTAGTGCCCTTCACATCACTTTGTTCACAACAAGCCATCTGGGTAGGTTCATTGGCTCCCCTATGACCACTAAGTCCACAGTATCTCAGAAGAAAGTTACTGTGATTATTTTAAGCAATATATAAACATATTTTAACAACCCAGCTTATGTAGTCTCATCATCACCAAGGGCTAAGGGCCATTGTTATGGGCCCCTCTGTCTTCTCTCTCCTCGGAGCCCTACAGCTCTGTCCCTAAAAGTATCAAATCATACTCTTTGGTCAAACCATGAGTATATATTGAACAATGAATGACTACACATAAAACAGGAAACTGAAGTGTTCCCTGAGGTAAACTCAAATCTTGGCAGGGGATGGGGGTGAGGTAGAGTGGGAACTGTCTCTGCTTCCTTGGGCTCTCAATTGAGCCAAAGGGGAAGACCCCATGCCATCCTATGAGAAGACTGCAGGTTGCCCTGTGGGATGCTGGAAATACTGCATTAGGTGATAAATATGCATAGAATTGGAGAAGGAAATGGCAACTCACTCCAGTATTCTTGCCTGGAGAATCCCATGGACAGAGAAGCCTGGCAGACTACAGTCCACAGGTTCACAAAAGAGTTTGACATGACTGAGTGACTGAAGATGGTGATATTGCATAAAACACATATTTTTTTTTTTACAGATTTGGCAAAGAGAGATTTTATTAGAGAAAACTGTTGCAAGGTAGAGGGAACTATTGAAATAGGGAGAATGCTCCTGACCATAAGATCTTCAAGCATTATGCATAAAATATATTTTAATATTCAGTTTATTAGCATTATATGCCATTCAAGCCTATCTAAAAATATTATCAGTCCTTGCAGCATGTGTGTGAATACTGTATGAAATACCCTATGTTGTTTTTGTTCAGTTGCTCAGTAGTGTCCAACTCTTTGCAACCCCATGGACTGTAGCCCACCAGGCTGCTCTGTCCATGGAGTTTGCCAGGCAAGAATCCTGGAGTGGGTGGCCACATCCTTCTTAGTGGATCTTCCCAACCCAGGAATCGAACCCAGGTAACCAGCATCTCCTGCATTGGCAGACAGATTTTTTACCCACTGAGCCACCAGGGAAGCCCTGCAGCGTACCTACAAGTATGTCTAGTCACACATAGAA
>SJYA01003258.1:145207-165571 GCA_006410615.1 Neotragus moschatus
ATAGAAGGGTTTGATATATAAGAAGGTAATGAAATGTGTTCAAGAGACCCTTTTATACAGTAGTGGATCAAGAGATGGAATTTAAGCTTCCCTACACTGAATCGAAAATCAGAGGTTCTGGGGATAGCCTGATTTAGTGACATTAAAAATTGAGACAGTGCAATTCCACTTCTGGGTATATATCCAAAGAAAACAAAGCCATTATTTCTAAAAGATACATGCATCCCAATGCTCATAGCAGCATTATTTGCAATTGCCAAGATATGGAAGCAACCTAAGTGTCCATCAACAGATGAATGGATAAACAAGGAAAGTATACACACACACACACACACACACACACACAATGAGATACTACTCAACCATGAAAAGAATTGAATTTTACCATTTGTAGCAACTTGAATAGACCTGGAGAGTAAAAATTCAGAGAAAGACAAATACTATATGATATCACTTAGATGTGGAGTCTAAAAGATACAGCAAACTAGTAAAGATAACGAAAAAGAATCAAACTCACAGATATAGAGAACAAGCTGGTGATCACCAGTGGCAAGAGGGAAGTGGGGAGGGACAAAATATGGGTAGAGGAGAAAGAGGTACAAATTATTAGGTATAAAATAAGCTACAAGGATATATTGTACAATATGGGGAATATGGTCAATATTTTATAATAACTATAATTGGAGTATAAACTTTATACAATGTTAATCACTATATTATACAGCTGTAACATATATTATTGCACAGCAGCTATATATAAGCTAAAAATAAATAAATATAAATAAAAATTTTAAAAGTTAAGATGATGTAGCTACAGTCTCCAGGTAGTTCATATGCTATTATCATTTTTTAAGAACTTTATTTCCAGAGAGCCTCAAATTTAATTATTTTGTCCCACTATCAGTATGGGCTTCCCTCATAGCTCAGTCGATAAAGAATCTGCCTGCAGGGCAGGAGACCCAGGTTCGATTCCTGGGTCAGGAAGATCCCCTGGAGAAGGAAATGGCAATCCACTCCAGTATTCTTGCCTGGAAACTCCTGTGCATGGAGGAGCCTGATGGACTACAGTCCATGGGGTCGCAAGAGTCAGACATGATTTAGCAACTAAACCATCACCACCATGACTATCGAAATATGAATACTTGCTTTCATATAAGTTTTATTTTGTTAATAATGTCATATTACAAATGAGCTTGTCAAAATATCTGGACATATCCTACTGCAACAAATTATAGTTAATTTTTATTTTGCAAACTGGGCAAAGCGATCTTCAGTTCAGTTCAATTCAGTTGCTCAGTCGTGTCCAACTCTTTGCGACCCATGAATTGCAGCATGCCAGGCCTCCCTGTCTGTCACCAACTTCCGGAGTTCACTCAAACTCACGTCCATCGAGTCAGTGATGCCATCCAGTCATCTTATCCTCTGTCGTACCCTTCTCCTCCCACCTTCAATCTTTCCCATCATCAGGGTCTTTTCAAATGAGTCAGTTATTTGCATCAGGTGGCCAAAGTATTGGAGTTTCAGCTTCAACATCAGTCCTTCCAATGAATATTCAGGACTGATTTCCTTTAGGTTGGACTGGTTGGATCTCCTTATTATCCAAGAGACTCTGAAGAGTCTTCTTCAACACCACAGTTCAAAAGCATCAATTTTTCGGCACTCAGCCTTCTTCACAGTCCAACTCTCAGATCCATACATGCCTACTGGAAAAACCATAGCCTTGACTAGATGGACCTTAGTCAGCAAAGTAATGTCTCTGCTTTTGAATACACTATCTAGGTTGGTCATAACTTTTCTTCCAAGGAGTAAGCATCTTTTAATTTCATGGCTGCAGTCACCATCTGAAGTGTATTTGGAGCCCCCCAAAATAAAGTCAGCTACTGTTTCCACTGTTTCCCCATCTATTTGTCATGAGTGCAATTGTGCGAAAGTTGGAAGCTACTTCAAATCCTAAAAGATGATGCTGTGAAAGTGCTGCACTCAATATGTCAGCAAATTTGGGAAATTCAGCAGTGGCCACAGGGCTGGAAAAGGTAAGTTTTCATTCCAATACCAAAGAAAAGCAATACCAAAGAAAGCTCAAACTACCGCACAATTGCACTCATCTCACACACTAGTAAAATAATGCTCAAAATTCTCCAAGCCAGGTTTCAACAACACATGAATTGTGAACTTTCAGATGTTCAAGCTGGTTTTAGAAAAGACAGAGGAACCAGAGATCAAAGTGCCAACATCTTCTGGATCATNCGAAGAGTTGACTCACTGGAAAAGATTCTGATGCTGGGAGGGATTAGGGGCAGGAGGAGAAGGGGACGATAGAGGATGAGATGGCTCGATGGCATGACCGGCTCGATGGATGTGAGTTTGAGTGAACTCCAGGAGATGGTAATGGACAGGGAGGCTTGGCGTGCTGCGATTCATGGGGTCACAAAGAGTCAGACACGACTGAGCGACTGGGCTGAACTGAACTGAAAATCACTGTAGGTGGTGACTGCAGCCATGAAATAAAAAGACGTTTACTCCTTGGAAGGAAAGTTATGACCAACCTAGACAGCATATTAAAAAGCAGAGACATTACTTTGTCAACAAGTCTGTCTAGTCAAGGCTATGGTTTTTCCAGTAGTCATGTATGGATGTGAGAGCTGGACTATAAAGAAAGCTGAGCGCTGAAGAATCGATGTTTTTGAACTGTGATGTTGAAGAAGACTCTTGAGAGCTCCTTGGACTGCAAGGAGATCCAGCCAGTCCATCCTAAAGGAAATCAGTCCTGAATATTCATTGGAAGGACTGATGCTGAAGTTGAAACTCCAATACTTTGGTCACCTGACGCAAAGAGCTGACTCATTTGAAAAGACCCCAATGCTGGGAAAGATTGAAGGTGGGAGGAGAAGGGGATGACAGAGGATGAGATGGTTGGATGGCATCACCGACTGGATGGACATGAGTGTGGTTAAACTCTGGGAGTTGGTGATGGACAGGGAGTCCTGGCATGATGCAGTCCATGGTGTCGCAAAGAGTCGGACATGACTGAGCAACTGAACTGAACTGAACAGAACTGAAAGGATCCCAAATAGGATAATATTTTAAAAATTCTGTTTCACTTAGCATTTAACATCTGTTTCACACAGCATCCCACCGTGTTTTTCTTAAACAACTATTAAAATCATTTTACTTTGCCCAAGGGGCACACCTCAGTGTGAGGGATTCAGGTTCCTTGGAGTGTTGCTGTGACTGGGGAAGACACACCAAGTGAAATAATTACCACAGAAATATTTGCCCAAAGAAAGTAGAAGTGATAATAAAAATTGGGGTTTGTATAACACAGCACAATTTATAAATTTCACATATATGTTCCTCAATCTCAGAAGATAGAAAGGTATATAATTATTACCCATGGGTTATACATGGATAGATGGAAAGAAAGAGAAACAATAATAGGAATTTACTTTTAGTAGTCCATGTAGACACTTAAATTTCAGTTTAACGCAAACCCCAGTTGTAGCCCTCCTGATCGGCACATACAAATGTTTTCAATTTTGCATCCTATCTGAAGCTACCAGGTTCTACCTTCACTAGGTGTGGCATCCAAAACAGAGACTTTGCACATGCACACTCCCCCCAGTAACTGCCAGCCTTATAGATTTCAGATCATTTCCAGGTTAATGTTTATTTTGGATGAATGTTTTGATCATGGGAACATTTTGAAAGAAGGCTATTCATTATTCACATATGAATTCATCTATTTCTCCACTTACCAAATATGTACTGAGAGGATCATTGGTGTGCCCTAAAGGTTAAGAGTGAATCAGAAGTGGTCCTGGCCTGCAAGAAGCTAAACACAAATCTTAAAACAGCAAACTAACTGGAAGGTACTTGGGGGAACTTTGGATACTATGAATTTAGCTCTTGCCAAGACAAGATGTGTTCTTGGTAGTGGTGGTGGTTAGGGCAAAAAGTTTTTTGTAGATTTGAGAGACCCTAATTCAATGATTTGAAACTTCCGCATCCTAAAAGATCACCAAGGAGCCTTATTTAAATGAGATGTCTGGGCCCCACCCCCAGATACAGTATCCTAATTTAATTTTCTCAAGTAGCACCAGTGAATTTGAATTTAAAAAACCCCCATCACCCACCCCCTCCCCAACCAAGGCATTCAAATAAGTGAGTTCAAGAGACCTAGATAAGCCCTAAAAATGTTCTCCACCCAAGTAGCCTTTGCTTGGGGATCTTGCACTTCTAGTCATACTCTTTCTCTGGAACTTGATTCCAAAAAGAACTTGAGAATTAGTCCAAATGCTTCAAGTTCTCACAGTGGGGGTGATCTTCATGAATATGTCTCGTTTGCAATGAACTTTGTTTTCTTAAAGCACGCACTGTTTGCCTTAATTATAGAGACGAAAGCTTTCTGCCCTATATTCTGGTCTTAGTCTGTCCCTCTCTCTCAATTGATGGTGAGCAACCAAAGGCAAGGGGTTCACAGTCAATCTCTCCACTGCCCTGCCTTGCACATGAGGAAGTTTGCAAGAAATGCTCATTTGGTTGAATTAAATGGACAGGATTTTAAGAACTTGAAATGTGTATGCTTTATTATTCCAAGAACCACTTCGAACTGCCTTGGGATGATCCTCCTTTACTGAGCAGAAAGCCCTAGTAAGAGTTCTGTTCACCCTCTAAAGAGGCATGGGGCAAATGTTGTTATAAAGGGCTGCTCCCTCTGTTGCAAACTCTTCTGGCTTTTGTGAATGTCTTTGCATTAAATTCATGCAGAACTGATAATTTACTTAATGATTTTTCTTCAACTATTTCCTCATAGAAAGCTTGGATCTAAACAGAAAATTTTCACTGAAATGATGAACCCATTGCAAAGTTTTTTAGTGAGGCTCTGGGCAGGTTGTGCGTTGTTAGTTCTGAGCCTTTAAATATGAACAAGCAACCACATTTGCAAAAAATGTCCATGTGCATCATTCCATGGTGTTACTCAAAAATATAGAAGAAAATGAGTTAAAGAAAAACATGCAACAATGAATGTGTCTGCTGGGAGAAATTCCTTGTGTTTTCCATTATCACAGCTAAACATTGTCAGACCCTTAACTTGATTTTAATGTATTTAAGCAATAATCATCAAGGCACAGGGTACTTTCTGGGAATTAATGAGCAGCAAGAAGAGTTGGTGGCCCAAAGTCAGACCGAGGACTGTTAACCCCAGTTAGCAATCAATTACCCAGGAAATGCCTGGCACTGAGGTTGGTATTACTATTTATAAGCCCTTTATATATGAAGAAAAGAAATACATACATCCCCCCTGCCATGCCTTCATTTTACAGAATGCTGTGGGAAAGCTGAGAGCTGAATCACTGTTGCCGCTACATTAGGCCTTTTCTGCTAAATTAAAAATAATTATCAAAATGGAGGCTTTGGTCAACAACCAAAGCCATATGTAAACACCCCCATACTACCCTCTTCTTCCTCATCCCCACCACCTGTAAATTAAAGGAAAGTAGTAATGACAGCACCTTCCTGGGACATTTTCTTAATGAAGTCCAGCACACTACAGGAAAGTGCATGAATCTTAAGCATGCAGCTTGATACAATTTTTTGAGATGAACTCAGTTGCATTATGACCCAGATCAAGGCTGAGACCGTTTCCAGAATCACTAAAGCCTTCCTCATCCTCTCTCTCAGGCAGGATCCCAACAAAGGTAATCACAATTCTGCCCTCAAATGCCATAGAATTGTCTTTCCTTTTCCTAAAGTGTCAGTTGCTCAGTCGTGTCCAACTCTTTGTGACCCCATGGATTGTAGCTTGCCAGGCTCTGTCCATGGGATTTTCCAGGCAAGAATACTGGCATGGGTTGCCAGGCCCTCCTCCAGGGAATCTTCCCAACCCATGGATCAAATCCAGGTCTCCTGCACTGCAGGCAGATTCTTCACCATCTGAGCCACCAGGGAAGCCCTTTCATTTTCCTAAAGTAAAGAAAGTAGAAAGTAAAGTCATTCAGTCGTGTCCGACTCTTTGTGACCCCATGGACTGTAGCCTGCCAGGCTCCTCCATCCATGGGATTCTCCAGGCAAGAGGACTGGAGCAGGTTGCCATTTCCTTCTCCAGGGGATCTTCCCAGCCCAGGGATTGAACCCAGGTCTCCCGCATTGTAGGTAGACGCTTTTCATCTGAGCCACCAGGGAAATCCTCATTTTCCTAAGTGTTATGTAAATGGAATCATACAGTGAGTACTCTTTTTGTGTCTTTTTTTTCTCAATATTGTCTGTGAGACTCATATATGTNGGACTGGAGCAGGTTGCCATTTCCTTCTCCAGGGGATCTTCCCAGCCCAGGGATTGAACCCAGGTCTCCCGCATTGTAGGTAGACGCTTTTCATCTGAGCCACCAGGGAAATCCTCATTTTCCTAAGTGTTATGTAAATGGAATCATACAGTGAGTACTCTTTTTGTGTCTTTTTTTTCTCAATATTGTCTGTGAGACTCATATATGTTGTTGCATGCCACTGTTTTTCATTGTTGCTTCAGAGAAACTTTTTTTCCAATGTAAGTGTCTAATATTAATGGAGACAGAGGAAACTGACTTCTGGCTTTTATTATTATTAAATTTTTTCTGTGTAATAATGATTGTTTTTTAATCTTGAATCTTTTTATTGAAGTACAGTTGATTTGCAATGTTGTATTATAGATGTACAACAAAGTGATTCAATTATATATATATATCTACTCTTTTTCAAATTCTTTTCCCATTTAGATTATTACAGAATATTGAGTAAGAGTTTCCTGTACTACACAGCAGGTCCTTGTTGGTTATCTATTTTATATGTAGTAGTATATATATGTTACTCCCAAATTCCTAAATTATCCTTCTCCCCAGCATTCCCCTCTCATAACCATAGGTTTGTTTTCTCTATGAGTTTCTTTCCATTCTGTAAATAAGTTCATTGCTATCTTTTTATTTTATTCCAAATAGAAGTGATGTCGTATGGTATTTGACTTTGTCTGAAGAGTAACTTTTAAATATGCTAAAGCTTGAAAAAAAAAGAAGCAGAAAAAAATGTTTTTCTTTTTCTGACCTGTAAGAAGCTTTGATGCCTCAAAGCATGAATGTCTAGATTCTGTTAGGACTGGGATGGTAACACATATACAACGGCACTGTGTGTTTAGGACATAATAAACCTTACCCATGGTAAGGCAACTGCTTCGTAAGGCTATTCCAAGGACAGGCACAAGAATTATGTATAAAATTATATACAAAAATTGTGTATAAACAAGCATAAAATGTAAAACATAGTTGAGGCATCTTTTTTAACCTGTCTCCTCCTTCCCCATTGTGAAAGGAATTATTATCAAGTGCCTATTAAGTGCTAGGTTCTTTAGCACTTTTGTTGCAGAAACCAGTACTTGAAAAACCAAGCACCACATTCAGACAGTTGGAGAACTCAGGTTTATTACACCAGCAGGCCCAGAGGAGTTAACACTCCAAGTTCTGAGCCCCAAACAAAAGGATTACAGAGTTTTTATAGACAGACTGTAGTGGGTAACACTAGCTGTTAATAGGCTGGTTTAAACTAAGGGGTTTCGCGCATGCAGAACAGTGGTCAAGATGGGGAGGGGGATGCCTGACCTGGACAGCCATGATTAAACAGATTTGCAGGGGCTGGGCAATTGCAAAGAGCAGGACAAGGGTGAGTGGGATAAACTCTTGTTTCTAGTACTGCAAGTCCCCACTTTCTGAAATGACGTGACCTACGTGATCTAGACTTTGCAAGGGGCAAGCTGAGTTACAGAGGCAGAAGAAGAAGGAGGTTATACAAATCTTCACTTTGTCCTCACCACACTCCATGAATGTAGATATTGCTTTCTCCAGTTCACAGATGGAGAAATTGAGGAATGCAAGCTAATTTGCTCAAGGTCACAAATGTAAGTGGTAGAATTAGAACTTAGGATCTAACTCTGAAATTTAAGCCCTTTCATCATACCCATAGCCAGGTAAGAAAGGTGGGCCAGAGGGAGTCATTGACTAGGGAGGGGAGAAGGATGACACAGGATTCACTGAGATTCTAGTCAGCAGCCCTAGGCTCCTTGGGGCACATCTGAGCCTTCAGTATCTGGACTTTTAAGTGCCATTTTATTTTATAAAAAAAAAAATTGGGGGCCATGCCACATGGCTTTCAGGACCTTAGTTCCCCAAGCGGGGATTGAACCTGGGCTCTGGCAGTGAAAGCTCCAAATCCTAACCCCTGGACGGCCAGAAAATTCCCTAAGTGACATTTCGATGAAACTTAGCTTTAGTCTGCATTTACCAGTGTGAGAGATGTCTTAAGCATCCTCTCAATACTCTTATAAATTGATGTTTAACATTTATTGATAACTTAGTATGTTCCAGACACCATTTTCATGCTTTCCATGCATTAGTTCATTAAATCCTTTTAAACACCTTATGAGAAAATACTCCAGATAACCCCATGTTACAGAAGAAAAAACTGAAGCATGAAGGAGTTAAGTAGCTTGCTTGAGGTCTCACAGCTGGAAGTAAGGGGTCTGAATCTGAATTTGAACCTAAGGATTCAAATCCCAGGTGGTTGAGATCTATTAGCTTGTAAACTCTATGTCATACTGCCTCAAGTTAGGCTGGTGTACCTTTTATAAGCAAATTTGCCCTTGTCCTGTATTTTGACCCAGCCATTCAATTCAGATGCAAATTCCTAAAGTGCAGACTATATTGTATTCCATATTATTGTTTTAAAATTTATCCTGAGTTCTGTATTTAGTGGGTGATGGGTAAATATCAGCTGACTCACATATCAAAACATTTATTGAATCTACAATAGGTTTTCATTTTGGAAGCTGGATCGCCTGCTGGATAATTCATAACAGTGATCCTATTTCCCAAATGAAAAATTAGAAGATATTCTCTGAGCAGTTTTGTTTTTAAATTTTTGAATATAAAAAGTATTGGTTAAGATGATAAAATCACATTTGTTGGTTATTATTCTCATTATGTATTTCTCTGTAACAAATCACCTAAACTTAGTAGCAGGAAGTCACAATCATCTTTTTATGCTCCCAGATTCTGTGTGACAGTAATTCGGGCAGGGAACCAACAAGTGTGGCTTATCATGCTTTCAAAAATTCTGACGCCTCAGCTACTAAGAATCAGATGACTGGAAGTGGCTTGAATGGCTAAGGACTGGAATCACCTAGAGCAGGGATTCCCAACCCTCAGGCCATGGATGGGTACCTAGAAACAGGGCCACACCAGGAGGTGAGTGGCGGGCAAGCAAGTGAAGCGGCTCCCTGTTACTCTCCCATCACCCTCAGATGGGACCTCCTAGTTACAGGAAAACAAGCCCAGGGCTCCCACTGATTCTGCATTAGGGTGAGTTATATAATTATTATTATTATTTCATTATATATCACAGTGTAATAATAGAAACAATGTGCACAACAAATGTAACATGCTTGAGTCATCCTGAAACCATCCCCCCAATCCTTGTCCATGGAAAAATTGTCTTCCATGAAGCTGGTCCCTGGTGCCAAAAATGTCCAGAACCACTTATCTAGAGGCTTCTTCACTCACGTGTCTGGTCTGTGATGTCTTATAGACTGGAAATGATGACTTGAGCACCTACTCATGGTCCCTCCATGTGACTTGGGCTCCCTCACAGCCTGGTGTCTCAAAATAGTCTGACATCTCACATGGCATCTCAGGGCTCCAAGTCAGAATGTTCTTCAAAACAAGGTAAAAGCGACATCACTTTTTTTGATCTAGCCTCAGAAATCATCTAGCACCACTTTTACTAGACTTAGTTGGTTAAAGCAGTCACAAGGCTGCCAATGTTCAAAGGAAGGGTTTGATCCCCACCTGTTGAGAGAAGTATCAAAGAATTTGTAGCCATGTTTTAAAATCGCTACAGTTAATAGTCACTAATGACATTTATTACATAAAGTCTTCACTGTCCTAGTAATAAGAGAACAGACTCTATGGTTTCAATACCTTTAAACCGTGAAGTTTTTGCACTTTACTTTATGTCCCTTGGTATGTTTCAGTGTCTCCTAGCTTATAGTATATGGAAACTTGAATAGTATTTGTATCCTGCTGTTGTGTGAAAATTGTATAAATCTTAATTATATTGAATTGGTTCATAGTACTTTTCAGGTCTACTATATCCTTCTACTTTTCTATCTATTCATTCTATTAATTTTTGAGAGTTTGATATTGAAACCCTCATTAAAAATCTTAATTTATCTACTTAAAAAAATGAAGGTAATCTACAGTGGAACTGTATGTAACTTTATTCTGTATTTTCCAAGTCTCCTGTAAATGTGTTATCATACTTTCATAATTTAAAAAATAAGAAAGGAAAAATAAGTCTGCATTGTCCCAAGCCAAGACCAAGTCAGCTTCGATAGAGCAACGATGGAATTGGGGTTGATATTATTTTACTCTGGTGTCCAACTAATTTTATTCTATAATCTTGGGACGTCTTGAATCTCCAGGGATGTCCCTTAATGAAGCACTCTCATTAATGCATGTAAGTTGCCTTTGCTCTTCCCCCCATTAGAGTAAGGGGACATTTCAGCCCCCAGCTTTTGCTTCCCTGCTTCACTCCTTCCTGGGTGGTACTGTAACTTGAGATTTTCCTCTCACTTCTTCCCTGTCAAAGCCCTGTCCCGTGTGGGACATTATTGGCTAGGAAGCTGTGATCCATTTGAGGAAATAAATGTGAAGCAGAGTAATCAATATCTAAGGTCACAACCCAGGTTGATAACCTCATGGTGAATGGGGCTCCCAGTTATCTAGTAAACAGTTGTGCAGGGTATTTGCACTTGCTATCTAGTAGATTTGTCATTTTGTAACCATCAGTCTTTCTGTATGTTTGGTTGTCCTAATTTAGAATCAAGTCATCCAAAATATCAGAGGGCACTCAGAGTTCATGTTTTGTTTCAATCCGTGTATTTTATAGGTGAGGGCACTGAAGCCAGGGAGGTCGCTAGGGAGCCTTCTCTGAAGTCAAAAGCTATGAAGGAAAGGAGTACAGAACAGAATGCAGGTCTCTTTACAGCCAATCCAGGCTCTTTCAACCTCACTGCCTAAATCCTCACCACCACTTCCTAGACTCATCCAGTGCCCCTCACATTTACTTAAGAGAGCCCTATCCACAGAGGCACCTGGGAGCCGAAAAGCTGAGAGATTGCTCTCTTTCTGCTTTTCCCATTTTTCTTTCCTTCACTAGATTAAGGCTAGGACTCTGGTGTGTGTGTGTATGTGTGTGTGTGTGTGTGTGTGTGTGTGCACGTGTTCAGTCATTTCTGAGGCTTTGTGGCCATATGGAGTGTAACCCTCTAGGCTCCTCTGTCCATGGGATTTCCCAGGCAAGGATACTGGAGCGGGTTGCCATTTACTTCTCCAGAGGATCTTCCTGACCCAGAGATAGAACCCACATCTCTTGCATCTCCTGCATTGGCAGGTGGATTCTTCACTATTTGTGACACCTTTGATAGGGAGATTGAACGGATTGTAAGAAACTGGAAGGGCTTTTGATCTTTAGGTGGTATTTTTCTGGGGTTTTAACAGAGTGTTAAAACTATTTTGCAAGGAGGCAAGTTTTAAGACAGGGGATTTCCTTCTGCTTAGGAGATGTCTTTAGTTCCAAAGAGCTGAGGCTACTAGGACAAGGTTCAGAGGATAGGAACGGTTTGTGTGAGAAAATATATAGAAACCTCGCATACTCCTAATTATTCCAAGGCAGTCATGATTTTTATTTTTGGTCAATGGTTTAGCCTTATGTTAAGATGGAGGGTTTTCTATATAAACTGGGACTAGAAGGAATCTTCTGCAACCTGATAAAGAATATCTATGAAATATCTACAGTGAAGATTATGCTGAATGGTGGACTACTAAGCACTTTCCTCCTAAGGTCAGGACCAAGGGAAAGACACCTGCTCTCATTAATTTGATTCAGTACTGTTTAAAGAGTCCTTGCCTGGTTGAGTGATTAAGGCTCTGAGCTTCAGCTGCAGGGGACATTGGTTTGATGCCTGATCCATCCCTGATCTGGGAACTAACATCCCGCATACTCCATGGTAAAAAAAAAAAAATACTCATTAAATATTTGAGACTTCTCTGGCCAGTGGTCAAGATGCTGCATTTCCAATGCAGGGGGGTGGAGGCTCAATCCCTGGTCAGGGAACTAAGTTCATGCCTGCCACTGGGCATGACCAAACTAATAATAATAATAATAAATGAAGAGCCCTAGCCAGTGAAATTAGGCAAGAAAAAAGACACAAAAATGGGGGGGGGGGAAGTAAAGCTATCATTATTTATAGATGTTCAGTTCACTTCACTTCACTTCACTCCCTCAGTTGTGTCCGACTTTTTGCAACCCCATGTATTGCAGCACACCAGGCCTCCCTGTCCATCACCAACTCCCGGAGCTTACTCAAACTCATGTCCATACAGTCGGTGATGCCATCCAACCATCTCATCATCATCTCATCCTCTGTCGTCCCCTTCTCCTCCCGCCTTCAATCATTCCCAGCATCAGGGTCTTTTCAAACGAGTCAGTTATTTGCATCAGGTGGCCAAAGTATTGGAGTTTCAGCTTCAACATCAGTCCTTCCAGTGAATATTCAGGACTGATTTCCTTTAGGTTGGACTGGTTAGATCTCCTTATTGTCCAAGAGACTCTGAAGAGTCTTCTTCAACACCATAGTTCAAAAGCATCAGTTCTTCGGTGNTCCCTCTCCCACGGAGTCCAAAAGGCTGTTCTACACATCTGTGTTTCTCTTGCTGTCTCGCGTACATGTACCTCCCAGAATACTGGAAATAAAAGCAAAAATAAACAAGTCTCCAGGTTGCTACAAAGGTGAGTTCACTGTCACTTCCTATGGACATCCCTCAGTCAGCCATTGTATTAGTTTCAAACTTAGTGGCTTAAAACAATACAAATTTTCTTTTTATAATTCTGGAGTTCAGAAGTCTGCTTCCCTCTTATAAGAACCCTCCTGATCATGCTTAACCCACCTGGGATAACCCAGGATAATCTCCCTGTCTCAAGATCCTTAATTTATTTGCATCTACAAAGTCCATTTTGCCATGTAAAGTACTGCATTTACACATTCTGGAACGTGGGCATCTTTAGAGGATTGTTACTCTGACTACCACCACCGTGTTTCCAGAAGCAATGGACCACTTGCCTTAATAACTGTGTGATTATCATGTACTGTTTCAGAATGTGGATCTTATGATGTGTTGGCCAAAGAGAGACTTAAAAGAAACCAGATATAGTATAGCTTCTGAAATTTGTCATTAAAAGTTGGATGTTATTATCTATCCTATGACTATCAGTTTAATCTTGCCTTTAGAGTCGCTTGATACAACTTCTAATTGTCAGGCTTTTGTGAAAGATTTCTGATCTGATTTTCTAATTCTTCACAGCAAAGTTCTCTGACAATTATCCTTTCAAGACTCTATCCTAGTACTTGACATAGAGTAAATTTTCAAATAATGTGTGTTGAATAAATTGAGTCTCTATATTGCTGATGAAAATACTGGGTGTGAATTCTCTATCAGGTGGTGCCTTTAAGTTGTGAGCTTCCCTGGTGGTTCAGATGGTAAAGCATCTGCCTGCAATGCAGGAGACCCGGGTTCGATCCCTGGTCAGAANAATGTGTGTTGAATAAATTGAGTCTCTATATTGCTGATGAAAATACTGGGTGTGAATTCTCTATCAGGTGGTGCCTTTAAGTTGTGAGCTTCCCTGGTGGTTCAGATGGTAAAGCATCTGCCTGCAATGCAGGAGACCCGGGTTCGATCCCTGGTCAGAAAGATCCCCTGGAGAAAGAAATGGCAACCCACTCCAGTACTCTTGCCTGGAAAATTCCATGGACAGAGGAGCCTGGTGGGCTACAGTCCATGGGGTCGCAGAGTCAGACACGACTGAGCGACTTCACTTTTAAGTTGCTAATAATAATCAATAAGGGGCTTCCCTGGTGGCTCAGTAGTAAAGGATCTGCCTGCCAATGCGGGAGACTCAGGTTCAATCCCTGGGTCTGGAAGATCCCCTAGAGAAGGAAATGGCAACCCATTCCAGTATTCTTGCCTTGGAAATCCCATGGACAGAGAATATTGGTGGGCTACAGTCCATGGGGTTGCAAAAAAATCAGGCACGACTTAGTGACTAAACAACAGCAATAAATAATCCATAAAGTGTTTTCTTGGTGGAAGGTTTGCTCTCTGACCACAGTCCCTTGGTTAGTGAAGCTGTTGAATGGTGTTATGTCAGCATATGTAAAAAGAGATTTCTAGACAATTGACAGCAACCTGACACTGACCTCCTTCTGAATTAGGACTTTTTATACTTCTGTGTTGACTTCCCTTGTGACTCAGCTGGTAAACAATCCACCTGCAATGCGGGAGTCCTAGGTTCAGTCCCTGGGTTGGGAAGATCTCCTGGATAAGGGAAAGGCTACCCACTCCAGTATTCTGGCCTAGAGAATTCCATGGACTGTATAGTCCATGGGATCGCAAAGAGTCAGACACAACTGAGCAACTTACACTTTCACTTCTGTATCACAAATGATAAAACCCACCACATATCAAAGGACTTTTCCCAATAGTGTGTTTATTAAAGGAAAGGAGGTATAAATATCTCAGCTAATTACACCTAAGAGATATTTACCTTCAATTTCTCTTCACTAAAACTGTTGGCTAGGTCTGGCTAAGGTAAATGCCTTTTTTCTGATTTTACATCTTCATCTTCTTTCCATTGATTGAACAAGGTGGTCAACTCCTGTCTCAATCCATGCTGAGTCATATTGCACTACTCACTTTTTCATATGAGAAGTGATAGGTGAATTACAGGAAATTTTCTTTTTCTATCTGCTGTTACTCAGTTATGAATTCACATCATAATGTCTATGTCACTGATGGTTTTATAGCTCTTTCCACTTGCTAGTAAGGAGATAACATCCGAAAATGGAGACAGAAATAGATGGCTTCACATTAATTTTCCCTTTGGAAAAAGTATGCCCATTCTCTGCCTGGCCAAAAGGGTTTCATACATCAATTTAATATTTAGCAGAAATAAACAAATATCTTTCAGGCTGAGTTCTTTCTGATAAATGACCCTCTCAAAGCTAGAAATCCCCATAATTGTTATGTGCGTGCTCTATCTCAAAGTCATCATCTTATGTTGGTCTCTGAGTGGTTATAAATGCTACTTTTCCTTGAACATTGGATTTCCAACAGGTCAGGCAACTGGTCATGCCCAGTGGGTTTCCACAGGGTTGAAGCAACAGTGGGAAATTTTTCATTGGAAATTTCTGAAGATGCAAAAATGGAAGTCATTAACAGGAAGCCAAGAACCTTCTAGAAAGCTAAGGTCTAAGAAATTCGAATGGACTTCCCCAGTGGCTCAGAGGTAAGAACCCACCTGCCCATGCAGCAGATGTAGGAGATGCAGGTTTGATCTCTGGGTGAGGAAAATCCCCTGGAGGAGGGCATGGCAACCCACTCCAGTATTCTTGCTTGGAGAATCCCATGGACAGAGGAGCCTGGTAGTTTACAGTCCACAGTGTCGCAGTGTCAGTCATGACTGAAGTAACTGAGCATGCTCGCATGCAAGAAACTGGAAGAATCCAAAGGAGTCTTGAATGTCAAAGCTAGAAGTAGGTATAAGTACAGAGCCAAGAATCTAAGAAAGAGGGACATGGGAAGAAATGGAAATGGGTGGGAAAGAGTAAATGGAAAGTATTCTGGAGCAAAGACTTAGAACAGGAGTCACTATCCATAGTTCACTTCTACATGCTGTCAAGAGTCATGCATGGGGTGGAGTTTGGAAAGTTGTTCGGTATTCAGGTTATTCCCCATTTGCCCTTCCATGTCCATTCTCCAGCTTCCTTCGCCCTGGTTAGTACCCCTTTAGAGTCCATCATCTGGGTTCCTTTACTGTACAGTTTCCAGTTGAGTTTGACCAATGGAAGGCCCCAAAAAGAGATCTGAGAACAGGAGAGAGAGATCAGAGTGTTTATTGGTCCCAAGTCCCATCCTACTGCACTGCAGACTGACAGCAGCTGAGTCCTATTGGAGCCTTGGCTCCTGCCTAGTTGGCTCTTTCCAACTACCACAGATGTCACTGAAAGTGAAGGTGTTAGCTGCTCAGTCGAATCTGACTCTTTGTGACCCCATGGACTATAGCCTGCCAGGCTCCTCTGTCCATGGAATTTTCCAGGCAAGAATACTAGAATGGGGAGCCATTCCTTCTCCAGGGGATCTTCCTGACCTAAGGATTGAACCCTGGTTTCCTGCATTGCAAGCAGATTCTTTACCCTCTGAGCCATAGGGCAAGTCCTACAATTTCTCTTTGTCACTTGTCCTCTCAGGCCTAAGGATAATATTGTGGCTTTCCACCTTTACTAGCTTCAAGGTGCTTCACCATCCATTGTCAGTTCTCATTTCCCTGCTGTCACCCCTGTAAACATTGCCTTCTTCAAAATTCCGTTTGGGTGTGCCTTCTGTTTCCTGTTGCTGAAACCCCAACTGATAGACAGTAAATGGATATTTACTAGAGTTGGCAAAAATTCTAAACATTTCTGAGTGTTGTTGCTCTCAGTTTTGTAAGTGTGTATTCTGTGCTGTAAGTCACCCTTTCGTGTGACTTGTGATTCAGGAACAAAATGCTTTGTTCCTGCCTTTTATTGGTTTCTGGTCTGCCAAGATTACAAGACTGAGCATGCTAAATAGTATAATACTGTGAAGGAACTGCTACAGTGCTGGGAAACGTAATGGGAGAACGGAAAAATTACCCAGGTTCACTTGGGGTTTTCAGGAAAACTCTCTGTTGGCAACCTGAAGAGGGAATTACTGCAGGATTGATGATCTATTGTCTTCCCTTGACTTTGTAAAGATAGATATGTCCTTTCCTCCCCAGAAGACATCTAAGCAAAGATATCTTTATCATATAAACACTTCCTGAATCAAGCTTATCTTTGGTCAGTTTCTCCAGAGCAGAGACTCAAATAAGAATTCATGAAGAAGCTATTTATGAATGAAGTGTTCCTAAGAGAAACCAATAAGGGAGTGGAATAAGCAAGACAAGGATTGAAGAAGTCAAGGGTGTGAGTTTTGGTAATATCCCAGCCTCAACCTAATCCCAAAGAGAGCTCAGAAGTGTTAATTGCATCTCAGAGCTGTTTCCCTTGTGACACAGGAAGGGGTAGTTTTTGTATTTCTGTATCAGTTATTGCTTATGAGCTGTTCAGGGTAGAAGGTGGGTTAGTTGGGGAGCCACATAAGTGTCCCAACAGGTCCAGGAAAGATTAGAAGTGAACAAATTGGATCCAATAGTCCAAGGGATGGTCTCTGAAGATGGTGGCAGGTAAGAGTAGTTGAGAGGCCAGCATGCAGACACTAAGGAATGGGTCCATAGAACCCATAAAGGTGAATCTAGGGAAACTGACTAGAGCACTAGCATCATCTGCTACAGAGTGCTTCCAGGAGCACATCTGCAGCTGTTTAACACACCATTAGGCAAAATCCTGGGGCAAAGCAAACAAGCATGTGCATTTTTAGGTTTTAGAGGCATTGCAAGAGATCTTGAGTGATGCCTGTCTCTAAGGTGACCAATGGTATCCCAGCATGCCAGATTTACTGTGCTAAAACTCAGAACAGTTTAACCTGGGATGGTTTGTCACTCTACCTGTATCCAAAATGTCGCGCAGTGAAGAAATCACAGGTTGTCTCAGAGAAGATCCAACCCAGGCAGAGCCAGCAGAGTATAGGAAGGTTGCCAACCTCCCCCTGATACAGCCCGCAGTTGTTTCTGGAGCTGCATGGAGTGTAGCAATCTGGGGAGAAATTGAGTCTCGACAAGTGGGATGTGAGAACTGCAGAAGAAGAAGGAAAGGGCTTCAAATTTGGATTATTTTCCAGGTACAGCCTGGAATACACCCTTTATAACCTCTGGCAGCAGCGAGTGCCCTTCTCAAGATGCACTTCTGAGGAAGACCTCGGTTCCCTGGGATAGGAGAGGGTGCTAAGATTCGTCAGAGGCTCATACTAGTGGGGCTAGCTCAGGATCAAGACTGTTTATTAGCCTTTCCTGAGAGCTTTCTCCCCGATAAAATTTCCAGACTAATGCTTTCATGCTCCTTCGTCTTCAGGGAGGAGGCGAGGGCAAAGATGTTTGACATGAGTTTGAATTTTTTACAGTGTTACTGTAAATTCTATTGATGTGATAATAAATTTCCATTTAGCAATATTCTTGTTTAGCTTTGTTTCAAGTCTAATGTGAATGATGATGAGTAATAACACTTCAAATTACATCAATTTTCTATATGAGAAAATATGCCATGTTCATGACATTTTTTGTTTTTGAAAAAGGGAATCAAAAGGTGATTCATGACTACAGCTTTTAACTTATGTATGGGTTGAACTTTTTTCTAAAGAATGTTGTCATGAAGATTTCAGCCTGGGTAAGCTGAAAATGTTTCAGTGTGAAGGTTTTGAGTTACTGAATTAGAGATGTTTGTATGCAGGTGTCAATTGTAACTGTAAGAATCTTCTGAATTTAAAGATTCCCAAAGCTAGAATGACAGTTCTTATTTCTGACTGCATGGGAGAACTATCTGGGGAGCTTTAAAATAATTCAAATATCTGGACCCCACTCAAGACCAATGATATCTGAATTTCTGGGAGTGAAGTCTCCAAACAGGTGGGCTTCATGGACCCATGACATATGCAGTTCCATGGGGCCTTGGACTTACAAGCATCCGGCCTCACCCACTTGCCTTGTCTCACTGGAGAGTTGTCAGGGGTCAAGCCTGCCACGTGAGCCTTGAAGGGAGCATCTACCATCACATGTCCTACATACAGGGTTAGGCAAATAGGGATGCGTGCTGCCATTTTCCTGGTCCACTGCTCTTCAAATCAACAGGCTTACTTTGTGCCCCTGCATCCCAGTGAGGTAGGAGACCCACCGTTAGGTTTTCCTCTGAGCCAGGTAGCCAGTGAGGTCTTGAAACCGTGTGAAACACTTGGCAAGTCATCCACTAGTAGAAGGCCCTAAGCCCTAGACACCAAAAGCAGTGACCCAGTATTTGGCAGGATAGAGGCTAGAGAGAAAAGTAGGCAGAAAACCCAAAGTCCTAAGTGTTTTTCCTTATTGTCTTCATTCTCCAGAGTGGCCCTTGGCTGAATCTTGTATTCTTTGAGTCAAGATTCCCTTTCCTGTCTTTATCATTGGAACCCGGGCTACTGCACAGAAATCAGGAGAAGAGCAAATTATGTAAAAGAAAGGTCTTGGGTAGATATGTCCTATGAGTCAAAGCTGATCAAGTTTATCTTTGTTATTATATTCAGAAATAAAAATTGAGCTGACAAAGGGAAAGAGAACACAGAGTGCTCATCATGAATGTTCTTCACATTGTACCCTATCTTTCATTATTAAGTCTTTGCGTCAATACAATAAAAACAGTCCAAAAATGAACTGGCTTTCCTATCAAGAAGCAGGAGAATGCTTGGAGCATACTTTAGTTATGTTCAGTGAAATATATGAAGTTATCATGTTTGCAACAATCTCTCTTTCAACAAATATTCATCTAGCACTTACCACGTGCAGACGCTGCTGTAGGTACCGGGGCTACAGCAGTAAACAAGATGAACAAAAATTCCTGCCCTTAGGGAATGCATATTCTAGTAGGGAGGCACGGACAGTAATAATGAGTAAGATATAAAGGATATTTGATGGAAATAGATGCTACAGAGAAACATAAAGCAGGAAATGGAGCTGCTGGAGGTTGAAGGTCAAGTAGAGTTTGGGGCTCAGGTAAAGTCTAAATGATCATCTTGGTCTTGGGCACTGGGGAAGTTTTATTCTTACTCCTGGCTGGGATTGGCTACCACTGTCCTAGAGAGGCTTCCCTGGGTGCCTCAGCAGTAAACAATCCACCTGCAATGCAGATGTGGGAGACACAGGTTCGATTCCTGGGTTGGGAAGATCCCCTGGAGGAGAATATGGCAACCCTCTCCAGTATTCTTGCCTGAAGGATCCCATGGACATGGACAGAGGAACCTGGAAGGCGTTAGCCTATAAGAGTTGGACACAACTAAGCACACACACACACACCCTAGGGAGCCAGAGGAAGTTTGGTGCCCCAGGACCCAACTGCTGGGTGGCACTTCCAGAGATGGAGTCAACCACCCTATTTATACCATCAAATAAGTTTAGCAGTTGATGCAATTCACATGCATTGTAAAGATGAGCTATCTTTACTGAGGATGTCATACCAAAAATACCATGATATTTGTTGTCTACTGCTGAACTTATTTGATGGTATAAGTAGGGTGGCTGACTCCATCCC
>SJYA01003258.1:165876-178804 GCA_006410615.1 Neotragus moschatus
AGGGAGCCTAGTTTTTGATTTTTTTTTTAATCTAATATAAAATTTGTTTCCATTCTATTGTAACACTGTGATTCAATTGGTGGGCTATAAAAGAACTACTCTTGCACATTTCATGAAGAAATAAATCCCTGGGGCCTCAAGCAACTCCTGGATACTTCAAACATTTTCAAAAGTTTTTAGAGCCTAGGTATCAAGATCCAACAACAGAGAATTATTCCAGTTTTCCTTTCTTCAGAAAATTGAGACTTTCTTTATTTCTCCTGGGCACATCTGACTAAAGAAACACTATTCATCTTCAAGTGGCTCAGACTTCTATAAAAAGTACTGGATTCTCTTTTATGGAATATATATGAAGGAGGAGACTTTCTGATACTGATTGAGGCTTTGTCTTAGGATCTGTCCCAAGCAAATGTTTCAAAATGAGTTCTTTACTGGCAGTGGCAGCTTCAGCATTTCAATTCAGGAAGGACACAGAAGCTTCATGTAAATGGAATTTGGAGGTGGGGACAGGTGATAGAATTTGTGCTATGTCTTGTTTGAAGTTGCATTCACATAACAAATACATTATTTTTATTCAGTTTAGATATTTTAGGGGGCTGGCTGGAGAGGGGGTTAGGGCTGGTGGAGGTTACTACAGAAGGTAACTAAAGAAGATAAAAGCCTTACCCTGCCTTGTCTCCTCACTACAAATGCTTACCAGACCGGGAGAAGTAAAGAGAAAAAGCTGTTAGCTGACCTTTCACTTCTATGCCCCATGCCACCATCAGAATCAGGTCTGGGACTTCTATACAGAGCTCTGAAATCAAGTTTGTCTTGAACTCTTCTTCCTCTTCTCCATCTCTCCTCTATTCACCCTACCCAACCCCTCATCTAGTTCCAGCTAATGTCCAGTAGTCATGTATGGATGTGAGAGTTGGACTGTGAAGAAGGCTGAGCACCAAAGAATTGATGCTTTTGAACTGTAGTATTGGAGAAGACTCTTGAGAGTCCCTTGGACTGCAAGAGATCCAACCAGTCCATTCTGAAGATCGGCCCTGGGATTTCTTTGGAAGGAATGATGCTAAAGCTGAAGCTCCAGTACTTTGGCCACCTCATGCAAAGAGTTGACTCATTGGAAAAGACTCTGATACTGGGAGGGATTGGGGGCAGGAGGAGAAGGGGATGACAGAGGATGAGATGGCTGGATGGCATCACTGACTCGATGGGCGTGAGTCTGAGTGAACTCCAGGAGTTGGTGATGGACAGGGAGGCCTGGCGTGTGGGGATTCATGGGGTTGCAAAGAGTCGGACACAACTGAGTGACTGAACTGAACTGCGACTGAACTGAACTGAATGTCTGCTTTTCAGTTCAAGTTGGCAAATATTTATGAAAGATATTCTATGAGCTCCTCATTTGACTAGGGAATGGAGGGAATACAACGATGAACTGATAAGCATACAAGTTGGGAACTGACAAGAGTTTAAGCTAAGTTTAAGTTTAGAAAGTCTTCCAGATTTATTTACATCTTAGTTTGGGACCACTGAAGATCCAAAGTTTTAAGATAAAGGGTGGAAGCTATTTTAACCCAACAACTGGAGGTGGAATTGAATCAGTGGGGCACGTTGGGTGTTGAGGGGCCCATGGGGGTGGGGGACTGGGGGATTTTCTGTGTGCAGTGAACCCTGTCCAGCACCTTTTAAAGTCATACCACCTAGGTATCATATAATCTTAAAAGAAGAGAAAAATCTCCAAGATCCTTTGAACAGGTTAGCATTCAGTGTCTATGATTCTCAGTTGTAACTGAGTCACATCTTGGAATAGCAAATAGATTAGGTAAATTCTCAGATGCTTTCCAATTCCTGGATGATTCTACCCTGCCGTTGTCCTTCATGCATTCAGATGACTCTGCCTTTCACTCTTGAACACTCTACACTTAAACATTTTCTCTCTCCTGGGTATGGAAGATGGTGGGCTGACGCCACAGGAGTTAATGATTCCCTGGTGTATTGTTTTCTGAGGCAGCAGTCACAAAGTACCACAAACTAGATGGCTGAAATAACATAAGTTTATTGTGTGTCGTTACTGGAGGCCAAAAGTCCAAAATCAAGGTGCTGGCAGGGCCTCTATGAGAGGATCCTTTCTTGCCTCTTCCAGCTTCTGGCGGGGGTTTAGTTGCTCAGCTGTGCCCAACTCTTGTGACCCCATGGACTGTAGCCCGCCAGGCTCCTCTGTCTGTGGAATTTCCCAGGCAAGAATACTGGAGTAGGTTGCCATTTCATTCTCCAGGGGATCTTCCTGACCCAGGGATTGAATCTGTGTCTCCTGCAGCGGCAGGCAGATTCTTTACCTCTAAACCACCTGGGAAGCCCCTCCAGCTTCGGGCAGTCCCAGGCATCCTTTGTCTGTGGCAACATAACCCTATCTCTACCTCCATCTTCACATGGTTGACTTCCCACGATCACGTCTTTTGTTCTCCTCCTGCAAAAACACCAGCCATACTGGATTAAGGACCCAGCCTACTCCAGTATGACTTCATCTTAACTTATATCTTAATTACATCTGTAAAACCCCATTTCCAAATAAGGTCACATTCACAGGCCCTGTGGGTTAGGACTTCAGCATATTTTGGGTGGATACAACTCCACGCACAACATCTGGTGGCCAACAATGTTTTTTCATGTCTAGGAATAAGGTTTTGGTTGGCGGCCATGAAACAAGCCAAAGCAAAATGGTCCATGGGGAAGGAAACCATGATCTGACTAGCCTGACATGCTTGTCAGTTTGTGCTAACCAGTCCTACATGTACTCACCTTATTACACAGGCTGTACATTTCTTTTCTTTCCCCTTCCTTTCTTCCCTCCTGCCTCCCTCCCTCCTTCCTTCTGTCCCTCATTTCTCCTTTCTATCTTTAATCATGGAATAAAATGGTTAAATATTTATGGAAAGATCTGGATCAGAAAAAAGGTACTTTCCTGTGAGTAAGGTAAATATTGAGGTACTCATCAGTTTATCACATACCCTAAAACCATAAGAGAGAGCTTGCCAAGTGTTTTGTAATGGAAGGATCCACTGTAAGTATTCAGGTTTATATTTATCTTTGATTACACACACATACACAAACACACACACATCCATATTCACACACACACATTTTTAAGTAACTTAGCTGACAGCATCAGCATTTCATTCAGAGCATTCTGTGGAAGGTATTGTCTCCAGCACCACAGTCTTGTGAGATAACTGGTCACATATCTCCCTAGCACAAGGAGACCAATTAAAGTAATTGGCATTCTGCAAATTTGAACCAATGATTTGCTCACTAATCCCAATCAGCCAAGGTGAAGAAATATAGTTCATGCTTCTTGTAGAGCCAGAAAAGGAAACTCTAGCAAAAAGAGCTGCCCCATCGTCTTCTCTTCCCCTCTTAATCACCTCCAGGTCTGCAATTTTCAGTTATCAGAAAACAACACACTAGGTTCAGGCTCATGATAAATTATAACACAGCTCAAAGAGTAAGAGAACAAAAATTATTAAAATAATTATCAGGAGACACTTTCTCAAGAGCTTAACTTGTTCTAAAACTCTTTATACTGGGGTAAGTCAGAATAGGGGCTTCCCAGGTGGCTCTAGCGGCAAAGAACCCTCCTGCCAATGCAGGAGACAGAAGAGATGCAGGGTGGATCCTCGGGTGGGGAAGATCCCCAGGAGAAGGAAATGGCAACCCACTCCAGTATGCTCACCTGGAAAAGCCCATGGACAGAGGAGCCTGGGGTCGCAAAAAGTTGGATGCGACTGAGCAACTTAGTACACATGCATGAGAATCAGAATGGGAGATGCCAATAGGATTAAGCTGTTAATTTTTGTTCTAACCTCACTGTTTTGAATTTGGACTGGTCATTGGAACTCCCTCTCCTTGACTCTACGTGGGATGTACAGATCTGTTCTTATCAATGTCACAAAAATACTTTTGAAAACAAGTGGAGGGTGGCATAGGAATCTCTGGAGACATCATGAGTGTCTAGATGCATTTTCTTATTTAAAGATCTTATTTGAAGAAAAATTCTCAATAGCTCTTGAACTAAAAGGGAAGCACAGTGGTGTTTGGTCAGTGGAGCAAGAGATTTGTAGCCGAGAGAAAATACAGATAAAGTTATTTAGAGTGTGCTTTTTATACATCTCTTAGCATAACTCAGGCTTAGAAAAGATCTCAATTGTGATTTTGCTTGTTTAATTTTGACCTGAACAAAACGGATTTGCTGGTTTTGTTTCTTCTTTTTATTTAAATAGGACACACCCTCCTGGTTTTGAGAAATCTGATCTTATCTCTGAGTTAGAACAGGCCTGATGAAGTTCTTTTTCCAATTTTGGATGTTTGATCATGCTGGATTCCTACCAAAAGCCTCAAGGGAGACTTAACTTGAAGGACAAATATGATTGTCAAGTGAGCTATGAATTAGGGTCTGATTCTTTGGTAGACGTTCAATGAAAATGGTTTAGGCAAAGGTATATTCAATAAGGCAGACAAAAACACTTTGGGGAATAAGCAAGGCAAAGGAAACACAGCAACTCATTAAAGAAACAGCCAATGAGCAATTCATAACCAATATCTGATATATAATTTAAGACTCAAAGGTCACTTAATATCAACTCTATTGCAACACAAAGGCACAGAAAAATCTGGCTGGCAGTTGTTCTTCAGCTTGCCTTAGCTGCTTTTATTTCACGCATGTTTCTCCAGAGGCACAAAAAAATGTAAGAGTAAAATCGGATTTATCGGAGGCATTTGTTTGGATTAATTACATAATAAAAGCATTTTCATACTGCTAATTTACTAAGCAATGTCACTGGAATGCTGAATTGCTTTACTTTTATTATGATGATCAAAAGAGATAAATGCAGGCCTGGCCACAAAACCAAAGCAGAGAGAAGAGAGGCAGCAGTCATTCTTCGCATAATTACTGGTATTTGTCATCCTTGTCTTGAAAAGAGGATCATCAGTTTTTCTAAAGACTGTTTTCTTTGCTTCTGAGCCTCTTCTTCAGCATGCTGTTTATCATCCATGTTGTCCTTATTTACCCAGCAACAAATACACGACAAATATGTTTTTCATTAGGAAATTTAATGAATTTAATTTTGCTTCAAAATGTTAATTTAAAAGTGTGCATTTCGTTCTTACAAGGATAAAACTGAAAAAAATCTTGGTTCTCAAGTGTTAGATTAAATTACTAGAAGTAGAATTGAAAACCAGGATTAATCAGTATGAAATTTAGTGTTGTGAGCCTGAGGTTGATTTTTATCAATTATAATTAATTTTCCTATCCCTTTAAGGAAACGAAGGCTCAAGAATCAGGGCTTCTAAAGCTTTATTTACATTTAGGGAGAAATTTTTGAAGAAAACAAGTGTAAGAGGAAACAGAAAGGAAGTTTGTCTCAAGGAGAAAAACCCTAAAGAAAAAGCTGCTATCCATCACTAGAAAATGAATGAGAATTGTATTATTTCTTGGCTTTTAAAGAATCTGTCTTTTGCCAACTTGGAAGAAAAAAGATCCATTTTTTCCCAACATAACCACATTTAATAATTTCCATGAAATTGACATTTTAAAACTAGGGCAAAAAGCCAAATTAAAACTTTTGGGTTCCTAATCCCTAAATTCTGAACTCGTGTTCTTAAGGAATACCTATAATACACTTTAAAACGAATCCAACTGATATAATTACAGAGAGGTTAAATAACACAAACACGCTAGATCTGTTTCTGTAAAACATACTGTCCTGTTATTTATATTTGGTTATTTAAAAAAATTAGAGATGTGGCCATTAAGTAACTTTTTTTTAAGAGTGAGTCTGTTGTCTTCTACATCATTAAATTTGAAAAAAGCCCCTACAACCAATTAGCTTGGAAATCTCATATTCATGCTTATGAATATTGCTGCGGTGGTAACGAGGAAAGCAGTACATCCAGGTATTTAATGTGTAACCGAAACAAGGTACAGGCATCAACCTGTATCCCGCGGCAGTTGACATGCTAATTTCTTCGCCTCCTCTCTCGCGTGCGCTCTCCACCTCGCTTCCTCAACCCTCTTCCCCAAGATAAGAGGCACCCTCTGGGCCGTGGAAGGTGCCTCGCAGCGAGTGAAATGCCACCGGAAGAGTGAGGGCAGAGCGCGTGGAGCCCACGCCCTTGGCCGCAGGGTGAATGCAGGCGGCCGCCGCGGGCTGGAGGAGAGGGAGCCGGGTAGGAGCGCAGGATTGGGGATCTGCCGCACGAGGCGCGGGCCCCGCAGCCCTCCCGGGGCGCATGGGGGGGGATGGGCGGGCCAGGGGCGGAGCGCTGCGCTACGGGGCGGCGAGAAAGGGGCGGAGAGGACAGCTCTGACTCGAGCGGGCAGAGGGACGGTGGCAGAACCTGCGGGCTAGTTGGGAGGCTCACCGTCTGGGAGGAAGGGAAGCGGAGACCGCCGCTGCTGAGGAGCGAGGAGACGCCTGGAAGCCGAGGGTCAGGCCGCCGCTACCTCCTCCAGCAGCGGGCACCGCAGAGATCGCGCAGCCGGCGGGCGCACCGGCCACCAACGGCGACCTTTCGCGCAGGTGGGTATCCTAGAGCGCTGCGCTCTGTCCCCTCCTGGGCCAATGTGGGCCCGATGCCCTCCCTTCCGGGCCGCTGAGCTCGGGGACGAGGGCTGGGCAGGTCCGGGGACCGGAGGAAGGTGCTCGGCCCCTTGATGTGCACGCTTGTGCGCGCGCGCTGTGCTAGATGGGGAAGAGGTGCGGAAAAGCTGCCTGCCTCTCTCGGGGCTCACTGTCCCCATCCCTACCCTCTCCGGACGAGCTGACCCCCCGAGCGGCTTCGGAGGACTGCGACCTCTTCCCCCGCCCTCAGTCTCGGTGGTGCGTGCAATTCGCTTCCCTCTTCCCAATGCACACCCAGCATCCATCAGGACGCCCCTTGGAGAGAAGAGTGGTGGCTGGACCAGGTGGGGCGTGAGCGGGGAAGGCGAGTTGCTAGAGTATTGTCTGCCGGGGCGAGTGCCTGAGCCCGCGCGCTCCCTCCAGCTTTTGGGGCCGAGGGTAGGGGTGGAGGTGGTGGTGGTGGAGGAGGGAGCGGAGAGGAGGGAGTGGATTTGCCGAACTTCTCTCGGAAGGCTGACTGTGTGCTTGCACTTGGCGCCTTGTGCACGTTTGGGTGAGGGTTTAATGGAGACACGTGGGAGCAACATTGGTTGCTGGCGGGCCCTCCAAAGAGCCTCTTGGGGTAGCCCAGAGCGCTTTCAGGGTTGGGAAGGAGGGGTTGGTGTTAGTGTAAATGTCAGTCCTAGGGAGAAGAAGGAGAGCGGCTTCAGGAGACTTGATTTTCGTAGATTTGCTGCCATTCCTTAAACCAAACCAGGCTTTCCGGGCGTTAAAGTAAATTACCAGTAAGTGGGGACGGATCCCTGATAAGGCTGAAAAGGGCCCCGGGTTTGCTGGGGAGCGAGCTCGGCGGGCCTGCTGCCTGGGTGGCTTCTGGTGCTGTCTCGTGTGGGGTTGGGGTGGGGGTAGGGAATGGTACTTGTCCCTTTAGCTTCAGGTACTGGAGCTGGAACACTTCTGGATAGACTTTAGGACCAAGAGGAGGTAAAAATTCTCAACTCTGGAATCCCAACCTGTCTCTGTCCTCTCTCTTTCCCTTTCTCTCTCCCTCTTCTTCTCCCTCTCCCTCTCTCAGACACACACACCACACACCACCACACCACACCACACCACACACCACCACACCACACCACACACCACCACACCACACCACACCCTGGGGTAGTTTGCTTGTCTGTCTCTGTCACACACATCCACACCACACATACACCCTGGTTGGGTCTTTTATTCTAAATTAACTCCAGCATCTCCGTGTGTGTGTGTGTGTGTGTGTGTGTGTGTGTGTGAAAGAGAGAGAGAGACTTACCACACACACACACATATCCCTCTCATCTCATGGCTGCTTTGACTCATACACAGTTGCTCATGGATTTTTATTCATTGCTTGTTCTGCTCATAGATTTTTATTCTTTTCTTTAAGAAAAAAGACCTGCCTATATTAAAATCTGTGGAGTGTCAGAAAGACCTTTCAGCACTCATTCAAATCAAGAATAGGGCCTTATGATGAAAACACCCCATATAGATGTTTTAGATTGGGCAAAGCTCTAGTTTGTGTTAGAATTAATATTATTATTTTAAATAGACATTTTACAACTATATGACAGAGTAATTTTACCTGGATCTCTCCTTTTTTTCTGTGGTAATTTACAGAATTCTTAATTACCTGGTTAACAAAAGTTCTCTTCTAATATTAAAAGACCAGTCTTGAAACAGTTGCAAGGTTGGCATGAGAATAGATTCTGGGACTCATATCTCTTTAATGAACTGATCAGAGTGGTGTTGATCTGAGACTTATATATGGGCAAATTTCTAAATAATTTATCAAACCATTGAGGGTGAGGGACTGCTTATAAATTTTCCACACAGAAGAGAGAGAACACTTTTATCTTTTAAAGGAAATATTTTGCCACTCTTCTTCCCAATTGTCCATGTTATATGCCTAGAAAATATGCATGGTAAATGAATAATACATGGCTTATTTCTCTTTTTCGTCTACAGGTGGCAGTGTAGAAGCCAAGACGGGAGCTTCCAGAAGTACTTTCAGAAAAATAAGAGTGAACCTCAGTACGCAAACACAGGGATCTGAAAAACCACAGGTATGTAGAAAAATTAATCCATCTATCTGGCTTTATAATTATTGCATTCCACTATCCTGACATTTATATCGACTTCTATGAAGTGAAATGTATTTTGAGGTCTTCTCAAAGGGGAAAGCAAGTGTATTCTATTGCAGACAATGCATTTAAATAAAAATACTGTGCATCATTATACTGTGTTACTTTTTACTGCTCTAAAAAAGAGGCATTGTTTCCATTGTGACCAGTGGCTTTGCATTCAACCAGTTGTTGCTTAATGTTTGCTTTTAAAAACACTTTACCTGAAGCTGTATGAAACTGCCAATTGTTCTGAAAAATTTATTTTGGGACACAGTTACCAAAGCCACCCTGTTGAACCAACATAATAATACCCACTTTTTATAAAAAAAAAANCTGCTCTAAAAAAGAGGCATTGTTTCCATTGTGACCAGTGGCTTTGCATTCAACCAGTTGTTGCTTAATGTTTGCTTTTAAAAACACTTTACCTGAAGCTGTATGAAACTGCCAATTGTTCTGAAAAATTTATTTTGGGACACAGTTACCAAAGCCACCCTGTTGAACCAACATAATAATACCCACTTTTTATAAAAAAAAAAAAAAAAAAAAGTGTCTCACTTGACATCTCACTTATCAGCATACATACAGGCTGCTGCTTTTTTTTTTTTCTTGGCCACTTGGGGCAGCATGTGGGATCTTCCTTTCCTACCAGGGATCAAACCAATGCCCCAAGGGAAGTCTCTGTGCTGCTACTTAAAAAAAAAAAATTAGCCACATGCTCAGCAGTGACAGTGCAGAATCCTAAGCACTGGACTGCCAGGGAATTCCCCTAGGCTGCTTCTTTTAAACCAGCCCTTGTCAATTTTCTCCTACTTTGCTGGCTTTTCCAAGCCCAACATATAAGAAGTACCTTCATAATTTACCCAGTTGACTCAACTAATGACAAATTTAATATGGGAACAAAGACAGTCAAGTTCTTAAGTTCAGAAAGTTTTTCATTGTGACACAATTCAAAAGAATTTGCCTCTAGTCATCATTAAAATATAAGATTTTACATATTAAGGTCCTTTTTCAGCTGAGTAAGTCATAAATGGTAGAGGAAGTGGAGGTGGGGGGAGTTCAGCTTTTTATTTTCTTTCCTTAGATTTGTGGGCCATAGCTAATGATGCTTTCACAGGGAAGCTATAGTTATGATCATGTTGATTGTATAAGAAGCTGGCATCAAAATGGCTGTTAAAGGGGATGAAGCTTTGTCTTTCCACGGGGGATGTATGCATTCATCCAGTGCCAGAATGTGGAGATATCTTGTGATTTTTTTTACTTTCTGCCTTTACAGTTGAAGAGGGATTTGTTTAGTCCCTGCCAATGAGGGTGTAAGACAAAGTCAGATGCTGTTCTTGAAGAGAATAATATCAAATTGGACATTTACAGGTAGAAGGCAAATTGGGACCTCTGACTTGAAAAGTATAAATTGAAGACTGAAAGATTGTTTGCTGGAAAGATTCCATGGGTGTGGAGTGGCTTGACCACAGCTCTCAGACACTTAGGAACACATACATTTGCACTGTGTGGGACTTTGATTCATTATCTGACTCTATAAACAGGGAAGTAACTAATCATTGCATAATTTGGCTAAGAAGAATGGGGTCTAATCTTCTAAGTCAGAAAGGAAAGGAGCAAAGATGAGATTTTACTCCTTTCTGGAATTATATCTTGCTCAATATAAAGATATCAGGTACTTTAAAGATGTGCCCAGGAAGAACACTGCTTTGAAAATACTTTATTTTATTTTTGAGGTATAACATGGGACTTCCCAGGTGGCATTCGTGGTAAAGAATCCACCTGCCAATGCAGGAGACACAAGGGATGCGGGTTTGATCCCAGGGTCAGGAAGATTCCCTGGAGTAGGGAAGATTCCTTGGAGTAGGAGATGGCAGCCTACTCCAGTGTTCTTGCCTGGAAGATTCTATGGGCAGAGGAGCCTGGCAGGCTATAGTCCATGGGGCCCCAAAGAGTCACACAACTGACTGAGTACTTAGGTACAATAAAGTGTGTACAGTGCATTAATCCCAAGTGTATTGCTCTATGAACTTTTATATGTGTATATGCTCATGGGACTACCACCCAGGTCAAGAATACAACTTTTCCAGTATCCCAAAAGATTTCCTCCTCTTTCCCCTTCTGGTCAGTTTTTATCCTATTTCTAATCTGAAGATAACTACATTATGATTTGGTTTCCACACTGTTGTATGTTTTAAACTCCATCCATTCCTTTTATTGGTTGTTAAGCTCCATGTAAAGAGTCATATAGAAGGGACTTGTGTGTGTATGTCTTCTTTCACATAACATAATGTCTTTGTGGGGGCTTCCCCATTAGCTCAGTGGTAAAGAATCCGCCTGCAATGCAGGAGATTCAGGAGATGCAGATTTGACCCCTGGGTTGGGAAGATACCCTGGAGGAGGGCATGGCAACCCACTCCAGTATTCCTGCCTGGAGAATCCCTATGGACAGAGAAGCCTGGAGGGCTACAGTCCACAGGGTCACAAAGAGTTGGACACGACTGAGCCACTGAGCACACAAGCACAATGTCTTTGTGATTTATCCATGTTGCTGTGTTAGTAGTTCATTCTAATCAGTTGAGTAGTAATTTCTGTTGTATGGATATACCACAATTTGTTTATCCATTCTCCTGTTGGATCTTTGGATTGTTTCTATGACTAACATGAATAAAGCAGCTGTGAATATTCTGGCTTATAAATTTTGGTGTACATGCTCACTCATTACTTTTGAGCGTAGACAGAGGAGTGGAACTGTTAAGGTCACAGGGTAGGCTTGTATTTAGCTTCGGTGAAAGTGAAAGTCAGTTATGTCTGACACTTTGCGACCCCATGGATTATACAGTCCATATAATTCTCCAGGCCAGAATACAGGAAGTGAGTTGCCATTCCCTTCTCCAGGGGATCTTCCCAACCCAGGGATTGAACCCAGGTCTCCCGCATTGCAGGAGAATTCTTTACCAGCTGAGCCACAAGGGAAGCCAAAGAACACTGAAGTGGGTAGCCTATCCCTTCTCCAGTGGATCTTCCTGACCCAGAAATCGAACTGGGGTCTTCTATATTTCAGGCAGATTCTTTATCAACTGAGCTATCAGGGAACCCCATCCATTAGCTTCAGTAGATATTGCCAAATGGTTTTCCAAGATGATTTTATCAATTTACACTCGACCAGGAGTTCCAGTTGCTCCACATTTTCACCAACACTTGGTTTTCTTGGTCTTTTTAGTTTAGCTGTTTTTGTAGGAAAGTAGTGATATGTCCTTTAGGGTTTAAAATTTTTTTTTAATTTAAAAAATTTTAGCAAAATGTACATAACATTTACCATTGTAACCACTTAAAAATGTTGGTGGTATTAAATACATTTACTCTGTTGTACCACTATCCGTCTCCAGAACTCTTTTCATCTTGTGAAACTGAAGCTATATCCATTAAACAATAACTCCCCCATTTTCTCTTCCCCTACTACCTGGCAAACACCATTCTATTTTCTATCTCTATAAATTTAACTACTTGAAGTACCTCATATAGGTTGAAATCCAGAATATTTGTTCTTTTGTAACCCACTTAGCATAATGTCCTTAAGATTCATTCATGTTGTAGAATGCATTGGAATTTCCTTTCTTTTGACAGCTAAGTAATGTTCCGTTGTATGAATACCCACCACAGTTTAATTTACCCATTTGTCTGTTGATGGACACTTGGGTTGCTGCCGCCTTTGGGCTATTGTGAATAATGCTGCTAAGAACATGGATGTATAAATATTTCTTTGAGACCCTGCTTTAATTTTGGGGGGTGCATACCTACAAGTAGAATTGCTGCACTGTATGGTGATTCTGTTTTAATTTTTTAAGGAACCACCATACTGTTTTCCATAGACATTGCACCATTTTACATTCCCAACAGTGTGTACAAAGGTTTCAGTTTCTCCCATACCCTTGCCAGCACTTGTTATTTATTTATTTTTATTTTTTTGATAGTAGCCATCCTAATGGGTGTGAGGTGGTCCTTATGGTTTAAATTTATGTTTCCTGATGAGTAATGTTGTTAAATGCCATTTCACATACTTACTGGCATTTGGATATCTTTTTGTGAAATTCGTGTTAAAATATTTTTTCCAGTTTTGAATTGGATTCTTTGTATTTTTCTTTTTCTTTTTTTTTTTTTTTT
>SJYA01003258.1:203232-219995 GCA_006410615.1 Neotragus moschatus
AAAGAAGATGGAGAAGGAAATGGCAACCCACTCCAGTATTCTGGCCTGGAGAAGCCTGTAGACAGAGGAGCCTGGTGGACTGCCGTCTCTGGGGTCGCACAGAGTCGGACACGACTGAAGCGACTTCGCAGCAGCAGTAGCTGAAAGAAATATTGTAAATAAGCACCTGTTTAACCACTGCCAAGGCCAAGAAATGAAATTGTACCAGGACCTCAGAAGCCCTCTCCCCTTCCTTTTCTCCCAGAAGTATCCTGACTTGATGCAAACCGTTTCCTTATTTTGCTCTTCAATTTTCCTACCTAAATTTGTATCCCTAAATTATGTAGTTTTGCTGATTTTGGAGCTTCATGTAAATGTATTAATATAGTACATACTCTGGTGCTTGGCTTTATTTCTTCAACATATTAGTAATGTCATTTTCTGCATAGTGATCTTACACATATAATTCCCATGTGCTTGTTATATTTTGGTGGTATCAAAATGGCATGTTTCCCAAAATTTAATTTCTAACAATTGCTGATATATAAAAATTTTATTTTTGAGCTTTGATGTTACATTCAGCAATTTTGCTAAAAACCTATCAAAATTTTAATAATAGTGATTCCTTTTCTATGAATACAATCTTTTTATCTGTAAATAATACCATTTTTTCTTTCTTTTTAATCTTTCAGTCTTTTTCTTGCCTTATTTCCATAGCCAAGACCTCTAGTCTTGCCAGGTAGCTTCCACTGGGGCTTCCTTGGTAGCTCATCTGGTAACGAATCTGCCAGCAATGCAGGAGACCTAGGTTTGATCCCTGGGTTGGGAAGATCCCCTGGAGAAGGGAAAGGCTACCCACTCGAGTGGTCTGGCCTGGAGAATTCCATGGACTGTATAGTCCACTGGGTAGCAGAGTCACACGACTGAGTGACTTTCACTTTCACTTTCTAAGATCTCTAGTGCAATATTGAGTAGAAGAGATGATCATGGACATCCTGTCTCATTCCATTTTCTAAAAGGAAGTGCTTTTGATGTTTACCATTAAATATTATGTTTATTATATATAGGCTTTTGTTAAGTATCTTTTTTAGAATAGGAATTTTTTAAGTTCATTTTAAAAATCATCAATACATATCAGTTTTTCTCCATCTATTGAGGTGAAAATATGATTTTTCTTCTTTAATATATTAATGTGGTTAATTATATTGACTTACATTTTTTTTTAAACTTACTGGGGATTCCAAGTTTACTTTGATCAAGATATATTATTCTTTTAAAATGATATGGTTTTGGCATGCTAATGTTTTCTTTTAAGATTTTTGCATCTTGAGATCTTGAATGAGATTGGTTTATAGTTTTCACTAATTCTAGTTGTCTTTTTGTATTTGGCTCAGTCTAAACTCTAAGCTTTGGAAAATGTCCTTTGCTCTTGT
Organism: Neotragus moschatus; assembly: GCA_006410615.1. NCBI lineage: Eukaryota > Metazoa > Chordata > Mammalia > Artiodactyla > Bovidae > Neotragus > Neotragus moschatus. Next base: position 204,645 of record SJYA01003258.1, read on the forward strand.
TCTATGGCAAGATTTATATAATTTTTCCTTAAAACTTTGTATTAAGTGTTATTGGTTTCTTAATTTTGGTAGAACTTGCTGGTTAAGCCATCCATGCATGCAGTTTATTTTTACTGTCGGAAGGTTTTTAATTACCGATTCAGTTGCACTGGTAGGATTCATATTTCTTGTGAGCGTATGTGTACCAAGTCACTTCAGTTGTGTCCTACTTTTGTGATCCCTGTTTTCCACCAGGCTCCTCTGTCCATGGGGTTATCCAGGGAAGAATACTGGAGTGGGTTGCCATGATCTTCCTGACCCATGGATTGAACCTTCATCTCTTTTATCTCCTGCATTGGCAGGCAGGTTCTCTCTTACTAGTGCCACCTGGGAAGCCAATGTGACCATTTAGATAGTTGTATTTTTTGAGAATTTTTCCTAATTGTCCAAAATTTTAAACATTTTAGAATAAAGTTACTGAAATTAAAAAATTATGCTTAATGTCTGCAGTTACATCTTTCTGTTTCATTCATCAGTCTTTGTCAAAGTTTACACATTTATTAATCTACTCAAACGACCAACTTATGTCTTTGTCATCACTATTTTATGCTTTTTTCCTACTTCAGTTCTGCTCTGATTAATATTTCATTCTTTGTGCTTTCTTTAGGCTTATTTTGCCCTTAATGTCTTGAGATACATAATGGCTTTGTAATTTTCAGCTATTCTTATTTTCTGATGTATATATTTCTTATTCTAAGTAGCTTTGGTTCCATCCCACAAGTTTAATATTTAGTAAATTTGTCAGTTTAAAATATTTTCTAATTTTTATTTTTTTTCTCTGACCTGTGGATTACTTAGATATGTTATTTAATTATTTTTTTAACAAATTGGGGTGTTAGTTCTGTTGGACAAAACATCATTTCTATTTCATTTAGTGAAGTTTTGCTAGTGATAGCTTTTTTTCAGTTTTTGTTAGTTTGAAAGTATCTCTCACTTTCCTTCTTGATAGACATGTTCATTGGTTATAGAAGTATAGGTTAGAACTGTACTATTCATAGTTTCTTTCAGCATTTTGAAGTGTAGGTATTCCACTGACTTCAAATTTTAGCAATTTGGGAGTAGGAATGGGGAAGGGTGTCAGTTCAGTTCATTTCAGTCACTCACTCATGTCCGACTCTGCAAAACCCATGAACCGCAGTATGCCAGGCCTCCCTGTCCATCACCAACTCCCGGGGTCCACCCAAACCAATGTCCATTGAGTTGGTGATGACATCCAACCATCTCATCCTCTGTCATCCCCTTCTCATCCTGCTCTCAATCTTTCCTAGCATCAGGGTCTTTACAAATGAGTCAGCTCTTCACATCAGGTGGCCAAAGTAGTGGAGTTTCAGCCTCAACATCAGTCCTTCCAATGAACACTCAGGACTGATCTCCTTTAGGATAGACTGGTTGCATCTCCTTGCAGTCCAAGGGACTCTCAAGAGTCTTCTCCAACACCACAGTTCAAAAGCATCAATTCTTCGGTGCTCAGCTTTCTTCACAGTCCAACTCTCACATCCATACATGACCACCATANACACTCAGGACTGATCTCCTTTAGGATAGACTGGTTGCATCTCCTTGCAGTCCAAGGGACTCTCAAGAGTCTTCTCCAACACCACAGTTCAAAAGCATCAATTCTTCGGTGCTCAGCTTTCTTCACAGTCCAACTCTCACATCCATACATGACCACCATAGCCTTGACTAGACAGACCTTTTTGACAAAGCAATGTCTCTGCTTTTGAATATGCTATCTAGGTTGATCATAACTTTCCTTCCAAAGACTAGTAAGCATCTTTTAACTTCATGGCTGCAATCACCTTCTGCAGTGATTTTGGAGCCTAGAAAAATAAAGTCAGCCACTGTTTCCCCATTTATTTGCCATGAAGTGATGGGACCAGATGCCATGATCTTAGTTTTCTGAATGTTGAGCTTTAAGCCAACTTTTTCACTCTCCTTTTTCACTTTCATCAAGAGGCTCTTTAGTTCTTCTTCACTTTCTGCCATAAGAGNCTCCACTTTCTTCAATTTCAGTCTGAATTTGGCAATAAGGAGTTCATGATATGAGCCACAGTCAGCTCCTCGTCTTGTTTTTGCTGACTGTATATTGCTTCTTCATCTTTGGCTGCAAAGAATATAGTCAATCTGAATTCGGTGTCGACCATCTGGTGACATCCATGTGTAGAGTCTTCTCTTGTGTTGTTGGAAGAGGGTGTTTGCATATTCCACTAGGACTTTTACTTAGCCTCAGACATAGGGTAGTTGACATGAGAACTGGGAGACATAGTAAAAGTCAAATTCATGTGTGATGTAGAAGTTGGTTTAAAGTTTACAAAGCACTGTTGCGCGTGGAAGAATATGAGAAGGGGCAGAGAGTACCATGGAGTTCTCCATAAAAGAATCCAGCTCTTCTGTTTGGGAGCATGAGAGAAGGCCTCTTGTATGGCCATTTTTTTTAATTCCCTGTGCTTCACATAGGTAAGCCATGTCCCTGCCATGGGGGACATTTTCCTTTTCTCTTTTTTTCTTCTTTGTCTTATTTATCTTCCTATGTCCTTCTTTTTAAAATACTTGTACCATCATCATGTACATGTATAGAAAAGTTATCAGTTTTCATGTACAGAAAGGATCCTTTATTAGTAGCTCCAGTGACTAGATTTGGGGAAGATGGATGATGGAAGAACAGGGCCAGGCCTTGCATACTTCATAGTTGAAGCCCCTGTCCAGTAGTGTGAGTTTTGAGACTTTGGATAGTTTGCTGATTTCAGCTTGGGGTCACAGGTTATTGCTTGAACCATGACCTTTTACACTACTTAGTCTCCCCTCTCCTTTCTTCCTCGGACCCTCACCAGAATGTGCTTGGGTATGTACCTCCTTTAGCCTTTCTTAGACCAGTGTATCCCACTGAGGGCTCACTCAGAATTAAGCCTCACAATTTTTCTTCTCTCTGGTTTTTTATCTCTGTTACCTCTGGTGCAATGCTCCATGTTGGTGACAGTGGCACCAGGTACAAATTAATTGAGATGGGGCAGAAGTAACAAAAAAACATGGCACGCCTAAATGGGTTTCGAAAACTAGCTTTTACTTCTTAATAGATTGCAGTTTGCGGTGGAGCATGCAAATCACATCAAAACTATGCAGATTATTTCCTAGCTTGTTACTGGTTTCGCATACCTGAATAAGCCTCTGGTGAAATTCAAAGGAGACTGTTCTTCTGAACCACAGATCCCAAAAGCCAAGGAATCACGAGCTATTGGGAAATTCATTATATAGTACCTGTTTTTCCACTGCATTCCTCTTTCAGAGGAAGTAATCTTGGACAGTCTAATCCATTCCCTTATGTAATCTTTCTTACCATGGAAAGTTGAAATCACGAACTTTAGAAAATGTGTAGTTTCCTTTGAGTTTAGCCTTTTCTGAAAGGAAGGCTGGGTAAATAAGGGTTTGTCCTACCTTTTTGCTCTGTCAACTTAATTCTTGTTCTTAGAAATGTCTCAGAGTAACTTTTATATTTCAGAGAAATGGATGACGGGTCTATGTTTAGAGTAATAGAATAATAAGACAGATTTGTTAGAGGGAGGGCCATTGTGGGAACTGTTCATGTGGTCACGGTTGCTCATGACACTTGTACACTCTGTCTACGTATGAATTATTCATTTTGCTGCCTTTGCTATAATAGCCACAGTGTTTGGTCTCTAAGACTGTCTTGTGATATATACTTCTTTTGCTAAAAGGCTACATATCAGCAGCCTCATTTGATTTAGAAGCCAATTCAGCATACCACGCATACCACTTGAGAAGAATGTCAGAATCCTTCCTGCTCTGAAAATGTCATGCATGCTTAAAATGACAAAGTTTGTCACAAACAGTGGTTGCAAGTGCTTTTTAGTCATTCTTGAATCTTCAAAGCCCTTTAATTTGAAGGTTTTATCTTCAATCAGAAAAAAAAAATCACTCAAATATTTGTTTTGACTTTTAATATCAGAAAGTTGAATTGGAGATTTAGAGTATATCCAAAACATAGAGTGAAGACAGTATGTATTTTTTAAATATTGTGGTTAAGAAAAAAAAAAAAAAAACCTAACAGGAAATTTACCACTTTAATGACTTTCTTGATTAAAGTTAAGACCTACAGGTTTTATTTACAAATATAAATTTGAGGAAAGATAATTTTGAGAAAATCCAGAATAAAAAGAAATGAAAATACCTGTAGGAATTTTTGAAGTTAAATTAAGAAAGGATCAATTGCTCTAAGAAAAATTTGACTTTCTCTTTTGCCTCTTTATTTCTGTTTGAACATTGTTCATTCTAATCCATTTTAATCATTTTTAAATGTACAGTGTACAGCAGTGTTAACTATATATACATTGCTGTGCAACAAATCTTTAGAACTTTTTCATCTTGCAAAACTGAAAGTCTGTACTCATTAAAGAGCATCTCCCCAGCCCCAGCCCCTAGCAGCCACCATTTCACTTTCTGTTTCTACGAGCTTGACTACTTAGATGCCTAGTATAAATGGAATTATGCAATAGTTGTCTTTTTGTGAGTGGCTCATCTCACTTAGCATTATGTCCTCAAGGTTCAACCGTGTTGCAGCATATGACAGGGATTTCTTCTTTCTAAAGGCTGAATAATAGCCCATTGCATGTATATACCACATTTTCTTCATCCATGTCTCTGTGGAAGTAGTGTGTCTTTTTGTAAAATTTTCTTATGAAGGCTTTGCTTGGGACTTAAAGCAACCCAACCACAGAGGACATAGAAAAATCAAATACGAGTCACATATGGTATAAAAAAAAATAGAATTTTCATTTATAATATTTAATGTGCGACTTTCATTTTCTTCGATGCAAAACTTGGAATTTCTTCAACTGGGATTCTAGTGTAAATGGGTTAGGTTCCCACTCCCGCGAACATATCTCCCGTGATGCAGCCTCCCACCACGGCCTCTTAAATTACAGCTCCTCAGAGTGTCCCTTAAGGGACAGTGTGCCTGGGAGCCAGGACTCTTGACCTGTGGGAGCTGGGAGTGCTGTGGTCCCTCCCACACTGACTGAGGCATGTGTTCAAGTGCTTGCTGGAGAGTGTGATAAACAGTGGCATTTTTCTCCTCAAGTTGTCCGTGTTTCACTCGAATGTCTAGAAGGAAGAGATAAGGGAAAAGGGGCAGGGCAGGAAGGGAGCTGGTGGAGCCAGGAAAGGATGGATGACCTATGAGATCATTAGGGTTGGTAATGGGCTTTCTCATTGGACTGCGTGGGGCTTTCTCACAGATGAGCTTCTGTGGGGATTCCAGCCCCCCACTCAGAGTTGAAGCGGCTTTAGCTCAAGCAAAACCACACAAGCAGTACACTCCGTGGCCTGGATTTAGTCTACGTGTTGCCAGAGAACCAGGGGACAGAGTATGACACGAAAGAACACGGGATTTGGGAGACAGTCCTGTGGTGCTGCTTTCACCCTTTCTTGCCTTTGGTTCTTCCTGGGAGCAATGTGATGAAGCAGATGGGGAGGCCAGGTTTGGATGGTGGCTGGGGAGCCCCTGTCCTCATGGCTGCTATAGCGTCATTAGTTTTCCTGTCTTTGGCAAGTACAAGCTGTGAGAAGGAGCCTTTTCCCCTCCCTGACCCTTTTATTATGCTTGGATAAGGGTGAGGAGCCATGGAGGGTGCGTCTTCTTTGATTTCCTCCTAGTAAAGCCAGGCAGGGTGCTGCCAGACGGGTGAGGGGAGAAGAAAAGCTGAGGGAAATGCCCAGCATCTTTGTCTGGGGGAATGCTTGTGTGCTTGGATTGTGGCTTCCCAGAGGCCCCCAGACCCTCTGGCTCTTCAGTGATGGAGTCAGGATGTGGGGAAAGGAGGGGGCTCAAGCCCAGGTGTGTGGTTGGTTCCGCAGCAGTGCCAGCCAGTTCTGTCTTGCCTCCCACGACAGCCTGCTAGCGAGGAGGTGCACACCCCAGCCCTGCCAAGTGGGAGGGCAGTCAGCTGATTCTTAGGCCTGAGTCAGGTGAGGGCCCTGACCGACCTGGCCCCTGCGGTGAGGGCCCTGCTTTAGGAGGCAGATGGAAGCCAAGGACTTTCTGCTTTGTGACTACCAATTTGGAAGCAAGAATAAATACTTTTAAAAGATCTTTACTGGGTCATTTGTGTGTTGTGTGTTGTGTGTGGTGGTGTTGGTGTGTGTGTGGCTTCAAAACATAAGTTTACATTGTTAATTTTGTCCCCTAACCCTTTTAATGAAGATCCCCAAGTCTGTAGCAAAGTTGAAAGGATTTTACAGTGAACATATAACACTAGATGACCAGTATCTTATGATACTTGCTTTATCTAATAGCTAACCATCTATCATCCATTAACCCATCTTGTTTTATGATGCATTAAAAGAAACACTTGCCCATAAATGCTCCTGCATTATAAATTCAGTGTTTCTTTCTCAGTGTTTTTTTTTCTTTGAATTTGTATATGATGAAATGTACACACCTAAGTGTAAAGTGCTATATTTCTCATCATTTTGTCAGCATACTTTTTCCCCCTTTTTTACAAAATCAAACTTCTGGCTAGTTACAGAATTGTCATAAATTAAGAAGTAAGGTTTTGAAAGTAGTTGGGAACAATAGCATATGACGAGCATATTAGAAAGATTATGTTCATTGTAACATGAAATTTGTTCTTTTGGTAAATACCCTGGCCCTTCTCTTGGTTCTTTTCCTCTCCATTCCCTTCTCCATATACGCAGGAGAGAGAAAAAAATAAAGCGATTGATTAGTGAAGTTTTTTTTTAGGATCTCCCAGAGTGAAGGACCAGCTAAAAAGTGACTTCTACTTCCAGCTTTTGCCATTTACGTTTTGGCAACCACTTTCTTCTTCTACTTTTCCTTTTGTTATGAAATTCAATGAGAAACATTCTATCTAGTCTCTATATTTCATAACAAAATATGAAATTCACTATAGCTATTCTAGAAAGTCCAAATAGACAATTCCATGACAATTCATAATGTGTTTCCACGTGAAATTGAAGGAACCCGCCTGCTAGCGCAGGAAACATAATGAGATGTGGGTTCAGTCCCTGGGTCAGGAAGACCCCCTAGAGGAAGACATGGCAACCCACTCCAGTGTTCTTGCCTGGAGGATCCCATGGACAGAGGAACCTGGCAGGCTGCAGTCCATAGGGTTGCAAAGAGTCAGACACGACTGAAGCGACTTAGCATGCGTGCATGCATAAAGTGACAGATTACTTGAATACTATGAAGGGCACATTTGTCACACTTATTAGGAAAATAGGGAGAGGTAAATGTTGATTTCTATTTATTACTGGTTCACTGGGGAATCCTTGCACTGTTTGTTTTAATTGTCTGTACACAATGGCCATGTCAAGCTGCTTGAATGATGGAAGAGAAAACCTAAATTCAGATAGGACAAGAATTTGATCTGGATCTGTGTGATGTCTTGTCTTTAAAAAGGGGAAATGGACAAGATTGGCTTTGTAAATGTTTGGTGTGTATGTTAAAATGCCTGGTGCTGTAGGTTAAAGAGAGACCCCGAAGGATAGATTATTTAGAACAAGCATACTATTGGCTTAGCAAGAGAGGATCTAGATATGTGATAAGCAGGATCAGGATAGTAAGTTTATAGCACAAGTTCAAAGAGCAGGCAATAGCTGGCAGCTCTAGTGGTTGGGGAATGTTTCTGTGGGGAGCATCTGCTTTGAGGTGATTGGATGTGGATGGAGAGAGGAAGGGAAGAGGGCTTTCAAGGTCTCTCAGTTGCTCACAGCAGAGACGCTTATTCCCTTCAATGCAGTATGAATCAATGAAAGATTTGGGGAGGTCTTAACATAAAGTTGGAAAGATAAGTTGGAGTAATTATGTCAGGTCTTAATTGACAGGTTATTTTATTTATTTATTTTTAATCTTATTGAAGTATAGTTGATTTACTATGTTTTAATTTCTTCTGTATAGCAGTGACTCAGTTATATACTTGTGTGTGTGTGTGTGTATGTGTGTGTATATATTCTTTTTCATTATGATTTGTCATAGAATATTGAATATAATTCCCTGTGCTATACATTATGACCTTGTTGTTTATCCATCCTATATATAATAGTTTGCCCAAACTCCATTCCTTCCCTCCTCTACCCAGAACCCTTGGCAACCACAGTCTGTTCTCTGTGTCTGTAAGTCTGTTTGTTTCTTTGTTTGTTTTTGTAGCTATGTTGATTTGTGTTGTATTTTAGATTCCACATATGAGTGATATCACATGGTATTTGTCTTCTTTTCCTGATTTTGCTAAGTATGATAATCTCAGCCAATGGCATTATATCATTCTTTTTGGTGGCTGAGTAATATTCCATTACTGTTTTAAAATCACATCTTATTTATCAACTCATCTTTGACAAATAATTTAAAAAGGCCAATACAACCCTTAGTTCCCTGGATTATTTTCCATTCTCCACCTGTAGTTAACAGAAATCACACTAGACCAGGGTCTTTTTTATCAAAAGAAAGAGTAGTATCCATTCACTGATTTATTGTTTGAATAATTTGTGTGAGCTAATTTTTAAAAAGTTTATGAGAAGTGATGATTAACCAATATATGCGAAATAAAATTTTAACCCTAAGGTTTAAACAAAAGTGTCACCTTTTCATGAGAAAAAATGTGACTGTGTACTCCTTTTATTAATGGGGACATGGTCACTGTTTAAGTCAAAAACAATGTAAGAAAATGCCCAATAGCATTTCTTGTGTATAGTTACTCATCTTTTAAATGTTGCAAAATGCTGAAGGGATTAGAAAACCAGAAAGGGTGGGGGAAGTTGGTGGTTTAAAAAATATAGTGACTAACTGACTTGTGCTGACTAACACCAGTGAACTCATAGTGAGTAACAATAGTGAATTTAGAAGGGATATAAATACAAGGAGAACTATTTTAAGACTGCTATAATACAAAAGGCAGCTGAATTGGTCACAAGTAAGTGTTCCCTCTGGGAAATTTGGAAGTAGTTCAGTTCACCCCTACAAAGTCTTATTTCTCTTTCCCTTCTTAGGAGAGTTAGATGGAGTTCTTGGAAATATGGCTCCTTTTCCAATGACTTCCTGGGGGTAGTTCTTGGCAGATGGGCTTGCTTGTGGTTTTGCCTTGAAAAAAATGCCATAGGTGTCTAGTGATAAGCAAAACCAAAAGGTCAGTGGTGGTGTCTGAAAACTGGAAATGTAAAAGGTTTATTTGAGTTTATTTTCTTAGTTTTTGTTTCCAATCATGGGATAAAAGTATAAGGACTGACAAACCATCCTTTTCATAAACATAGATGCTATCTTTTTAAAAATGAAAGATTATAGGTTATAGATAGAGCAAAAGTATAACTGACCAGAATGTGCAAAGACAGAAAGTCTGTTGTGGAGTTTCCAGTTATTTGAGTGTTAATCAAAAAAAGTTTTGGTTTTGTTCTTGTTGAAAATATTTTTAAATGTTAATTTATTTTCCTTGAAACTCATTTTCCCAACAGTATTTGACCTGAGGCCAGATAACGAATTTGCTGTCTTTTTCTCTCATAACATCTGCCTTATTTTTGTTGACACTGATTATTGAGTGGGCTTCCCCAGTGGCTCAGTGGCAAAGAATTTGCCTGCAATGCAGGAGCTGCAGGAGACACAGGTTTGATCCCTGGTTGGGAAGATCCCCTGAAGGAAGGCAGGGCAACCCACTGCAGTATTCTTGATTGCAGAATGCCATGGACAGAGGAGCCTGGCGCTCTATACTCTATAGGGTCACAAAGAGTCAGACACCATTGAAGCGACTTGTCCCATGAGTGGTCTCTTGCCTCATTAGACTTAAATCCTCTAAAGACAAGGACACCACATGGCTTATCATGTAATATCAGCACTCATCTAACCCAGTGTCTAACATATAGCAGGTACTTATTTGATCAAAGAAATAAGATCATGAATCATACATTAAAGATGAATTTCTCTAGCTGTGTCTTGGGAATTAATTTTTTCTGGAAGAAGATAACAGACTCATCTACACCTAGGGCATGATGGGATTTCAGTTTTTAGCTAAAATCTTTAAATGAACTTATTTTCCCATTGTCTTTTCTGTTAAAAGCTTTGTTTCCTCTCATAATTTGGGATTTCCAGGGACGTGGGTCACTTTTAATATATTCCACATATATATGGAAGGCAATCATTAACTATTCATTTGGGTGAGGCCTTAGATAAATAAATAATGTCTCCCATTTAATATGATAAATAAGAAAGAAAATTGTCTCAAGTGCATGAATTTGAATGACATGGATAGGAAAGAGAAAGCCTCAGGTTTCCTTGGTGAGAATATTATTTGAAGGTCTTTTAACAGTTAATTAAATGGGATATTTATTTAAATAAATGGGAGCCTGTAGGCAAATTGATGAGCAGTTTTGCTTTTGCTAAAGAAATCTAGTGGTTTAGAAATAATGAATTGAAACTTTTAGTAGAAAATATATTATGAAGTCCCCTCAGTGTAATTTCAATATGAAAGGGTGTACTGCTGCACTTAACATTGAAGATAATTTCGGTATTTTGTCTTAAATTTAGCAGACCCATTTTTCAGACTTGGAGGTGCTGAGAGCAGACTCACATAATACCATTCCTTCAAAACGGGTGGTAAATTTCAAGTTTGCTGCTGCTAAGTTGCTTCAGTCGTGTCCAACTCTGTGCGACCCCAAANGATAATTTCGGTATTTTGTCTTAAATTTAGCAGACCCATTTTTCAGACTTGGAGGTGCTGAGAGCAGACTCACATAATACCATTCCTTCAAAACGGGTGGTAAATTTCAAGTTTGCTGCTGCTAAGTTGCTTCAGTCGTGTCCAACTCTGTGCGACCCCAAAGACGGCAGCCCACCAGGCTCCGCCGTCCCTGGGATTCTCCAGGCAAGAGCACTGGAGTGGGTTGCCATGTCCTTCTCCAATGCATGAAGATGAAAAGTGAAAGTGAAGTCGCTCAGTCGTGTCCGACTCTTTGCGACTCCATGGACTGTAGCCCACCAGGCTCCTCCATTCATGGGATTTTCCAGGCAAGAGTACTGAAGTGGGGTGCCATCACCTTCTCCATTCAGTTAAGTTTAGCACACCAGAAAAGCTATACTAGAGTTTTGTGTTATATTTAGGGAAGATTTCATCTAAAATTTTTGCATTCACAATTGGAGCAAATTATACTTAAAAGGGGATAGCTTTTAAGATACAATTTGATTATTGCAGTGTATCCTTCATAGGTTTTGGTGGTTTATAAGAATGAGAAATTAAGGGAGAGAAAGGATTCATATGGATGTTGAATTCAAGAATTGCCTTAGGCATTTGCATGGCCCCTTAATCTCAATTGAGGGTGTCTTCTGTCTTTTATGTCTTCTAGTTTTGGCTAGGGACAGGTGTTTTAAGTATTCTCCCTCAGGTAGAATCACTGTTGCCAGTTCATTCTGAAGTACTATAAATGCTTATTCTATAAAATTCAGAGATTGACTATTTTCCAATCTCATCTAGGTTTAGAGCTTTGAAAATAGATTAGTAAATAGCATATTCAGTTTTCATTTTGACATATAAGCACCCCTCCATGAGTTTAATCCTTTTAAAAAATTCACATTAGTCATGTTTGAAATAGCTTTCCTGAAATGAAACTTCAGAAGGGAATGGAACTTGGTGTCTTGGGATTTTTAGAGCTTCTCAACAGAGAGCAATGGAAAGCCCAGGAACATAGATGGCAGGAGTGCTTCACAAGGAGGCTATTGAATGGGCCAGGAAATGCTGCAGATAAATGTGATTGGAGAACAGAAGACAAACCATGCTGGAGCAGTTAGACTCTTAGCTATTTGGTTTTAACTTAAAAGGAAACCTAGGTTTTTACACTTTGACATTAAAAAAAAGGAATCTAGACCATCCTTTCCATTGAGCAGCCTCAGAGTCAGGAAAACAAAGTAGAAAGCACTTGTTCACTCCTTCAAAGTTGTTCTCTGGATCTGATGCACTTTTCAAGTCTGCAGGAGGATGTGAAGTCTTCAATGTTCATCACCACTAAAGAGAATCTGTGGCCTCGGACTGTTTAGATGATGTTGCCCAAAGTAACAGCTTGAGTAATTATGTTGAATGACTGAATTAATAAACTTTATCTTAAAATTCTGGTATGACAACAAAGCTTGTATCCTGGAAGAAGACATTTCAAGAAAGGAAAGCAAACAGTGCTTTATGCAGGAAGTCAAATCATAGTATCTGCTATACAAAGAGATGGTGCCCATTAGAGCTATAAAAGAAGCTCAAGAAACATTTATATTGGATGATGGATGATAGATATGTGAAGAGAGATGTCTCTGATCATGGAAGAAAATAGGGTAAAATCAATTCACTAGTGGAAGCAAATCATATATATTGTGCTAAACACTAGTTTAAAAGATTTAAGTTCTTCTTTTGTTTCCAATTATATAACTTTAAAAAAGCATTGAAGTATGGTTGATTTACACTGTTGTGTTAGTTTCAGGTGTGCAGCAGAGTGATTTAGATAGACATAATTGCACACACATACATATTCAGGTTATTTTCCATTATAGGTTATTACAAGATCTTGAATATTGTCCCTACATTATATGGTAAATCCTTGTTGCTGAGGTTCTTAATAAAACATTTATCAATGGTTTTTCTGGCTCAAAGAGTGTTTCTTAAAACTTTTTATTTAGAACTAATTTTACATTTGCAGAATAGTGGCAAAAAGAGTACAGAGAGGTCCCACAGTCCCATCACCTGGCTTCCTCAATCTTCCACGAACTGTTATTAAGACCGGGAAATGAGCATTGGTACAAAACTTCTAACTAAACTCCAGGCTTCTCTTCACATTTCAACTGGGTTTTCCATGCATGTCCTTCTTCTGTTCCAGGATCCCATCCAGGATCCCACAGTGCTTTTTAGTCATCTTGTCTCCTTTATAGTCTCCAATCTGAGACAGTTTCTCTGTTCAAAGAATATTTATGAAAAATATTTGTCTAGGGTGGAAGAAAGTGAAGAAGAACCAAAGAGCCTCTTGATGAAAGTGAAAGAGGAGAGTGAAAAAATTGGCTTAAAGTTCAACATTCAAAAAACTAAAATCATGGCATCTGGTCCCATCACTTCATGGCAAATAGATGGGGAAACAGTGGAAACAGTGGCTGACTTTATTTTGGAGGGCTCCAAAATCACTGCAGATGGTGATTGCAGCCAGGAAATTAAAAGATGCTTACTTCTTGGAAGGAAAGTTATGACCAACCTAGACAGCGTATTGAAAAGCAGAGACATTACTTTGTCAACAAATGTCTGTCTAGTCAAGGCTATGGTTTTTCCAGTGGTCATGTATGGATGTGAGAGTTGGACTATAAAGAAAGCTGAGTGGCAAAGAATTGATACTTTTGAACTGTGGTACTGGAGAAGACACTTGAGAGTCCTGGGACAGCAACAAGATCCGGCCAGTTCATCTTAAAGGAAATCAGTCTTGAATATTCATTGGAAAGACCTAAGCTGAAGCTGAAACTCCAATACTTTGGCCACCTGATGCGAAGAGCTGACTCGTTTGAAAAGACCTTGCTGGGAATGATTGAAGGTGGGAGGAGAAGGGGACGACAGAGGATGAGGTGGTTGGATGGCATCACCAACTCAATGGACATAGTTTGAATAAGCTCTGGGAGTTGGTGATGGACAGGGAGGCCTGGTGTGCTGCAGTCCATGAGGTTGCAGAGTCTGACACGACTGAGCAACTGAACTGAACTGAACTGAAACAATTAAAAGGGGCTTTCCTAGTAGCTCAGCTGGTAGAGAATCAGCCTGCAATGCAGGAGACCCCGGTTCGATTCCTGGGTCGGGAAGATCCACTGAAGAAGGAATAGGCTACCCACTCCAGTATTCTTGGGCTTCCCTGGTGGCTCAGCTGGTAAAGAATCTGCCTGCAATGAGGGAGACCTGGATTCAATCCCTGGGTTAGGAAGATCCCCTGGAGAAGGGAATGGCACCCCATTCCCGTATTCTGGCCTGGAGAATTCTATGGACTGTATATAGTCCATGGGGTCACAAAGAGTGGACAACAGTTGAGTGACTTTCACCTTCACTTTCAAAAAATTACAAGGTAGTTATAAAAGAATTTTCATCTAAAAGTATTTATCCTGCTTACCCATTTCATCCCCCCTCCAGTCTTTTAAAATATATATATATATATATATTTGCAAAATGCTTTACAAGTTTTATTTGTTCCAAAACTTAGTGAGAAGCAAGGAGTAATTTTTGACAGTTTTCTCATTTTATTTAAAAGGAAATTGAGCCATAGGGGAGTTTGTATTGTATTTGAAAGCTGAGAATAACAAATTGAGGAGACACAGTTCGAACCTTATTTCGTTTGTTTATGGCTTCTTTAGCCAGAATACTGCTTTTTGCACTGTCTGAGCATCCCCTTGAATGTGATGACTGACGTGAATTTAGGTTGACCTCAAAGCAACAAAAAGACGCAGAATTTCCATAGAAGCTATACCAGTTTCCTTTACTGCTGTTTCATATTCACCTTTCCGAGATCAAATCCCAGTTTGGTGTTGCTGTATAAAATGAAACTACCTTCTAAACAAAGGGGAAATGATGCGTGGTGGGAGGGAGGCCTCCTTTGGCCAACAGAATCACCTTACTCAGAAAACTCATCACTGGGTTGACATGGGAATAAGGGAAGGATGGATGTGCTATGGTTCCAAGATGCAAAAAGGTCTTTGAAGCTGAGGTCCACCCCTAAAGTAGCCAAGCTTCAGAAGCTTGTGAGGCTTTGGGAAGCCGAGATGTCTGCCTTCCCAGAATGCTTCACTTGACAGAGAGATGCAAATGTATTGCTCTTCCATGAATTGTGTAAGTGAATGTTCCATATATTTTTTGCTTTGTACATGTTAGTTTCTGCCTTTATCTGTGTGCTTTGGTAAAGTTATTTGAGAGTTCAACGAAACACAAAATAGGATTGCCAGCCTTTAAAGCAACCCTGGGAAGTAGATAAATCAGTCTTTCAGGTTTCTCACCCAGTATTATGAACCCTCTGCCTTTTTTCTCCTTTGATTTCCTAGACCCCAGGCAATCCAGCTGGGCCACTGAGGAGGGGAGGAGGGGAGGAGGGAGTGGAGAGGCCCTTTAAATTTCCTTTCATCTGGTGTCCTCTTTGCTGACAGAAATAAATTAGCATGTCATATATTAATATACTCGTGGCTGTTAGCTGCATTATTCCTTTCTGGTAAAATCACTGCAGTTCAGTTCAGTCACTCAGTCATGTCCGACTCTTTGTGATCCCATGAACTGCAGCACACCAGGCCTCCCTATCCATCACCAACTC
>SJYA01003258.1:229602-245174 GCA_006410615.1 Neotragus moschatus
TAAAGGTCCCTTTATCCTCCCTTCTGTTGTTACTTTCATCTGATCTGTTATATTGACATACTTTGAAAATCCATGGCAATGTTATAATTTTTGCTTTCAACAAAGAGCTCAAGAGGAAAAGTATCATGCTTTATTTTTAACCAGATATCTACCAGTTGTCTTGCTCTTTTTTCAGTCCTCACGTTCACCTCTGAGTTTTCTTTAGCTGTTATCCTAGAGGAAGTCAGCCGCCAATAAATGATCTTAGTTTTCCTTCAAGTGAGGATGTCAGTATTTCTCTTTCATTCCTGAAGGATAGCTTTTGAATGTATAGATTTATGTCTCTTGGGACTTCCCTGGTGGTCCAGTGGCTAAGACTCTGTGCTCCCAATTCCGGGGGCCTGGGTTCGATCCCTGGTCAGGGAACTAGATCCCATACACCACAACTAAAGATCCAGCATGCCACAACTAAGACCTGGCATCACCAAATCAATCAATAAATAAATATTTAGATTTATGTTTCTTGAGAAATTTAGGAAGTTTTCAGCTATTATGTTGTTAGACTTTCTTCCTGCACTGCCTTCTTTCTCTTTTTTCTGGGACTCCCATGACACAGACCTTCTGTTATTGTCCCCCAGATCCCTGGGGCACTGGTTTTGCTCTTAAATCTTTTTTTTTCCCTCTGTGTTGTTCAGATTGGCTAATTTTTATGGTTTTATCTTCAAGTTCACTGACTCATCTCCACACAGCACTGAGCCCATCGAGTGAGTCTTTATTTCAGTTATTTTATTTTTCCATTCTAAAATTTCCAGCAGTTCTTCTTCATATATTTTCTGTCTTTGTTCAGATTTTGGCTCAGACGGTAAAGCATCTGCCTACAGTGCGGGAGACCCTTGTTCAACCCCTGGGTAGGGGAAATCTCCTGGAGAAGGAAATGACAACCCACTCCAGTACTCTTGCCTGGAAAATCCCATGGACGGAGAAGCCTGGTAGGCTACAGTCCACGGGGTCAAAAGGGTCGGACATGACTGTGCGATTTCACTTTCACTTATAGGTTCCAAGATTGCACATGATTGGTTGCTGGAGCATTTTTATAATAGCTATTTTAAATTCTTTATCAGGTAGTTCAAACCTCTCTGTCTTCTCGACATTGGCATCTGTTGATAGTCTTTTCCCATGCTGGGTAATTTTGGATTTTATCCAGCACATTTTGAGTATTATGAGATTCTTCTGTATCTTGTTGAAAGCCCATGGAGAATGTTGCTATTTTTGTTTCAGCAGACAGTCTACTTGGTTAGGTTCATAGAGCAAGTTCTAACCCATCTTCTGTTCTAACCCACCTTCTGCTGGTCCCAATGTCAGTTCAATTTTCCAAGCCTTGACAGTGGTACTTGAATATGTCTGATATATATGCTCTCCAGTGACTTGTCTGGGACTTAGTTCAGTTCTCAGAGTCTTCAGTAGGCTGTTTAGGATGAGATCCATGCCAGTAAAGCTTACAGGTGAGTCCAGGAGTTCAGAAACCATTTATGGGGCCTCTTTCCAAGATCTTTTCCTCTGTATCTCAACAGTATTTATTAAACATTTTTATTTGATTTAAGTATAGTTGATTTACAATGTGTTTATTTCTTCTGTAGAGCAAAGTAACTCAGTTATACATATATATGTGTTTGTGTATATATATGCCTGCATGCTAAGTCACTTCAGTCATGTCCAACTCTTTGCGACCCCATGGTTTGTAGTCTGCTAGGCTCCTCTGGCCATGGGATTCTCCAGGCAAGAATACTGGAGTGGGTTGCCATGCCTTCCTTCAGGGGATCTTCCCAACCGAGGGATTGAACCCTCATCTTTCATGTCTCCTGCATTTTCTGCATTGGCAGGCTGATTCTTTACCACTAGCGCCACCTGGGACGCTATATATATATATATATATATATATACATATACATGTATTTGCGCTCCTTTTTTGGATTTTTCCATTAGGGTTGATCAAAGGATATTAAATATAGTTCCTTGTGCTATACAGTAAGACCTTGTTATTTTCCGATAGTTAAGACTTAAAAATTGGATTTCATTATTCTGTTCTGCCATGTACTTCCACATCTGTGCCCACATCCCTAGTGCAAGCAATAGAGAAAAACAGAGAGAAACACCAGAGAGAGAAAAGATATCGTGAGCTTTGGCCCCATCCTCTTGGAACCCCTGTTCTACTGAACCCAGAGAAATGTTCTCCCCGTCCAGAGTTCTGGTCCTGCAGGCTCCTGTTGCCCCAGGCTGCTCTTGGAGACTGTGGCCTGAGAGAACAGAAAGGAGGAAAAAAATGAGGGATTTCCCCCACTCTCTGAGTGTCAGGAGTTTTCTTTCCTGCTCCCTGAGCCAGAGCTACAGGGCATCTCCTGGCTCTTTATCAGTTCCTGGTGCCTGCTGGCAATGTGCTGAGTTCAGTCTTGGGACATACTAGAGGAAAAAGTCATGGTAAACTCCCTGGCACTTTGGTGGTATTTGAATTCTGGTCTTTCCTAATCTGCCTGCTACTATTTACTCCTCAGTCCTCAAAGAGCTGCTCCAGGCAGTCCTTCCAGGTTTTACAGTTTGTGTTCCCTGGGAAAGACAGGGTAGAGTGAGCTGTCAGCATCTTAAGCAGACCCAGAAGCTCTATGTCTGTTTTCAAATATTTAGAATAGCATGAATTTAAACAATGGATACGTGAACTGTCGCCTTAGTGTTACTCTACCCAGCTTTACATCTTTGCTTGAAAAACCATCCTTGGACCTAGATAGGCATTTTAGAAGGAAGGTGGTATTAATACTGCCAATCAGTAGTGTTATTTCCATCATTCGATGAAATTAAAGTTGCTTCTTTTCTCGACACTACAACTGAAATTAAATGGGGGGCATTTTTTTTTTCTCATTGACCTATTTATTACAGTGAAAGTTCTTTTTCAAGCACAAGAGTTATACATACAAGTCAGAGCTTTCTGAAATCCTTTTATCCAACTAGAAAAAGACCAGGGAGACAGTGCTTCTATAAATCTGAATCCAGCAGGCACCCTCTTGAAGCAATGAAATACTTCTTGAACGAAGAGAGCTTCGTTGTGCAGATTTTTCAGTGGTCTGTTTTAGATTCTGAATGTTAGCTGGGCTTATAATTCCTGGAGAAGTGATTATTGTGCTAATAGTTAAAATAGTTGCGTTAAAAATCTGAGAACAAGCGTCTATGAGGATTGGAAGTGAAGCTATAAATGGCTCCCTCCATAGCTAAACGGTTAAAGGTATTACCAGGGTGGTGAATGATTTTCAAAGACCTGTTGTTCAGGAGGGGTGGGGAGCAGGAAACTCTGTTGGTATTAGAGGAGAATGGAATGTTTTAGGCAGTAGGGGTTTGTCATTTCCAGGAGCAGGGCTGGCAGTGCGGTGGGAAGGTCTGGCTCCAGCTTGAGCCCACTCACAGGATGTTAGGGGGAAGTGTGACTAAGGTCACGGCCATGCCACATGGTGGGCCAGCTGGAGCCAGAGCAGGGGCCGCTGTGGCCACACATCCTGAGTTTCCATAGTCTAATGCAGTGGGTTTGCAAGAAAGGGTGGATGCAGGATGCTGGCTAGGCGTGCAGAGCGCGTGGGCTGCTATGTCTTTAAGTGACAGTGGGTGGAGATTACAGCATTTCTTCTGCTTTTCCTTTGACACCTTTTAAAGATACAACCCACGGTTTGCAAGAGTTTCTGCCTATGTCTGCTAGAGGGATCTGAAACCCTGCAGCATTCCTAGGAGCACAATGAAAAATTTTGAGTACCATTGACAACGAATATGGAAATTTTAAATTAAGCTGGAAATTTGAAATGCTCTTCATATTCAGCAGTTTAATAGGGGACTATTTTGAAATCTTTCTTAGGGAATTTTGAGACGTTTTCACATCTGAAAAGGATGCGTACATTGCTTGTAACTTTTCTTTGGAAAAGGGCTATTCAGGATGTTTATTAGCAGGTTGGGTTTCAGAATTTCAGCAGCTTTATGGTGTTGTCATCCAGTTTGACAGATTGAATGTGCACTTAGAGGAAATGGAATGTATTTTTAATCGCTGGAATGTATTATACCTAAGGAACATGGGAGAGTATATATCAGGTTTCAGCTGTGATTAATATTTTGCTGATGATTTTTCAGCTACGTGGCAAGTTTAAACTCAGCCTCTACTTGAACAATGTCTAGTATTTCCTGATTGTCAAAAAGAAAATGAGTCTTAGAAAACTGGCCTAGAATTCTTATCCTTAGCCCATTAGGAGCCTAGGAGGTCTCACTTGAAAATTAATGTTTTAATTTAGGGGGAAAAAAACCAATTGTATTAAAAAGTATAAAGCATAAATCTTTTCCCTCCCTCAACAAATTATTTTAAAACTGCTTTGAGGAATGAGGCAAGGGGTTTTCTTTAGATTACTTGGCAGTTTGAATTCAAACCCTTTGCCTTCAAGCATCACCATAGAAACTTGGGTAGGAGGCTGTAAGTATTGTGGGCTGATACCCTTAGGCATCGTGGTGAAGATTCTGTGTTTTTAAGATCGTGTCTCCTGGCAAGGATTCATTGAAGTGAAAATGAGTTTCCTTTAAAGTGCTAAGTATTTACTTAGTTCTGGTGTTCTTCCTAAAAATTAAGACTTGGGTTCCTCCTACAGAGAGAAAGGTAGAAGTAAAAGAAATCATAATCTTGAGTTATGTTATTTTGATTGTTATGCCATATTCAAAATATGTGATCTTACCTTCGAAATAAGGGGCCTGAAAGGGACAGGTGTCTGCTTTAAAAGCTACAAATTCTTTTAATAGAAAGGGAGAGTGGAAATCAAGCATTTTTTGAGTGGTCACCCGTTCCTTTTATGGATTTTTTTTTAAATTTTCACAGTTGTTCATTGAAGTAAATTTATAGTCTTGAAAAAAAGTCAGTGCATAGGATGGTGAGTTTGGCCTTCGTTGGATAGGGGATGCTAAGAGGGAGGAGAGGCTAATCAGACGGGTGTGTTTGGGGACTTAAAACAGCTGAGAATGACTTTGCCCCTTTGGGACATTTGGCAATGTCTGGAGTAGGTTTTTTGGTTGTTCCAATTGGGGAGTGGAGATGCTATTGGCCTCTGGTGGATTGACACTAGGGATATTGTTAAGCATCCTACAATGCACAGGACAGCCCTCCTAGCCTCAACACCGATGAATGGCCTAGCCCCAAATGTCAACAGTACTGGTCTTGAGCAACCATAACTTGAAATGAAATAGAAAAGAAATTAAATTAAATATTCTCCCTGCCTCACTGAAATGTGTCAAAGAAATGTTAGCCTGAGTCACCCACCTTAGCAAAGAGTTATATCTAAATATTTTTTCTAGATATCTCAATGAATAGAAACCATAGCTTACTAAAAAAAAGGATTTATATGTGATCTCTGGGATGCATTATTTTAATCATTTTTAAAATGTACAGTTCATTTATAATATTGTGATAGTCTCAGGTATACAGCAAAGTGATTCAGTTATATATATATATATATACACACATATATATGTTTGTTTAGTCACTAAGTCATGTCCAACTCTTTTGTGACCCCATGAACTGTAGCCCGCCAGGTTCTTCTGTCCATGGAATTCTCCAGGCAAGAATACTGGAGTGGATAGCCATTCTCTTCTCCAGCCATTCTCTTCTCCAGGGGATCTTCCCAACCTAGGGATCAAACCCAGGTCTCCTGAGTTTATATATTCTTATACATAGAAATATAATTTTCACATTCTTTCCCCATATAGGTTATTACAAAGTACTGAGTATAATTCCCTGTGCTATATAGTAGGTCCTTGTTGTTTATCTATCTGAGGCCCATTATTTTTTAGGGTTTCACTTTCAAGGTACACTGCTTTTTCTCCATTCTGCTTTTCTCATAGAATTTTGTCTTCTTCCACTTCCACCTGATCTCTCCATCACGGAGGTAATAATCAGTTGGCAGCCATTCTGTATGAAGTATTTTTTTTGTCCAAGGTATTTAGAAGCTGCCATTATATTCAACTGAGCTTCAGGTACCATCATCCAGTACAGAGTGCTCCAGTGTATATTGGCTATGTTCAAATTGTTACTAAGCATCAAAAATAGTAGGAGTTGCAAAGTCAAAATATAATGTACTGTAAGGATATGGCTTTGTTAGCGTCCAGTGGCAGTAATATGTAGTTCTTGTTAGTAAAACATTTAAGTTCTATTTTTAGATGTTCGGCTTGTGCCTGGAGACTCAGAAATTGAGTTTCAAAGCCTCAGCAATTCAGAGGTCCTCTGCTCCTTTTTGTCACCCAAACAGGTTCCTTCCCCTTTTTACCGTTTCATAGATGAAACGTGACCATAAATTTGTAAAATGTGATATACCCACAGTACCTGGCGCAAGACGTCATTCTTAGACATTTTGGAACATTTACCACTGTTTTGGGCTTCCCTGATAGCTCAGTTAGTAAAGAATCACCTGCAATGCAGGAGACCCTGGTTCGATTCCTGGGTTGTGAAGATCCCCTGGAGAAGGGCTAGGCTACCCACTCCAGTATTTTGGGGCTTCCCTTGTGGCTCAGCTGGTAAAGAATCCGCCTGCAATGTGGGAGACATGGGTGCAATCCCTGGGTTGGGAAGATCCCCTGGAGAAGGGAAGGGCTACCCACTCCAGTATTCTGGCCTAGAGAATTCCATGGATTACAGTCCATGGGGTCTCAAAGAATTGGACACGAGTGAGCGACTTTCCATTTCTTTTTACTTTGCACCACTGTTTTAAATGTCAGAACACTGCAATCAGTGAAAGATGGAATAGAGCTGGGACAAGAGAGCTGGAAAGCTGAGAACGGTAAGGTTTGCGGACAATGGGAAGAGTGTCAAATAAACCAATAGTGGTTCATTCTGCAATATCTGAAATATTTTTGAGCACCTAGAAAACGTGAATTCTTTAGGCACTGGTGGTGCAGTCTGGAGAGAGAGAAGGGATAGGATTTAGCGAGAACTGAAAAGGCTGATGGAAGGAACAGCAAATATGACAATCTAGACTGTTGATTTTATAAAATAAAACATTTTCTCATAGTCCTAGGAGAAGACCAGATGTCTGCCTCTCAGTTTTAATTAGGAAATGTGCTATAGTTATCTGAAAAGGATTACCTTTGCCTTCTTAAACTCATATTTTACAAAGATGCTTCCACTAATTCTACTCCCCAAAAAAGAGAGGTGTATATGGGTATAAATAACACACAAATGGAGCTATCTTCTCAATAATAGACATTGAATTGTTATTTAAAAAAAATAAATATTTTCTCCGTATTACCTTTTTAAAAAATGTTGAACAATGGACAGGTAGATTTTTGTTGTGGTGTTTCACTGAACATTATCCTTTCATCTGCTAAAAGTTTAAACTCCACAGAAAATTAGAAAGCAACCTAACCATTTTAAGTCATATTTTTAAAATATGTCTCTTGGTCTCAAAAAGTGTACATATTATATTGCTTACCTATCTTACAGCTAATCTTTTAAATTTGCCAAGGGATCTACTGACAAAGGTGGAAAGTGACTTTCACTCAGGCTGGGTTTATCTTTTGTTTTGTTCTTCCTCAGTTTTAATCTCTCAAAAGAACTTTTTATAATTTTTTTAAAAATTTGGCCTGAGCTATAATTTTATATCTTCTTTTTATAGGGCACTTTGAGTGAGGCACTCCCTCTCTAATATCAATTTTATTAACTTTTAAAACAAAGGGGTAAAAACAATGGTGGATGGGGATAGATGAAACAAGCTTGGCAAAAATAACCTTTGCAGTCAATTAAAGGAGTCATTATACTATTCTCTCTACTTTGGGAGATGCTTTTAAGAGTTCCCCAATAAAAATATTTTTAAAGGAGGCAGCAGAAATAGATGATACCAAATATTGTTCCAGAACAACCATTGGTGCTCTTAAAAGGTCTAGGAGAGATCTGAACATACCCAGAGGCCAGGTTCAAAGGCAGGCATGTGTGGAATGGGATTGGCTCAGGATTGTCTGGAATCAGAAGAAGATGAAGGGAGAGGATGAAGTGAGTGATGAGGGGTGCAGATTGAAATTTCTTAGCTGTGATGAGTGAATCCTGACTTGGCTCTTATAAACTTAACCGTAATGGAGTCTGTCCTCTGCTCATTCTCTTCAGCCCCATTTCTCCCCTCCTTTCCTCTATAAATTGGTCCAAACCTCCCATTGCCCTGAACAATGTTATATGTTCATAAATGCAGAAATATGGTGCCATCTCGAGTCTTGCATGCCCTCAGCAAGATGATCAAGAGTTTCTTCTGTCTCAGCACTTCTGGGAGCTGTGTATTTGTTTCTGGGACACTTTAGTCTTTGTCCTGAAGTTCTGATTAAGTGCCTCACTTCAGTGGTTGGGTTTCTGGAGCCCTCTCCTTATTACCTTGCAGAGTTATTTTATTTATTCTGATGTACAGGACACACATTAGGTAGAACTTTTACCCTGTCCATCTTGGAACTCACTGATCCTCAAATCTTACACTTGACTTTCTGTCGAATCCCAACAAGAGCTACTGAGAGCAGAGCCTTTGTTGTTGTAGTTGAGTCACTCAGTCGTGTCCAACTCTTTGTAACCCCATGGACTGCAGCACACCAGGCTTCCCTGTCTTTCACTGTCTTGCAGAGTTTGTTCAAACTCATGTCCATTGAGTCAGTGATGCCATGCAACCACCTCATCCTCTGTCATCCCCTTCTCCTTCCCTCAATCTTTCCCAGCATCAGGGTCTTTTCCTTGAGTTGGCTCTATCCATCAGGTGGCCAAAGTATTGGAGCTTCAGCATGGGTCCTTGCAATGAATATTCAGAACTGATTTCCTTTTAGAATTGACTGATTTGATCTTGCTGTCCAAGGGATTCTCAAGAGTCTTCTCCAGCACCACAATTCAAAAGCATCAGTTCTTCGGTCCTCAGCCTTTTTTATGGTCCAACTCTTACATACACACATACATAGATTCATGAGTACTGGAAAAACCATAGCTTTGACTATACGGACCTGGGATATCTCAAAAACCCTAGAAATACATTTTAATATAAGATCTCCAGAGATGTTCCTGACAACCCCGTGACATACACATCCATTCTAGTTTTCTGGCAAGGACCAGGGCGCTGAAGAGCAGAGATTCAGAGGTCTCCCACCTCAGAGGTCTTAACTGTCTTCTGAGGCTGGAGATAGATGTAGCGCCACCTGCCACCCTCATATGGAACTGCACATACATTCCCCATTTTCTTAGTGATTTGATTTTTTTTTTTCCTTCCTAAAACCCTGAGTGAAATCTTGGAAGAAAGAAGGGAAAAGAGGAAGAAAAGAACTAGATTGAGATTGAGGGAATCATAACATCACAACAGAAAACTTTGAAGAACTGAGATGTGGAGGGCAAATCCAGTAACACTGGCTCTGTTAATAGTGACCTGTGAGTAATTTATCTATAGATGTCCCTTTATGTAGAACCTGTTACCCCATATACTTCCCTAAGCTGTGGTGTTTCTCTAATGGAGGAAAGGCAAAAGAAGTTGGGTTACAAACTGCTGCCTAATCTAATACTTATATATATTGAACACATATGTACATAAACACAGCTGGGCAAGATGCTGGGGCTAGTGCAGTAGGCAAGATAGATTCAGACTCCTCTTCTAATGTAAGAATGCACCATGGCCTGTAGGTATATTCTCTTTGGCTCACACAGTGTTATAAACACTGCAGTGTTTCTTTCTTTTGAAGAAACCGGGAGATTGGGCCTCCTGGACCTATATCTTCAAGTGGTAAAAGTCAGGGAAGTTGGGGAGGGGTAGTGTGAGAAAATGCCTGCCATGGTAAGCAGAGGCACAGGTTCCACAACTTGCCCTGGCCTTCGCCTCTCATTTGTTTTTGGTGCTTCAGCCCCAGGGACATCTTGGTTGGGATCTCCTGTGGTCATGTTCCTCGTTTTCACAGGGATCACACTATGGGATGCGGAGGCTTGGGTGAGAGCTGGAATGAGAAGCCAGGTTGGGATGGGAGGTGTGGCTCCCGCTGCTCTCCCTGCCATTTGGGCAATGGATGGAGTTACGTCCTCCACCCAAGCCTTCCCAAGCCACTGCTGCACAGCTTATTTTTAAATAGCTGCACAGTTGCTGTGCACTCTATGGCATCCACTCCAGTACTCTTGCCTGGAAAATCCCATGAACAGAGGAGCCTGGTAGGCTACCGTCCACGGGGTCGCAAAGAGTCGGACACGACTGGGAGGCTTCACTTTCACTTTCACTTCAGGATTAGAATTCTAAGTCAGAAAGGGGAAATCATGGCTCCAGCTTTTTCTAACCCTCTTATCGATGAAGCCACCATTTCTGATCGTTGGGTTCTTTATTTTTACTTCCCTAAATACACTTAGAGCATTGTTTTCACCTCCACACCTGTGTCTCTGCAATTCTTCTTACCTAGCCAGCCCTTTCCTACCTGCTCATTGGTGATGCTCACCTTTGAAAGCATACCCTGCCTTGCTTTCTTGAGGCTCTGAATGCTGGGCACTGGTGAGGTTCAGGCAGCAGGGAATAGAGCCGCCTATAGGGGCTGTTGTGGCTTCTGCCAAATCACTTACTTTGATCTGTTTTACATCCTGGGCTTTCTTGTTAATTTTCTTTGAGGAAAGCATTCCAGAGCTTCAGATATTTTTCATTTGTTTAGAGTCTGTCTATTACTTCATAGTATTCATTATCGTTCCTAACCTGCATACCTGGATTCTACAATTGCATCTTAAATCCTAGACGACAGGATTCTTGTCCAACTCAGTTTTACTGTTCCAGAGCCCAGCTTGGAACTGCACATAGTCAAAAATAGATATTTGTTGCACAAGCAGATAATTTCATTTACTGATCATCAGAACACAGTTTATAGATTATCCGAATTTAAATATTGATACCCTGAGACCCCTCTCCTTCTGAGGGCATGCTCATTCGTTGCTCCTCTTAAAATGTATTAATATATAGTTTGAAAAATGGACTCCATCTATACCACTGTCACTTTATTTCCCTTATCTGTTGGGTTCTGTCTCTTTAAGTCTGAGGCTAAAAGTAAGGGACAGGTGGTGACAGGCCTGA
Organism: Neotragus moschatus; assembly: GCA_006410615.1. Classification (NCBI taxonomy): domain Eukaryota; kingdom Metazoa; phylum Chordata; class Mammalia; order Artiodactyla; family Bovidae; genus Neotragus; species Neotragus moschatus. The sequence continues at coordinate 240,687 of SJYA01003258.1, forward strand.
TGGGAACAGACCTTGGAGCCTCAAACCACCTGATGTGGGGAAGATAGGGAGGGATGGGCACTTTGACAGCGTTCAAGATGGAGACCACAGTTCAGAAATGCCCCGGGGATTCCCAGACTCTCCTTCAAGAAACACTGTACCTACAGCATGGCATCTCTCATTGGGAAAATAGATACCCCTTAGGGGAGACTCCACATTCCAGGCCATGGTGGAAGGATGGCTGAACTGGCTGTTGGGGACCCTGATTTATTTGTTAACTTTACCACTTGCTATTTTTTTTTAACCTTTAGCAGTCACTGAACTTTTCCAGGTCTGTTTTGTCTAGCATTAGGAATTAAATGGGCTTCCCAGGTGGCGCTAGTGGTAAAGAACTTGCCTGACAGTGCAGGATATGAGTTGTGAGTTTGATTCCTGGGTTGTGAAGATCCCCTAGGGGAGGGCATGGCAACCCACTCCAGTGTTCCCCTTAAGTTTCAAAAGAGAATACTAAACTCAGACCATGGAGGATGAAAAGTACTGAGGCGAGCAGACATATAATTTATTGATTAAGTCTCTGCTTTATCCTAAAATGTCAAGGTTGTATTTCAATTGTCACTAGATGTCTATGTTCCCAAATTAAAACAATTTAAAAATTATTTTTTGCTGAGTTACATTATTTATTGTCCTCAAATTTTGGAGTACAGTTGATGTCTCTGGTTTTGCAAATTTCCGAGAGGGTCCTCATATTACTTCTAATTTTTTTTTGTTCAGTTTTAAATTCCAAGATAGAGATGATGACTTTATAGTAAACATTGCACTTAGCAATTCACTTTACCCTCCCAGTAACCCTATGAAATAGGGACCGTTGGTTCCCTTCGTTTTATAGACAAGAAGGCAGACATAGAGATGTTCAATGTATTGCCCAAAGTTACCCAGTCTGTAAATGGTGGAGCTGAGACTTGGCCCCCGGCAGTCTGGCTCCAAAGTCTGTGGTCTTAACCTCATTCGCTGTCTGTCTCTAGAGTCAGTTAATTCAGGTATACCAATTGATTTTTTGTTGTTGATAATGGAATTGATAATGGAATTTTGTTGCTGCTTTTCACAGCCACTACCTGACTCACAGCTTTTTTGCAATAAGCTTTAATGTCATTTGCAGATAATTAATTTTTTCTAAAGCTCTAGAAGTTCAGTGGTTGGGCTTAATGTCTTCTGTTACCAAGAACTTGGTCAGCCTCAGTTTATGGCCACAGAGACTCTACCTGATGACTACCAACTTGTCAGGTTCTGAGAGACACTACACAGCTAGTACCTCTAATTGGGGTGATCAGTGTTGCTGAGCACACACGCACACATCCCCTTCCAGCCACTGTGCCATTTCTCTTTAAAAGCGCTGTCTTTATTTACTGCTGCAAATACCTCTCTTTCCATGCTCCATTGTCTCCACTCCAGTTAGACTTCGTGTCCCTACCCACTGTACCCCCAAGATAGCTCCCATCAAGCACTCCCAGACCTCTGCATTTCAAATTCACTGATGAGTCCCCAGTCCTTATCTTATTCAGCCTGCCAGCAGTATTTGACCCAGCCACTCCTGCCGTCTTCCTTGAAATCATTTCCTTCCCTTGGCCTCCTTGAGGCCACACTTGATGCTCTGCCTTCCCAGAGGGTGCTCCTTGCCAGTCTTCTTTGCTGAAGCCTCATGGCATCTCTCCAACCTCTTCTTATTCAAGTGCCTCAGTTCTCCTACCACTTCTCTATCTGTCCTCACTCCCAAAGTCAAATTAATCTCTTGGCTTTCAATACCATTTAAACGCTAATGATTTCATCTTGGACCCCTTCACTCAATTTTCAGATTCATTTCTGCTTGGATGTCTACTTGACATCTCAAACCTAGCATATCTAAATCCCAACTCTTCATCCTCCTCTACACACCTCCCTAACCCCAGCCATACCCAGCCTGCCTCTTTTGGGGAAATAGCAGTTTTGTTCTTTCAGTTGTCCAGGCTAGAAACCCTGGAGTAGTCAGTGACTCCTCTCTTTAGCTTATATCCCTCATCAGTGGGCTTCCCTGGTGGCTCAGACAGTAAAGAATCCTCCTGCAGTATGAGAGACCTGGATTCAATCCCTGGATCAGGAAGACCCTCTGGAGGAGGGCATGGCAACCCACTCCAGCATTCTTGGAGGATGCCATGGACAGAGGAATCTGGTGGGCTACAGTCCACAGGGTCACAAAGAGTCAGACACGACTGAAGTGACTTAGCATGCACGCCCCCATCAGCAAATCCTGTCTGCTCTTCCTTTAAAATGTATCCAGAATCTGACCAGTCACCTTTATCTCCCACTGATATCACTTAAGCCAGGCCACTGGCATCTCATCTGGGTTAATCAACTAAGTATTCTGTTCCATCCTTGCCTCAGGTGGTACCTCTTCGATCTTTCCACTCTTCCCGATCAAAGGTATTTATTTTTCTCAGAGTAAAGACCATAGTCCTTGAAAGATAATGGCCTAGAAAGTTCGATGTCATCTGCTCCCCTCATTCCTGCTCAACCGAATCAGTGTCATCTCCTTCTTTCTCCCTTGCCCATTCTGCTATAGCGCCATGGCCTCTTTGCTATCCCTTAACTGACCAGGTATCATCCTATATCTCCTTTGCCTTGCCCTCTCATTTGTTGCCTAGATCTCCATGGAACCCACTTCCTCCCTTTCCTCACAACTTTGTTCAAATGTCTGCTTGATCCGAGAGGACTTTATTCACTGATCACCCTAAACAAAATAAGAGTTACCCACACACTCCCACCCCCACCTGCACCCCAAGATTGTTGGTCCTCTGTATCCTACCAGAGATCTCATCACCTGCTGGCATATTTTGCATTTATTTGATTGTCTGTCCTTCTCCTCTGGACTGGAAACTCCACGGGTCTCATGTTAATTGCTGTCCCTAGAACCTAGCCCAGTACCTGGAAGTTGAGTACTCAATAAGCTTTTTTTTTTTTTTTTAATGAGCAAGTGAATTAATCATATGAACAAGGTGGTCAGAAACAGGCTATGGGAAATGAGGATTTTCCCAGGCTGGAAGGAGACCTACAGCATCTACAAAATTTTGTGTGTTCTAAGAGACCGCCTCTACCTATCCTTCATATTTGACTATTTCTAAAACCGGGATACTTATTAAAATGGACAGGCTGTCCCACGTGCCATCTGCCATGCAGTGGTTATGATGCAGTTGCCGTTGCCCACGCATTTACAAAGTTGGCCATAGCTGTTCACATGGCCAATGACTTAGTTGAGTTGTGTTGTATGTTATCGGCTCTATATATGGCTGAGAGTACCTATCATTTGATGCCCTTTCAATAAGAGTACACTTATTGTCCTTCAGATGAATGGGTAAAGATGTACAATGGAATATTATTCAGTCATAAATAGATTGAGATGGTGCCATCTGTAGCAACATGGATGGACCTAGAGATTATCATACTAAGAGAAGTAAGTTAGAGAAAGACAAATACTGTTAGTTATCACTACAGTGAAATATGTGGAATCTAAAAAATACAACAAACTAGTGACTATAACGAAAGGAAATAGACTCACCAATACAGAGAACAACTAGTGTTTACTAGTGGGGAGAAGGACAGGGGAGAGGGGCAATATAGAGGCAGAGAATTAGGAGGTAAAAACTACTTTGTATAAAATAAATAAGCTACAGGGATACATTGTACAGCACGGGGAATTCGGCCAGTATTTTAAAATAACTATAAATGGAGTATAACCTTTAAATATTGTGAATCACTGTGCTGTACACCAGAAACTTACCCATCAACCGTGCTTCAAAAAGGAGGTTACACTTAATAAAATAAAATGTTATTGGCACTGAAACAAAATGTTATTGTGTACCCAGAACAGCAGGGAGTAAATTTGATATTAGTGAAGCAAATGTTCATTGTTGGATAAATGAACAAAACCCCACATTTTCTTTCAAAGCAACAACTAGGAAAATACAAGTAGTTGAAGCTGTGTTATTTGTTGCTGAGATACATACAGGAGGACTGCCAGTTACACGCCAAGCAGTGTAACTGAAGGCAAGAGAAATCACCAAACCTCACAGAACAAAGCAATGAAAAGTTAGTTTGACTGTCACTTAGGACTATGTTTAAGGGATTGTGTCATAGTTAATTGACAAAGTTTGTTTCTTACCTAATAATATATAGAAGAATTGGGTGTCTTACAATCAGTGGCATGTCAAGTTGGATGAAATAGAGTGGGTCTGTTTTCTAGATCTTAAATTTACAAAACCAATTTTTCTTTCGTCATTTATAGTTACTAGTTTGCATTTTAGATTTTATGATGCCAAATTTACTCTTCCATATACATTAAACAAAAAGGAAGAAGCTTGGCTAGAAACTTGTGTTTTGGTTTCTTGATTTTCCCCCTGAATGTTTTTTCTCCAGCATTAAGTAGAGAGCTAGCATCATTGGGAACAATTATCTAGAAATGAAATTTGACTTTGATTGGTT